>LPNX010110334.1:23687-121213 GCA_001517045.1 Pseudotsuga menziesii | reverse complement strand
AGCCACCTGCTCTGATCCCACTTTCTTGGGGGATCATGACCCCAAATGTAGGGAGGTTGCCACCTACAACATAGGAAGTGTTTGAGGATGTTGCCACTTGTCTTTTTGCTCTCCACCTAGTTCCCTCCACCAACTTGACCAGTAACACTCTTTTTAATAGCTCTCCCAGGCTGTTGTCTCCACTTTTATTTATTTAAAATTAAAGATTCAGAATTACATTCCACATCCTTGACTCTGCTGAGTCATCAATTTCCACTTAGCATTAAATTTAACATAATGTCTGGGAATTAAATCAAAATAAGATAACATTATTTTACAAAATTGGGGCATGTGACAATATGGTCTTCATAAGCATGAATTATTACTAGTGACAAAATTGTATGCATTGAGAAATCTTAAATAAATATGAAGTTGTTTTGGTCATCTCATAACATAACTTTTTTTTCTAAGTTCTAGTTTTCATGTAGTAATAAAGATGGTTTCATTTTACTGAATGATTCCCTATAAACTATTAATGATCAAGTAGAGTTTTTGAACAAATGAAATACCACTTCCGATTAATTCATGGCATGAGGATGTGCCACACCTTTGGTCTGGGGCAATGTTGGGCCTCGAAATTGTCTTTTATAATGGCTTTATTTACATTTATTTTCTGGCCTATTTACCAAAATCTAATACATTTATCTTTAATTTTTCTATCTTTTACTATGTTTTCATCAATTATAACTTATAAATGTAAAAGAAGCTTAATTGATCATTTTTTATGTGTTATTGCATTTAATGCGCAATTTGGCACTCCATTCAACCCCTTCTTTCGGTCCTAAGTTCCGCACTAGGTTTGATGACATGTTTTCTTTTATTAAGTTCTTGGTTTGATTTATCATCGTCTTCTGATCCTGTAAATACCTGCATATTAAATGAAAGGCATGAATTAATGGTAAACTTTTTGTTTTAAAATTTAAATAAATAAACAAATGCTAAAAGATTATTAAAAAGTTTGTTTAAATAATAAAAACAAAAAGTAAATCCATTTGAAATTAAATATTAAGGAAAACTCTTTTTTGGAATGAAGTGATGCAAGGAATGGTAATTATTTTATATTAAATGCCACTTCATATTAACACATGTTCCTTTACAATTGATATAAACATTTAAAACCACTGCATATTAACTTATGTTTCATTTTTTTAATTACTATGAGTTAATTTAATGAAACGGTTGTTATGTACAGGTTGTGAAATGGACTCGCGCACATCAAGAAGGAAGAGGGCGCACATCATGGGAGGCTATCTCCAGGAATCTACCATTCAGTTCAACAATATAGAACCCAACCATCAATTTGGCCAACAAAATAGCAAGAAACCTGTTCAGAATCCGGATTTATGAACTACAGCTCATCTAGACGTTCATCCAGACGCCCATGCAGACCACGTGTTTTTAAATAGAAAGTTGATTTTCAGGCTTGATTTTTGGGAAGACAGAAGCAAAATTTAAAATTCTGGAACATGGGATTTGTGCAAAATATGCCCATTTCAACCATTGTGAGGAATTTTCGCCAAATTCATAGCCATTTAGGAGAAAATCGTGGTTCTTTGAAACCAACTTTTCAACAAATTATGGTTGGTCGTTTTCTGAATTCGTGGATAGTTGTTATTAGCATTGAAGAACCTCTATTTTTAGCAAGAGGTGGCCAACTTTCTCATCTTTTGAAAAACACTATATATAATAGCCTCTTCTTGAGAGCTGAGTTAGTTAGTTAGTAGTCTTTTAGCTTAGCAGTCCACATACAATTATCAGTTCAGAGAACTCTGTAATACCTTTCTTATTTTAATGGAATTTTTATTATACTGTGCATGATCGTGTTCTAAGTACCATTTGAAAAAACATTCACTGTGTTGCTGGGAGGGCCCCCTGACAATCAGAGTTCTACATTCTCGTGTTTTTCGTTATCTTCTTTCTCTATAATTAGTATCGTTTTATTTGTAAATGGCTTGTGTAATTTCATTCCTGTAATCATTTCATTTACTGACTGCAGTTTAAATTTCATTTCAATATGATTACGATTGTGTAGTTTGTGATTATGAATTAGCAACCGGTTGCGCCATCATAGACTAGATCACGATTTTCCCTTGTTATATGCTTTCAGTTTGTCATTTGATTTCATGGTAAAAGAGTAGGTTGTTTTGATTTAATTACAAATAGTGTTAATTCTATCGATTTTGATTTCATCATGAGTTTCTTTAATTACACTTCAGTTTATTTAACATTGCAGTGAGTAATAATGTTTTAAATTTGAATCTTTTTGGAAGTGAATTTAGTTGTCAAGTAAGCTTAGAATTGTGTATTTATATTTCCTCCATTGCATTCATGAGTCAGTTGACCTTAGAGTACTCAAATTGAGCATTTTTTAGGAGTTTTAGCATTTTTCTCTATCCAGACTGTCATACAGACAGCCTGTTCAGCCTGTCATTCAGACAGTCTGTTCGTCCTCTAATACAGACCCTCGTTTCAGCTTGTTGTCCAGCCCTTCATCCAGTCCTTAACATGTTTAATCTATTTTAAGCCTATCTTTTAGCTTTTTTATTATGTCTAGATTAGGGTAGTTGGACAATGGTTATGTTCATTATTAAAACCTTAGATTAGACTGTTTAAAGTATTCATTAAAGTTTTATTCTTATTTTTCTCCCCTTCCATTTTATGTCTTGAGCTATTTTGGTTTACTGTGGTTTCTGATTTCTTTCTCCATTATTGTTGTAATGTTTTGTAAATTATATCTTTGGTTTAGATTGTTTTCAATATTTGATGCATTAGTTTTCAGTATTATAAAGTTTGATGATAAAAGTTCACATAACCTAGTTTAGTGTAAGTATACTTTCCAAACTGTAAATCAGTTGTATGATCTTTTTATGATTAGCTAAGATTCTTTGGTTTATGGTATAGTTTGCTGAAGAGGTAGAGTAGAAGTATTTTGTTTCTTTATTGTAGGTTTGCTTACAGATTGAATATATTTCCATTATTGTTTTGTACTTAGTTTTAGAGCTCCAAGTTTAGTTTGCTTTGATTAGTTTGTTGTTTTGTAACGCATTTATTTACGCTTGGTCTTTAGAATAATATTTGATTTGCTTTCTACGAATCCGCAATTACTTGTTTTGCTTTCTATGAATTTGCAATTAAATAATTCATTGCTTTCCATAACTCAGTTGCATTTGCATTCTTAGATAAGCATTGACTTATGCATACATGGAATAGTCTCCAACTCATAACATAGATCAGATGATTTGCCGCAAGTAGTTAATTTTTCTCTCATTTCGCTTTCGAACCAAGCGATTGTTTTCTATATTAGTATCTGCAATTCCCTTCCATAGAATAGGTTAGCATAGCATTAGATTAGTTTGAATCTCAGTTATTAATTAGTTTCCTGCTTTTATAAAATAGATTAGATTATATTTGAATTTATAGTTACTTTTCAAGTTCTTAGTTAATTTCCTGTTTTTATAGATAGATTAAATTATTGCATTTAACTCATGATAGTCATGCATGTAGATTAAAATCATATAGTTTCATGTTAGCACATCTGCATATTTAGTTAGCTTAGGTTAGTTCAAGCTTTAATCCTATACATATAGTGTTTGCATCTCACAAGCTCCCTTCCCGGGTTGACAAATTAAGTGTTGAATTAAATAGTGCATATTTTTCCAAACACAATTCTAAATGCAATGTCTACATGCAGCAGAAAGGGGGCTTCTTACTGTTGATTGTTCTATCTGTGGATGAGTTTCTCATTACTAGTGGCTCGGCTACTGGATCGAGAAGCATCAAGTCAGCTTTGAGTGAAGCATTGTCCATGACTAATCTAGGACTATTAAGGTAGTTTATTGGTCTTGAAGTAAATAAAAAATCTTCAAGAATCATGATTACACAATCCAAATACATAGGAGACTTACTTAAAAGATTCCACATAACTGATTGTAAAGAAACACCCTTCCCCTTCCTATCTGGCATCAGGTTGGAAGAAGGTGTTTCCACACCACTGGTTGGCAGTACACTCTACAGACAGTTGATTAGTATCCTATTGTACCTCACCCATTCGAGGCCATATTTATCATATGTTGTGACTGTTGCTGCCAGAAACATGTAGGAGCCACATGAGTTGCATTGGAAAGCAACAAAGCGCATCTTGCATTATGTGCAAGGTACAAGGAAGTTTGGGATCCACTATTATGTTGGTGCACATCTAGATATAATTGGTTTTATTGATTCAAACCGGGATAGTGATAGTAGTGACATGTAATATACAACAGGATTTGTGTTCATGTTGGGATCTGGATCAATCTGCTAGTTAAGCAAGAAGCAAGCAACTCTTGCTCTCTCTTCAGTTGAAGCAAAGTATCAAGGGGTTGTGAATGCAACTATTCAGGCAGTTTGGCTACATGGGATTCTGACAGAATTTGGCATTCACAATTATCCTTCAGTAGACCACTATTATGATAATCATAGTACAATCAAGATATCTAGTGATCTAGTTCAGAAGCAAAAGACCAAGCACATTGAATTCCGCATGCACTACATCTAGGAACTGGTGCATAGTAAGGATATCACCCTACATTACTACCCTATAAAGGAGCAGATTATAGATATATTCCCCAAATATTTCAGTAAAAAGAGATTTTGTTATCTCATATCTCTTCTTCGTGTGAAGGCTTGATTCAGTTATTGTTCACAGTTCTACTACTTATTTTGAGGGGGGGTTTCCCATGAGGTTTTCCCCGTTCCTTTGTTGTGTTAGGAAATATTTTTTTGCATTTAGATTGTATGGGTGAACTTTGGTCTTTGTTTCCAAGGCCCAAGTTGTCCAAGTTAGGATTAAGAGGGGGGGGGGGGTGTTAGGGTTATTATTTAATCCTCCCTTTGACCACCATAGTCTTATTGTATTTTCCTAGGTTAGGTGATTATTGCAACTTCATTAGTGCAAGGGGGACTCACATGGGGGCCACCTAACACTCTGTGCACCATTTTACATGAGTTTAGGAGCTCCAAAGACTAATCCCTATAATTTAGGAACCCAATCTAAGTGCCACCAGTAGTCTTCAGTAGTTGACCTAATAGATATTCAATTATGTTTAGTTATGCTCTAATTCCCATCATCTAGTTCACTCTTAGTCACCCTAGTGCCAATTTGCATGATTTAAGGGAGGTTGGTCATATTTACTCACCTACGTAGATCAATTAATTGATTGTGAATTGATTCAGTGATCTGGAGTTGCATTAGTGAGCTCTAGTGGTGATTTTCCCACTGAGTTATCATCGAAGTCAGTTTGAGCTGATGAATTCAAATCCTACCTATGGCATTTGAATTATTCCTATCGTATCATCATTGTATTGTTGAGAGGTTAATGATTATTAATGTAATGTTATGCTGACCATTTTTTTTGTGTCTCATGTGTGTGTAATTTTTCCATGAATCTATTAATCAGTTTACATTGAATAGACTCTCTCTTCTGCAACCTTCATTCTCCATTGAATTCATTCAGGCCTGAGGATCCTATGCTTCAGTAAATTAACATCCATAGTTCCTAATACAGATTTTCACATTCTATTCCTTTTACATTCTTCCTATGGTTTCTCTAAATATCACCCATATGGAGTGGACCAAGGGACCAATTTGTCACTTTGAGACAAAGAATTCATAGTATCACCAACAAATGCTTCCCCATTTTTTATTGGTAACGTCTCTCATATATGTTCCAGCCAAACAAATGATATTGTTCTCCTTGTAGAAATCGTTGAATTCTTTGACAATTTATGATATTAACTAATAATGAAGAAGAAACGAGAAGGTGGTGGAGCTAATTTATCATTCACTATTATGATTTCCAACTATACAACTTTAATAACCAAGGGGTGCTTATCATCAAGTGATAACATAAGACTTTAATTTTTAACCTTAAAATTGTGTTCATAGAGGAATTATAGTCACAGATAAAAATACCATTATATGCACTTCATATTCACATGTGATACAAGGTGTTGGTTGTGACAATGAATACCATCTAGTCTATGGTGGAGGGAAACTTGGCAAAAGGAAAGCAAATGGGAATTAGTGGGGAGGTATGAGGGTATGTTGCAATACAAGCCACAATGAGCTTAAGCGATGGAGGAGTGATGCAAAGTATGACATGTAAAATGTAGTGATACGGTCTTCTCTCCTAGTGCTCCATGTTGTATGTGGACGCAACACCACATCATGCAAAGGAGAAGAACTAAAGGGTTCACTTCACATAAAGGTTCATGCAGCACACTAAACACATGCAAATATTAACAATGCCACACAACCAAAAATCAAGCATTTTCATTTGAAACAAAAACATTTCAAATTTTCACATATCTTCCTTCTACCACTTAAGGGTTTCAAAGACAATTATAGTGGGTGAGGATTAAGCTTGAAAATAAACAAAAATGTTGGTGGGTCAAATTCTCAAGGAACAAAAAAATCATTTCAACAACTTTGTTCACCCTTATACTCTAGGAAAGGGACATTGTAATTGTGTTAGATTTAAGGTTGTTTATTTTAATCATTCATTTGTATTTTCTTAGATGGTGGGGGAGAGCGGGTTTTTCATCTCATCACATGTTTTAAAATGTATTAACTTAGGAACTTTTATTTCATTTTCCTAATATGGTTAAATTTGCATTGCTTTAATATCCAATGGATTAAGCCCTTTATGTTCATGTTCTTGTGAGATGTTATAAATTTATTAATTTCATTTTCCTAATATGGTTGTACTCTTATTACTTATTTTAAGTTCAAACTAAGTTGGAATTTAAAGTTTAGCCACGACATGCCTCCATATTGTTTAAAATAGTTGTTTATATGTACTAAGCTTCCATCTATCTTGTGATGTCCACAACACTCTAATGAGGTAATTTTGTTTTGTTATTTTGGTATTTCCATGGAGAACATTGGTGGCAGAATGGAATCATGTTTGGAAAAAATGCATGAATTCCCTCCTCTTGAAACCCCAAAAGAGCTAATGGAATGTATGGCCCATTCATAGAGTATTTTGCATTTTCGTTTGGAAAAACTACTCAAGTTCTTTCCTCTTGAAATGATTCAAACACATGTGCCTAGTGGAATTAGTACATCCACAACAATTTCCATGATGTATATATTTTACATACTCAATCCATTGATTATAACAAGACAATATATAATCCTAACATAGATAAACAAATATGAATTCATATAGAATCATACATAATGGGCACTTCAATATGGAAACAAATTCAGCCTAAATTTTCATTAAATTATAAGCACATATGATGGTGATATGAAGAACATTGAATTGAATGCCAACTAACAAATTATCAGCAACCGCTAACACTAACACCAATGCTTGTCCAATCCAAAGGAGATGAATAAATAATATATCTTGAGGGAATACAAATCTTATCACATCACATTTATTCATACATAGCAATATATGAGTATACAAGTGTTGGGAAGAAGAAGAGACATAGAGAAGAGGGCATCAATCTATTATGAGTATCAATATTTCCTTCATAACTATTTGTTAATTTTCCTGTCACTCTAGTGCCTTCCTTACATTATATGCACCCAACGTTTGGGTGCACTTCTACTTGGGATTCATGTTTTTTGCTTATCCATGTTCCCACACCTACAGAATCCCTAGAATGAGCTCTCATTTGCACAACTCATCCAAGCATGGAGTGAGTCAATTTTTGAGTTTTTTTGGGATCAAACCAACTCACTTAGGAGGTATTGCCCCCCAACAATTGTATTGCCAATGTATGAAATTTGAATGAATCTGAGTTAAGATGTATTGATGGTTAATTTGGTGCGACTATGATTTCAATCCAATTTGATAAATTTTTAGGATTCCATGTATGATTCCCTTTTGTTGCTCTATAAAATTATATATGCTTCAATTTATGCAATAACTTCAACAACATAGTGTTCAAGAGAAAGCATCACTAATTTTTCTTTCTCATCTCTCAACATTATTGGGTAGTAAATTTTTAGATAGTATGCATCTAGTATTGGATGAATACCCATGCAATATAGTAAATCTAATTTGAATGTGGTTTCTCCAATATGCTTTATGATGGTGTAATAGAGGCTTGTCTTTCTCCTTAAACAACTCCTCCAAAAAGTAAACTAAAACTTTATCTCCTTTGCAAAACTTATGATTTGCATAGTGTTGATACGATTAAGCTTGGGATCGTCTAACTCTTGTGTAAAGCATCATCATACTAGATGTTTGCATCCCATGTTTTTGGACATTATGATAAAAAAATGCACAACATGTATATATAGTGCAATTTACCACTTTTATTTGACCATCTCTCTATGGATGGAAAGTAGTAAATTGGAGTTATTTGGTGTTCATCAATCCTAATGATTGCCAAAATTCATTGAGAAATATATTGTCATGGTCTGAGATTATTAATGATGGTAGTTGTTAGGATTTATGAACACCAACTAAATTCAATTTATTACCAACTAATGCTTATATTTATTATGGTAAGCCAAAATGCACCCAAACCTTCCTATAGAAGAATTATATGACTTGTTTCACTAAAATCTTTTGCGTGCATTAGATCATGTCACAACCATTGTTGAAGCTATCCACAATTGCCATAAGATAGGCATTGTCCATATGGTTGTTGGTATAGATGTAAGGAAATCCATTGAAACGAACTCCTATGGTCTATGAGTCAAGTTTAGAAGTGGAATATACTTTCTCATCTTCCAATTTGTTGGTTTTGAAACATTATAGAGGGAACAAGTTTTAATTTAAAAGAATTACCATTTGGGCCATCTTTGACAGGTAGAAATACCTTTCCAAAATTAGTGGTGGTCTTCTCCGCTCCAAAGTATCTTGAAATCACATCATCACATGCCTTTTTCAACAACTATAGTGGTTGATATCCTTAAGGATCACATATGGAATTCAACTTGTTCAAGCTATGTATTTCAATGCATATTTTAGAACTCTTCATTTGTTGGAGTGAATATTGAATTCAATAGCATTCCATGGATACACAAAAACCCTGACAATGTGGATAAGCTTCACCAAAAGCATTGAATCCAAAATGTTGAAACTGTGCAAAGACTGTTAATCCAACTATTGTTGTCCTTAATAATAAATCTAGAAACTTATTTGGGCTTCCTTTTTGGTGCTAAATCTCAATGTCCAAATACTAAAAATATGTAATTCACTTTGTGCGGTATGCATTCTTTATCTTTCTCTATATCCAGATAAGTTAGAGAGGCTTATGGTTGTTGTGAATGTCATTTTCTTTTCTACGAAAACAACCCCAACCACGGTTTAGGACTTGAGTCAATGCATACATCACTCGGTCATATACTAAGTAATTTAGAACTATGCTTGAAAGTGTCTCGAAGTGGTATGTGATAAGCCTTTATCTTTGCATCAATACATTATATTATGCTCATGGCATGCCTAGAGGAATCCACTTAAATCTCAAAGTTTACTAAATCTCAGGAATGCAAGAACAATTTTCAATTCGATGCTTGATCTCTTCAAATGAATCGTGTTTGCATGATACCCAAATTACAATAAACTTGGTCACGATTTAGTTCCTTAAGAGGGTGTACAACATAGGAAAATTGCATAATGAATTTCCTAAGATAATTAGCAATTCACATGCAACTTTTAAGCTCGTGATCATTCATCGGTGATGACCAATTGAAAATTCCTTAGTTTTTTGTTGGATTAATGTTGAGTGCATATTAGTTTACAAGAAATCCAAGATAAACAAATTTTGCATGTGTGAATGTACACTTCTTCAAATTGACTAAATATCTTATCTTGGCTCAATGTTGAGAATACTTGGTTGATCTAAAGGATGAGAAGAATACAATGGACACACACTAAATTGTAGAATCTAATGTATGTAACATAGAAATTAAGCAAAATAAAAATTTAGAAATGAAGAAGCAAATTTCAACAAACTCAAATTGTATTCATGGGGTGGCAATGTATAAGGGTAGTAGAATTCTATGAGAAATGATGTGCAACTAATCTCATTCACTGAAATCCCTTACTAGTGGTTGATATGGCATTTTATTACAATGTACATGAGAAAATTAAAGAAAATAATATTGCTAATACGTTAGATACTATAAAGTAATAAGTTGAGGGATTGATGTAGAAATGTGACGGTCAACTCAGGGGATCATGACATCTACATTCTAACTCCAATTATAGGGATGCAATAGATTGTTAGAAAGATCTTGATGCGAAGAACAACATAAGGGGTTTGGAACTATGCTTGAGGAAAAGTTAAAAAGTTCCTTTGAAAGTGTCGGGCCCAAAATCTCCTAACATTAATTTGAATGGTTTGAATGATGGTTTGGATTATTGGTCCAAGTGCTTCAAATTGTCCTCTAAGAGTTTGATGGAAACTAATATTCCATCTAAGTACATGATCGCAAATGAATCAATTCTTCATTCAACATTCTCATAAATTCTATTAGGGGATTCGTAAGTCCAAATTACATCACCAACAATTAAAATAATCATTGGTGTGCCCGAAAGGTTGTGTTCTATGTCCTCTAACTTGATGTAGTGAAATTAAAGTGGATCTTATTGATGTAATTTCCTCCCTCAAGTTTATCTGTTGGTTTCTTGTTGTGAGATAGCGAAGGGTGGTGTTTTATGGTGATTTTGTTCAAAACTTAATAGTCCACACACAATGTCCATGTGCAATATTTCTTTGTAAATAGAACAATGGTTGATCAATATCAAAGCAAAAAGTTAGGTTGATTGTGACCCTTATTCAATGACTCATAATTCTACACCTTAATCACCTTGTTTTCCAACAATGAATTCCTACCTAGCACCTCATTTCAAAGAACAATTCCCTATTGTAGTTCAGGGGAATGCTCAATTGTGCATCTAGGAGGCATCTTGTATGATTAATGGAATAGCTCATAATAATACTTTTTAAATTTTCAAATTTCTTTATTCTCTTTTGGTGTCCCATGTTATGTTATGTGTGAGTTATAAGGTCTTGGTGTGCCTCATTAGATAATGCTACTCCTTCTCTTTCTTTGGTCACAAGGTTAACAAAGTGATGTGGCTTGAGACCTTTAATATTCCTTGGGATTCTACAATTGAAACAAGTGCTAAGGGTGTAGGCTCATTTTGCAATGCCATTAACTAAGCTTGGCCATCTTTGATAAGTCTTTCCTTATTCAAGCATTGTGAGTAGTCGCATCTTGATCCCATAGGTACGAATTGCCAAAATTACACCACACATACCCAATGGAACAACTTCTAACTCTACTTCATCTACACACCGAGATGTAAAACTTGGTTGGATGCACAAGTTATTGTTCCCATTGAGCCAACTCAAAGAGTAGGGTTTAGGATGCACAACTATAAGTAAGTTATAATTCTCCACCATTGCTTCTAGGATGAAGTGTTATTGGTTGCCAATACAAAATAATTGTTATCACATGCTCGTAGTTAATATTTATCCTAATGCATAATAATTTTCCAAACACAACTATTATGCATGATTGTCATCAAAGTAATGCATTTTTTCACATTGTTTGGTACTCATACTTCATTCTCTCCCTAGTCTATCTTATGGTGATTTTATGTATGTAGTCTCCAACATTCATCCTTAGAATGTGTAAGAATATAAGTCTTACATGTTGGATAATGTATTTTTATATATAATTGATGATGTTTCAAATAGTACAAATGAGGTGTATAAATACATCAATATGTGATAAGTCATGATCTTTGTTAAGTGATCGTGACTTATCATATTTAAATTAATTATATATTAACATTAAGTAACCTATACCTTCTAATTTATAAATTAATATGTATAACAACAATAATAACCCATTTGGTTTATTACAAGTCATCTGGTCTTGAAAAGATTCGACCACGAATCTTGTTGTAGAGCACTCAATTTGAACTTCTTAAATGCTCGATTAGTTGTAACTTCAATAGGGTTGTTGTGCTTGGGAGAATTTCCTTTGAGAAATGCATAAGTGTGATTGATGTTGAAAAATAAACTCTTGGCATGAATAATGGTACCACAGTTTAATAATTCTTGAAATAGTTGGAGACATTTCCATTCAAATTTCTTCCTACATATGATTTTGTAGGTAAAAATGTAATGATTATAGGGTATTTTCTTGTGAGTTTCCAATCTGGTGTCTTCCTGAAAAACTTGTGTCGCCACAAAATTTCCTTTAAGAAACTCATAAGTGTTATTGATATTGATCTCTATTTTTTTTTTTGTGTCGATATGTCACCATTCTTCAACTGGCCTTTGATTTCCTTGATAAAGAACGATTGATCTTTAAAGATTGTTAACTTTGTGATCTTCTCCATTTGTTTCTTGGAATACTTTAGTTTTAGTGATTCATGATCACATTGAGTTGCGACAACTTGCAAAGCATCTATATATTCATGAGTCAAAGAATCTTTTGGGTTTTCTTTTTTTCGTCATCATGATTAGGAACATTTTCACTTCCTTTATTTCCATGATGATACTCCTCTGTCTTTTTTGTTGTTTCACAATTGTTATTGATATCATAGTTATATTCATCATTATGATGTTGTATATTTTCATCCTCTTTACAATCATTATCAACATCATGTTCCTTCTTGCCTGACGCATCTATCTCTTTGTTTTTGTTTTCGTTATTCTCAACTACTACTTCTTCAGGTTAATTAATATGTTGAACTATATGCTTGTTTTCGTTATCGTCATTCACAACAATCTCGTTTGCAGATTCAGTTTGATCTTCCACATTTTGGTCTTCATGCGTGTCCTTTTTATCTTTCTTTTCTTCGTCATTGCTATCATCTTCCTTATTACGTCCTTGCTTGGTTTCTTGTTTATTCTCATTTTCACTTTCTTTTTCACGTTTTTGCTTCAAATGATTTCCTATCATTTCCTTCAAAATTATAAATTCTTCTTCATATTTTTCCCACATTTTGTTTATTTTCTCCACTCCTTTGGAAAATTTGTCCACGAATGATGACATTTCCATCTTTCAAGATTTGAGAACTTAATAATAATATTTATTATAAAAGATTATTATTAAAGATTAATAATAATATTTATTATAAAATTTTAATAGTTTTTTGAAGAAAAATAAAATATGTATAATAATAATAGTTATTAATCATATTAATTTATTATTATATATTTTTGGGGGGAGACTTTAGATATTAAAATAATAATTGTTATTATTAATAATAACAATGATATCATTTTGTTGGAAATGACAGGAAGGGGTTTGGTTTAATAAAATGAAGTGTGGCTTTATAAACCGACGTCTTGTTTTTTGCTTTGATGGGAGATTCGTGGAATGAAAATAGAAATTGGGGATTAATTGAATGAAAAGCAGAGGAAAGGAGAATAGAGGAGTTCACGAAAGGGTTTGGTTTAATAAAACCAAGCGTGGTTTTAGAAACCCACGTATTGTTTTTTGTTTTGATGGGGGATTAGTGGAATGAAAATGGAAATTAGGGATTTAGTGGAATGAAAATATGAGGGAAGGAGAATGGAGGAGATTAGATGTCGAAGGAGATGTCGAGAACCCTTGTAGCTTTGTTACCAATTATAAGAATATAAGTCTTACATGTTGGATAATGTATTTTTGTATTTAATTGGTTATGTTTATAATAGTACACATGAGGTGTATAAATACACCAATATGTGATAAGTCACTATCTTTGTTAAGTGATCGTGACCTATCATATTTAAATTAATTATATATTAACATTAAGTAACCTATAACTTCTCATTTATAAATTAATATGTATAACGACCGCAATAACCCATTTGGTTTACCCGGATGTGGGTGTCAACATGGCTCAAAGGAAGAATGGGAGCAAGAGCTAGAACGCACAGCTAGCCCCCGACACCATTCCCCAGACCGATCATCATTACGCTCATAATGACGCATGCCTCGCCACTTCTCGATCCACGTGGGCATTCAAGGATTTGGACAGGAGGTGACATTCCCCCTGTCACTCTGTATTGTGTTATCTTCTGCAGATTTATGGTGATCAAAGCGAGTTTAATTCTACCCTACTTTGTGCAATATTAATATGGCCATACTATTCAACATTCTTCACCTTGTTTCTTCCTCCCTGTGCAATTCAACGAAGCCCTCTAGCTCTACCGAACTCCTGGTGATTATTGGTTGTGCTAGTCTCCATCCTCTCACTCCTGCTCTCTCTGCCAACTTCTAGTGCCTGCTCCTCACTGTGCTTTTGGTTCACCTCAAAATGTCCTATAGACTGTGAGCTACACCACAGTGTGGGCACGGTGGGCGTGGAAACACCAATGAGCGGGCTAGGACTCTCTTTGCACTGGTAAACACTAAAGGTTTCGATGTTGAAATCTTGGATCACTTGCGTCAGCTTATGGACGACTAGGAGGATGAGCTCCTGGGCTCCCCCTCCAGGGAAAACGGAACAATTTTGCGCATACTCAATTTTGGGTGGTGAGGAACCTCTTGGGCAGGCTTATCCTCCATCTTACTTGTCAAAATCCCAAATTTACCGAAAAATTTAAAAATTTTGAAAATACAGATAATATCTAGTAATGCAGTCAGCTAATTGTTTTTAATTAGTTATATGTTAATGATTTCATAATCTGAATTATCTACTTGATTATGTTTATCTTATAGAATAATTCTTTTTCAGTTTAATGATTTATTTTTCTTTGCGACAACAAGGTGGACTGTCTTGGTATTCTGGGGCTTACTTAGCTTTTGAGCTAACGCAGAAAGTTTACCTGATCTTACAGATTTACAGGTAAGAAAGATCTGGTGCTGCTTGTCAATATTCATAAAGCATGCAGATATGTGTTCGTTGCAAAATAATAGCTCAGTAAAAGAATATAAATGTTGTTTCAATTTCAAATGCTTTTATGAGGTAAAACAATTAGATTGTTATTCTTTAAAAAAAAATGCCAAAGAAAAGAGATTCAGTCTCAACAGCAGTGGTGACAGTTGCTCTCTCTCTCTCATTTATAATTTATAAATTTTATTACGTACTAACCTCTTCGATGTTTATCAATGTTTACCAAAGTCGTCATGTGTAACGCCTTAAATCTTTCCTTACACACATATTAAAGATGGCAAGGTTTTATGTTTAAGGGTCTATCTCCACGGTGATCATAAACAATTTACGTCATGACAAATTTTAGTTACTTCTTGTGATATGAAAGTAATGCGCAATAGTTAATGAGTTTTTATACTATTATTCTATCTTCTAAAGCTTTGAAGCTTAAAGGAATTATATCATTATTACATACTGCTATCAAAAGGATTAAGTTAGTTTTGAAGAACTAAGTTCTTTTACACCTAACTTACTTGGAAGATATTGTCCAGTTATTGTTATTAATTCATCAAAATTCCAATGACAAGCCCGATAATTACTATAGGGCTTAACATTCTCATTGCAAACCTTAATAGTTTAATAATTAAATACTCAAAGGCATAACTAGAATCAAGCTAGCAAGAAGGGTATCTTATCATAAATAAATTTTATGAATTTCTTTTATAAAATATTAAATGGCATAACCTTTACCAAAGTTATAATCGTTTATTGTGTGCATCCTTGGCTTGCATAATGTGCTAGGTCGCAGATTTGTTTATATCCTCGATACGTTATAAATCCTAACCTTGTTACTAAAGTCCTCCCTTAAAACTACAGTGTGCAAGCTTGGTTGACTCCAAGAGTATAGAACATGGTGGAACTTTCGAATCACCACATGATTGGAATGTAAAATCATTTCGTTGATTGTACGCCGAGACTATAGAGATTACCCACTGCATGCAAATAATTTGATTGTGTACGTGGACTCACCGTAGCCAAGTGTTGTGAAGTTAAAAGGCAACTGCAAACCCTAGACTTGTTATTCCCTCTGTCGCTTTCGGGCCTCTGATCGCTCTGCTACTGTGTTTTTGGCCGCCCTGTCGCTCTGCAACTAGTTTGCTGATAGTCTCCCAGTTTGTTTCTTGCCTCTCGCACCTCGTGAGCTCGCCCTGAACACTGATAGAGACGAGCTGTAACAAACTTGATTGCTGCTGGAACTGGGTTGGTTGTTTTCCTCCGGGGTTTCACCTTCGCGGCTAGCTCATTTCAGTATTCACCAGACTGTAAAAGTCTCATTCTTCTGTGACCCAGTAGTGAGAGCCGTGGTTTCGCATCTTGAGATTTGTTGGGTCTTAGAGTTTCACAGCAGAGTGAAATTTTGGTTGGGAAATAGTTGCGGCCCAAGCGTTTATACTTGCTTAGCTTGTCGCTCCGTCTCTTGGCCGTCACTGGTCATTGCTGCATTGGTAACCTCCCTTTTTCCTGTGACAGATGAAGGATTTGTTCCTCCTTGTGTTGGTAGCAGCACTACTGTTTGTGGGTGGTTACGTTTCAATGAAGTTTTAGGTAAGAACAATTATCGGTATTTTTGTTTCTTTACACTTCTGTTTCGTTACATCTCTGTTTATATAAGTGCAAAGTCTTACGATATCGTGGTTGTTGTTACACAGGTGACGGCTTGTCCTTCTGCGTGGTTGGTGCAAAGCTGGGACAACCACTTGCTTACGGGTAAGCCTTGGATATCCCATGGCAGTTCGTCCTTGTTCAGTTCCTTATGGGATATTTGATGGTTGGTCACCATGGCCTGCAAAACCCTCGTGGTTTTGGTTTACCTGGGTTAACTTGGTTCGCAACTTTTGTTAATGATAAACCCTTGCTTTATGCAGGGCTTTCGGCTTAGGCCGTGACCTGTAAATTTTGATTTTGCTTCTTGTTTTGTATATAGAATGTAAAAAGAGATAGAAGGCCTGTTAAGCCATTCTCTATTAACTCTTAGAAGTCGAGAGGCATTAGAAATGAACTTAAACTCTCTTGTTTGATACCTCTGTTGTAATTTTGATACATTAGGGTTTTTACCCTAACTCAACGATATGAAAATGTATTTACTGTTTTTAAATTATCTTATTATTACAATATAATAATCTAATTATTATGTTATTTCTTATATTGTATGATGGGTTATTAAGCTCGATTTTTCGAGCATGTTTATGTACTGTAAATTTATTTTCTTGCAAGCTAATACATTTGAATTTACCCTGTAAATTATTTTAAACATTATCTGTTTAAAATGACTGTATATTATTTTTATGTTATCTTTACCTTAATTTTTCTCTGTTCTAATAAAGGTTTAAATATTATTTCATATTGGTTAACTTTCAGAAAGAAAACAAGTAATTTAATGTTTTTGAGTTGTACTTATGTAACTGTATAGTTACATCTTTAAGTACAAAGTTTATGTTTACTTGATACTTATTATAATGTTATAAGAATTGTTATTTTACTTACAAGTAAATATTGTTCTTATAATTATATACATTATCTTTATACTTAGTCTATTTATGATGTATATAGATGGGAAAATATTTTATTGTTATATTCTTATGCTCTCTATACTAAATAATTTATAAAGAAGTTCCTTCTGTATTCTATGTTACCCTATTTATATTATAACATTAGTATTTATAAAATAAGAGAAATAACAAATTAACTATGTTCTTTCCTCTAAAATATATAGTAGTATTTGTTTAAATTCTATAAGAGACAGGTTAGTAGCTGTAGATCTTGCTTAAGCTCAGCTGGATAAGATGAATGAATTATTTGCATTATCATTTATAAATAAAATCTTAAACCAACTAGATTTTATCTTTAGAATTAAATCAAGGTTTTTCTATCCTTATTCACGGTTTGGTTGCTATAATTACAGTAGTTATTTATTCTACAATAGGAAAAGAAATGAACTGTAGAGCTGAAAGGCAATTTTATTTAACCTAATACTACACCTTTTAACTATTATCTTCTTTTCCTTTTGTTTCAAAATAGATATAAAGATTACGGAAGTGAATACTGTATAGAGAACTATTTCATCTACCAAAACATACTACTATTAGTGTAATGATATAACTTCCTTTCCTTTTCTAATAATCTGACATTCACAGTCTAGGTCTAACACTACTCTATGTACAGAATAATATTTCTCCTGATAACAAATATCTTAATAAAAGAAAACATTCTAGTATTCAAGCTAACATCTTATTTTAAATTTACATCATACTTTCTTCATTTAAATACACCACCTGTGCTAGAGTACGATCTAGATTACTCCAGATGGGGAAAAACACAGGTAGGATTTATTTTTCATCAAGAATAATTTCATCACTAAACAAGCTAAGATATTCTATCCTCTAAGTTTACATCATAACCTGAAAATGCATCATTCACTCACACACAGATATTAACACAGAAATTAGTAGATAGCAGAACCTGTTCTTAAAGCTGGTAGACAACAGCAATGGGAGGTCGTTCCTCCCTACCAACTCCTGGAGAGCGCTCAAACAGCGACTCCTCAGGACCCTCGAGCCTACTCTGGTCTCCCTGGCTAGAACTAGGTGAAGCAAATAACCAAGTACTAGTCCTGAGACTCAATACCAATCCTGAACTCGTCAGTCAAATCTCTCAGCTAAGAAGTTGTATTAGATCAAGTTCCTGCAGTTTATCCCTCAAACACCTTCCTTACAGTTCCCCTTTTCCCAATGAATTCCTTGAAGTGCATTCCCCCTGAATGATTCTTCTCCTAGAAAATATATGAGCAGCCTCAACTCTCTACATTGGGCATTTTTATAAGATTGCCTAGGTCTTTTTGGGTTAGTTGTCATTAATTGAGCCACCTGCTCTGATCCCACTTTCTTGGGGGATCTTAATCCCAAATGTAGGGAAGTTGCCACCTGCAACATAGGAAATGTTTGAGGATGCTGCCACTTGTATTTTTGCTCTCCACCTAGTTCCTTCCACCAGTTTGACCAGTAACACTCTTTTTAACAGCTCTCCCAAGCTGTTGTCTCCACTTTTATTTATTAAAAATAAAATATTCAGAATGACATTCCACATCTTTTGACTTTGCTGAGTCATCAGTTTCAACTTAGCATTAAATTTAACATAATGTCTTAGGAATCAATTTAAAACAAATAACATTATTTTACAAAATTGGGGCATGTGACATTACTGGTACTTAGAATGGTCCTCTAGATCCTTCCTCGATTCCTCCTGCGGCTCCCATGGACACTAAGCAGTTGCCACCTCCCCTTCCAAGGACCGTTGCGGGTACTCATCAGAGCAAAGTAGCCATCACTATATCTTTAGAATACAGGAAAACAAAACCGTTGTTGGTCTAGAGGAATCCCTCTAGCACAAATGATTCGAGCAGCGAGGAGGACACAAGCAGCGACTCCAAAAGCACTGGAAAAGATGGCGGCCATACTTTTGTCAACCCTCTGGCCCCCCAACTGAAAGTCGACCAAAAAAACAGATTGGATTCTGCTTTAGTGTTCCCATTGAGGAGGAGAAGCCCTCCAAGCACTAAGGAGGAGAAGCCCTCCAAGCACTAAGTCCAGGCTCCTAGGGTTTTGTTTATTTTTCATATGGTCAATTTGGGTCTAGTCCTCATGGTTATTTGCAGCAACAACACTCAGTTTTTTTGTTTCAAAACTGTTATTTTGCTCTCAGTATGATATGTTTTCCCTCAGTTTGACAGAAAACCTGATTTCCCAAGAGGGGCGGGCTTCCAACTATATTATGCTACACTCAGTTCAAGGAACTACTATCATGCTCTGTATTTTTTCATGTACTATTATTTTGATTCAATAGATTAGACTTTGTACTTACAAAAATAAATAAATAACCCATTTGGTTTATTACAGAATGTCTTATGTTCTTGTAGTAATCACAGAAGGGAACCAAGTTCCTCTTTAGCATGTTTTTCCTTCTTTTGGAAATTTGGATTTAATCTTTGCAACATCTTATGTTGAATGGCTTACTCTGCACGACATCTTTTGCAACTGCATTCACCTTTTTTGCAAAAACTTACTTTCAAATTGTGATACAAGGCCAACTATATAACATGGACAAACTTTAGTCTATGTACGATTTGATTTTAGTTTCCCATTTTCAGTCATTTCACCTTCCAACATACTTTGTTTAAAAGATGCCACATACTTTGTACTTTTTTTTAATCATCACTTTATTATATATATATATATATATATATATATATATATATATATATATATATATAACCGTGAGAACCTTTCCAAGCAACCCATCGAGCATTGTCGATTTGCCACCTGGATATCAAACTCACGACCCGGACTAGGCTAAATGTTGGACAGGGCTTCCATCAAGAGTACGACCTCCATCGCGGTCATACAAGAATTTTCTAGGGTGCAGCACTGTTTTACTAACACCTCCCCGCAGAAATCGAAACCAGACTTCCATCGAGTCAACCATCAAACCTCGCCACTAGCTCTGCCCTCAATCACTTTATTATATATAATGAATTTACATTTCTCCAAATTTCTAACTAAATCAAAATCCCAAACTAGAACATAACAAAATGATACTATGTGACCTTACATTCTTTGCGACTATCAATTTCGATAACTAATTTCATGGTTTCAATCCCCTAACAAACTTGTTGCGCAGGTCATTTTGTTTATATAAGTGTGTTAATTCGTGCGCTTAAATATATAGGTAAGTAACTTGATTTGGTAGAATAAATATCTTAAATAACATTTTAATAAAAAAATTAAATTTGCTTCAAAAATACCTTTTAATAAGTCTAAAATAAAGTTGGAAGTTGGTGGAATAAATATTTTAGAAAAGTGTGAGATGTTTTGAAAAAAAATCATAAAACAATCTTAAACATTATTTAGATATAATAAAATAATAATTTAAGTGTTTAAATTTGGAATTAAAAATCAAATTAAACTTTTAAAAGTATTTATAGTTTATTTAATGATATTAAATAATAGAAGATTATTATATGATGTATTCATAAAGGTATTATAAATGTTAAAAAGAGGTATAATTTCAGTCGGTATAATGGTTATTTATTTGGTTCTTTTTCTATTATTCTATCAGGTTATAGGTTCATATCTTGAGGGGTAGGGTATTATACTTTCATAAATTTTAGTAATTAAATCATTGTGTGGATGAGATTCTTTGTCCCACAAGTTAAAGGGGTCTCATACACCAATTTGATGTCTATCTAAGGGAGTCTCATACACCAATTTGATGCATGATTACACTATAGCCTTTAAAAATAGATAATTATTAATAATAATGATAATGGTTATTAACATCCATTGAAATTGAGATCATTATTATTATGTAAGCAATACATTAAACCAGAGTTTCAATTTGTAAATATAATTTAAATAACTGAATTAAATGTTTTTTTAAATGATTGTGTTCCAGTAAGTGTTTATCATATGACATATTGGTAAAGGCATTATAAGTGTTTAATAGAGATGTACATTTTTACGCCGAAGGATTTTTCCCTATGGAGACGCAGTCTCAAAAGATTCATCACCTCCCTGGCCATTAACAATTCGACAGGTGTCGCATCGAATTAGCGAACGGAGCCTGGACAAGTGCTTTTTCTAGGTTTCAAATGAAATTATTTCCATGTTGACCAAATGGCATGCGAGTTGTTCTTTGCAGTTGGGTCCCCTTTTTGCAATCTCGATTCGGGAACTTCTGTCCCGTAGACCGTAGGTGTCCTCTGTGTTACGGTTGGTGTTGCACGTGAATGGATTGATGGACCTGATGGATTAATTTCCAATTGCGGGTCATTCTTTGTAGTTGGTGTTTAGCGTGTTTTTCTGGCAGGTGGCTTATGTGTTTTCACTACACTTCTATCTGTTGTCCTAAACCACCGACCCTGGCATTTTTTTGTACATGATTTTACTGTCCTTCCCTACAGTTCATTTATCTCGATTCGACAGAGTCCTTGCCAAGACTTTACGTCGATGATTTTACGGAAGTTTCGGTCGAGCAGTTTTTGTGGGTTTAGCCTAAGTTTCGGTCCAACAGGCTCACAATTTGGTCGAGGTTTCATTTCACTGGTGCTTCATTCAATTGAATACACTTTTCCCATGTCCCTTCATCCATTGGCATTAATGTTTCATCAATGCATTGTTGCTCAATCAATGCAAGAAAGCTTGTCATATGATTCAGACATGGGTCAATATCTTCATCTTTGCTCAGCTTATGATGATCTACTGCATTTGTCACATTTTTTGTTGCATCGCCTTTGCTTTGCACATATAAACAGACCTTCAGGTAAACACATATTGATTTTGCAGAGCTTCATTTACACTTTACAGTTTCCAAAGAAGGTTTTCACAACTTTTCTTTAAATTTGTAGGTATTCCTTTAGTCTGCTTAAATGTTTTGAATATTCATTTAGTCTTATTATGAGATGGTCAAACAACCTTGCTTTGTTTTGTTGTTATTGTTGTTGTGTTGCGGAAATAGGAACTTTGAGGTTTGAGGTCCAAAATACAGTATTCCCTGATTTTTTTTTCCCAGTAATAAAAATGGCGATACATTTTTACCTGAAATAAATTTATTTCCATCTTCCACTTTTCGCTATGCGGAATTCAAAAGCCAAAAACGCCAAATCCCAACTTTCACAAATTGTGTATTGCGAAAAATCGAAAGTTACATATTTGCAATGAAATGCAAGCGGAAATTGATAAATATGGCAAGATTGTTGTGTGTTTCCGCAACCCGCAACCCGCAATTTGCGGGATCGCGAGTTGCAGAAAGGGATAAATAAGAAGTTGATTGAAGTTGTTGAAGTTGTTTCTCTTTCTCTCTGAAAATAAAATATCTATCTTTGAAAATAAAATCGATTTAGTTGAAAATAAAATCGATTTTACCTTGTAGTTTGATTTAAGATTTTTGTTGTATGTTTCCACAACCCGCAATTTGCGGGATTGCGAATTGCGGAAAGGGATAAATTAAATTTCATTATTTTGTAACCTGCATCCCGCTATTTTATAATCCTGCATCCCGCAATTGCGGATTGCGAGTTGCGGGATGGTGAATAAAATATTAAATGATATATTTACATATTAATCTATAAAGTGTGTAATATAATGAAGAAGAAAAAATGATTGCAATTAAGAATTAAAAAAATTATAGTGAAAATTTGACAGAGGACACAAATTAATCTATTAATGTTTATTTCAAATTTTGAACAACTGCCATTGAATCAATCTCGACAGTACTGCCACACCGAAAAGCGCAGGTCGAAAATGCCAAATCCAAGTGTTAGCATTAATATTTATAACAGATAATGAATAATAGTCCATATTTGATTGAGGTTGTTGAAGTTTAAGAAACCGAAGTTTATTGAAGTTGTTGAAGTTGTTGCTCTTTCTCTCCGAAAATAAAATATCTGTCTTTGAAAATAAAATCGATTTAGTTGTAACTTCAGAATAGTATTCTGCCTTCGGCTTTCTACTTTCGACTTTTTACCCAATAGTTTGATTTAAGATTTTGGTTGTGTGTTTCCGTAACCCGCAATTTGCGGGATTACGAATTGCGGAAAGGGATAAATAAAATTTCACTATTTTGTAATCCCGCAACCCGTTATTTTGTAATTTATGCATCCCATATCCCGCATCCCGTTGAATGCGGGTTGCAGGATGGTAAATAGAATATTAAATGATATATTTACAAATTAGTCTATAAACTGTGTAATATAATGAAGAAGAAAAAATGATTACAATTAAGAATTAAAAATTTTATATTGAAATATTGAAAGAGGACACAAATTAATCTATTAATGTTTATTTCAAATTTTGGACAACTGACATAGAATCCATCTCGACAGTACTGTCATGAAATTTCTTTTTGCAAAAAAAATTTGTTGTCATATATGCATTTTTTTTTATCATTCAATCACATGAATATGTTACATTGCATTTTTTTTTTGTTCATGCCCTATTTCATTTCACAGGAAAATATAACCGTCACGTTATGGAGAGTATGCTAACTGAAGATTCTATTTCACTCTTGCTACATGGTGTTGTCAACCTTTGCCCGTAACTTGGTACAAGTCTCCTCATTAAACCAAGTGAACTCACTCAACTCATCATCTATTTGGTTCTGAATTTCTATCTCAGATGGGATTCAAAAGCATGACCTATTGCTTCCAACTATATATAGTAGTCTTGTAGAAACTGGACAACTAAAAGAAAGATCTATAATCAAAGTTACCAATTGTACTTGCAACAGTGTACATAGTGTAACGTATGTTTAATTTCCTTGTTGTCTTTCTCCACTTAATCAATTTCACATTGTTCATGAATCCGAGGTTTCTCTATCCCATTGAACTCTAAAATACTTCTTCTCAAAGGACTATCTTATTGCTTGCACTCGAAGTGGTCACAGTGGATGCAACAATTATTGGAGATCCTATACATTACCACTTACCTGTACCTTCTCCCTCTTAGAGTTGTTCCTCTGTTCCAGTGAATCCTAGCTCAGTAGATGAAAACCCTACCTTGGCTGCATCAATTATTCCATTCACATCACTTTCCTCTTCTAACAAAGTTTGGAACATTCGAGGTCGAATTATTTCCAAGACAAAGCTAAATGAATATGGCAACCAACGAGGGTCTGGAAAAATATTTGTATTTGACATTGTTAATGCTTCACACGATGAAATACATATATATGCATTCAATGAATTGGCACTCTCTTTGTATGACCAAATACATATAGGAATAGTGTACATAGTATCAAATGGCACAGTGAAAGTCCAATCCAATTTTCAACCATTTGAAAATCCATAATGAGATTTTTCTAGGTTCCTCCTCAACCATCCAACCATGCTTAAATGAATGTCCCTTAATACCTTTTTATTGCTTTAACTTTAAAACTATTCATGAGATACAAAGTATACCTATCAATTCCATGGTGGACCTTGTTGGCCTTGTCATTTCAGTTTCTCCTACATCCACAATATGAAAATGAGATGGTGTTGAGACTGTTAAGCGCACTATTGGACTCTGTGACATGTCAGGCTATGGTATTGACATAACACTTTGGGGAGAGCATTGCCAAATTGAAGGAGTCGAGCTTGCCAACCTGCGTGGTTTACCTACGCCTCCAACTGTAGCAATCAAAGGTGGTCGTGTTACATATTTTAATGGAAAAATTGTTGGAACTATTTCCAACACTACTGTTTTTATAAACCCAAAAATTGAAGACACTTCAGTTCTCCAAAAATGGTTTCATGACAATGGATTTCGTTCAGCATCACCATCGTTGAGCCGAAAGTTTAATGCCTCTCATTCTGGTTCTCGTAAAGTTATTACCATCAATGACTTACAAACTCTTCAATCATCTGAAAAATCTATTTGGTGCTCTCTTGTAGCAACCATCACAAATGTTAACATGGATGACTTTTATTTCCTTGCATTCCCTCTTTTTGTTGACGGAATACAATGCATGAAAAAGATTTCCCACAAAGTTGGAGACATTTGGGATTGCGATAAATGTGATGGAGAGTTTCTTGAATGTGACTACCGATGTATACTAAAGGCTGACTTGGAAGATGTTGCTGGATACCTTCATGGTGTGATAGCATTTGACGATGTTGCAAACCAACTCATGGGAATTTCTGCAAAAGATCTGTGTCTTCTCTCAACTGAAACAACATCACTTGATGAAATAGTGCAAAGGATCTGCAACAAAAAATTACTTCTTACTCTTTCAGTTAGAACAGAGACCTTCTATGGAGTTGCATGCCTAAAAGTTGTAATTGTCATGGTTGAAAACACATAAACGGCATTTTCAGATGGACACATAAATATATACATTTTTTCAACTTGATACTTAACCATTCTTCATTGTTTATAATTAATGCTGTCAGTTCTCAATTTTAACTCCTTGTTTCAGTGTTCAACATAGCAGGGTATTTTTTTTAACTCTCTTATAGCACCACTTTCTTGCAGTCTCATACTTCCAATATACAAGCTATCACTTACCATTTATTACGCAAATTTTTTATAAAACCTATATGGTAGTTTTTAAGTACAATTCTATTTTGCTATTATGTTTTTTATAAAATGGACAACTTTGTTCTCTTGTTTCTGAGCACAACTTTTCATTAATTTGTACATAACAATAATTACAGTTAATTTTTTTTTCATATATACTTTCTCACACTACACTTTGTTCTTCTATATTGTTGTTTTCTTACAATTGTCAAGCTACAACTTGAAAAACAAAATTTACTCCAATTATATTATTTTAAGCTACATTCTTACTTCCCCATATGCAATGAATTAACATTTGTTTTTTTATCTTCTACTTTATATCCATATAGTTTGCAGTTAATACATATACAAAATGTGTTGCTGCCAACAATCAATGCTTCTAAGTGTTTAACGAGTTTACGATTTTCTTGTAGGCATTATGCCAAATCATGACAATGAACAAGCCAATGCACGATGAAGAGTTTTATATGCACAAAACAAAGATAAAAACAACAAGAAACAACCTCTTCTTTACAGGGTTGCTCATATGCCTGTGGATATGTCTTCTTCAATTTCTCTTGCGGAACCTGTCGACTCAGATTCACTTCCATCTCCTGTGCCAAATCCATTGAACAACCACCTCAATGATGCACATCAACGATTTCATTAAAAAATGGACCAACTAGCCGATATGCATGTCTCCTTGATTTGCAAAGAATGTTACCCTGGTATTGTAACAAAAAATTTCCATGGTTCATACGCTTGTTCTTGTTGTATTCTAGAACAAAAAGGCCATCGCTTTTCATTGGAAAACAATATGGATCCGGGCAACCAACCAATTGTCCTTGCAGTACTTACACAGGTTGAAGAAATGCTCATTAGTCGTGCTAACCCAATCTTGCAAGTGACACATGCTCATGGTGGTCAATATAAATACTCTGGCCATACTATTTGCTTCCCCCAAGACATTTCTAATATGGCCACATGCCTACTGCATGTAGTATCATAACTCGACATCCTCGTTGTTCGGAAATGCAATTCTATAAACAATCCATATGAACTGTTTGTTAGTCAAACACATGTTCTTGCTACCCTTTAATTCAAAATGGTAAATGACCCATACTACAAGGACGTACAAGTTTCAAAAACTTCCTCTTGTACTTTGTAGTCGTCGCTTCTTTTCCCTAACTGTGATCCAAACTATCTTTCGTCATGTTTCTAATGACACTAATAACACCCGTGCAACGCCCCCCTTCATTTTTGCTTACATGCAAAGACGCATTGCTCTTGAACATCTAACTCTGCTTGAAGATGCTCATTGTTGGTCTTTCTCACCTAATAGAAAAAAAACTCCATGGAAACAAAACTTGTGTGACAAGATTGTTAGAGTCTATCCACATTTCACTTCCATTCCTCCCTCTGATTCTTCATCTTTTGAACCGTTTTGTTGGATTGAACTTCTTCTATACAAACCTTTTCGGTCCATCCCTCACGATATTGGAACCACACCTTCTGAAATTATTTCTCATTGGCATCACACTAAAGGCACATATGTTTTGTGGCATATTGAACATGCAGAAGAAGAACCCTCTACACCTATATCTGATGATTCAAATTCTGATGCTATTACCTTTCGGTTGCCACATACCATGGATGAATGGGAACTTCTCTCTCAAATGAGACCAGGGAATAACATCCAAGTTAATGAACTTGAAATGCTTGGCCATCGTGAATTTGACAAAAATCACAATTAGTCACATAACAATATACCCACCCATTTGCATGAGACAACAACATCATTCATTGACCTCAATCGCTTGTCCATCCAACTACATGAAGACATCCCATCATTCTCCAATTCGGCTAATTCCTTGTCTCCCACACATCGCATAGCCTTTGATCTTGTCATATCCCATTTCAGAAACACTAGATATGCTCAACCGCTAAAACTAGTGATTCAAGGTACTGCATGCACCGAAAAATATTACCTCATATCTTGCCTCAAATTCGGACTTCAAACTGCATCTGAACAAAATGCCTCCCCACTTCTTCTCCTTGCTCCAACTGGTGTTGTTGCTTTTAACATACATGCATCTACAATACATTCGGCTCTTCGAATACCCATTGGTGAAATGCACCCTCTTGAAGGCCAATCCCTTTCAAAACTTCAAGAAGAACTTTGTCATATTCATTATGTTCTCATAGATGAAATGAGCTTTATTGGCCCAAAAATGTTAACTCAAATTGATGCATGCTTACGTCAAGATTTCCCCTCGCAGTGTACAATCCCATTTGGTGGTTGCTCCATAATTCTTATTGGTGACTTCGGAAAATTTCCTCCTGTAAAAGACATCCCCATGTATGCAGACTCATTCGTTGGAACTGCTCTTGGCGTACATTTGATACTTTTATCATGCTCAAAACAATTTTTCGATAACAAGGAAATAGTCCTTCTCAAACTGCCTTTCAGCAACTCATGCTAAACCTTTGAAATGCAACACTAACTATTGAAGACTGGGCACTCCTAATGACAAGAACAACCTCATGCCTTTCACATGTCGAAAATTCTTCATTTGAACAATCTATCCATTTGTATCCCGCAAATAGCTCTGTTGCACTGCACAACAAACACATGCTGAAATAACTGAATGTGCCAATTGCACATTGCTTTGCAGAACAAAGGAACCAAAATGCCCATCAATCCATTAATGACGAACAATTGGCATTAAAGGTCTTCTTGTTGTTGGTCAACAAGTCATGTTAACTACTAATTTATGGGTTCAAGCAGGACTTGTTAACAGCTCACTTGGAAAAGTCATCCATATTGTCTACAACTCAAATGAGAAACCTCCTACATTGCCATCATTTGTTGTTTTTGAATTCTTGCATTACAAAGGACCCTTATGGTATGCTTATAATCCTACTTATGTTCCAATATATGCAATAACAAGAGGATCCCGTAGACAAATACCACTTCGAATGGCATGGGGTTTAACAATTCATAAAGCCCAAGGTATGACCCTACAAAATGTAACAATAGATATTGGAAACACTGATAGACAAGGGATTACATTCATTGCAATATCAAGAGTTACATCTCTTTAAGGCCTATGCATTTCTCCACCTTTCTCTTTTTCCATATACTCTCGAATGCAAGGCAATCGATATGTCGAACATAGAAAACAAGAGGAAAGCTTACTTGCTTCAAAGTCTTTAAAACCAAATTGTGGTTGAATCTTCTCATTGTCTGCTATATAAATGTATTGTTTTTCTTTGGTCACTTGTTCATGTAAAATATCTACTTTTGTTTCAATAAATATCCAAGAAAATTCGAAATATTTGGCTTCTAGACTAAACTGTCTCAACAAACTCAAATAGTAACTGTGAAAGCTTTTAAGTAGCCCAGTTATGATATACAATCGATAGCTAGAAAATAATTACTCATTGCACATTTGATATGTCAAGATTTCAATGCAAACTCAATACATAAATCAACACATTTAATACATCCGCAACCTATAATCAATATACTACAAATACTAAAGAATAACTCAAAATTGATAAAAACAAATTTAATAAAAAACCATAAAACATTACATAACTAATGGTGTTATCTTATTCAATTATGTAGCATTAAAATGTTTCAAAAACTATAAAGCTTTCCTGATATATCCTTCATTGTCGTTCTTCAATACTGGTCATTGGAAAATTGTTCAATAGGGTTTCAATGATCGACTCCCAACTTGACTAAATCGATATACAGCATGAAACCAAGTTTCGATAATTGAAAAAGATAAAGATAAAAGTGATTTATTTTCTTACCACACAACTATTCAAGTTAGCATCAGTCTCTACAACCAAGTTGAAATAAATCTCAAAGCAAATATTGTATAAGGTTTATGAACAGGCTTAAAAATATTCAATACATCCAAGAAGTAATACTAATTAAAGACAAGAACATGTTATCCAACATATCTCATTACAACATATCTCATGTTATCCAAAACACAGGAGCCCCAATTACACATACAAAGGTAATTGTTTTTTAATTTATTAAGTTGTTTTGGGATCCCCATAACATTTGTCATCATTTCTTTGATCTAACTTAGTTGAATTTTTGGAACTTATGCATGATTTGTTTGCTTTTGGGCGAGAGGGTAAAAATAGGAAACAAGAGGAAAGCTTACTTGCTTCAAAGTCTTTAAAATCAAATTGTGGTTGAATATTCTCATTGTCTGCTATATAAATGTATTGTTTTTCTTTCATCACTTGTTCATGTAAAATATCTACTTTTGTTTCAAAAAACATCCAAGAAAATTTGAAATAGTTGGCTTCTAGACTAAACTATTTCAGCAAACTCAAATAGTAACTGTCAAAGCTTTTAGGTAGCCCAGTTATGATATATAATTGATAGCTAGGAAATAGTTACTCATTGCACATTTGATATGTCAGTATTGTAATGCAAACTCAATACATAAATCAAGACATTTAATACATCTGCAGCCTATAATCAATATACTACAAATACTTAAGAATAACGCAAAATTGATAAAACAAATTTAGTAAAAAACCATAAAACATTACATAAATAATAGTGTTATCTTATTCAATTGCATAGCATTAAAATGTTTCAAAAAATATAAAGCTTTCTGATATATCTTTCATTGTCGTTCTTCAATACTGGTCATTGGAAAACTGTTCTTTAGGGTTTCAATGTCCCTTGAAACCAGGTATCGATAATTGAAAAAGATAAAGATAAAAGTGATTTATTTTCTTACCACACAACTATTCAAGTTAGCATCAGTCTTGTTGGGCTATAGGGCAGACCCGGGTTTTATACCATTCACTTCGCACCAACAAAAGACCCACAGTGTTGGCCCTTTCGACAACAACCTGCGAGCAGGTTGCAGTCTCACCCGAAACAGCTATGGGGTGCCGCAGAATCAGGTTTCTACAAGCAGAAGAGGGATATTGCTGTACCTTTAGCCTTTAATAACTTATAATCATATAACACAGAGCTTCGTCATTCACATATATAACTTCGCAGCTAGATAAACAGACGGTGACTTGCTTAACCCTTTTCTGGGAATTCACAGCGAAGTTAGTTTATAGCAGTGATCTTATTCATCAGTTATTTAATTTATCAATGCATAAAAGAACATAACAAAACAACACAAAGAACCACGACACAAGATATAACGTGGTTCACCCCCAGTGTAGGGGTTAGGTCCACAAAACTGTGTTTTATTCAACTCTTTACAAAATCACAGTTCTGATCTGCGCACTCAGCTGCAGATCTCTTCAAGTCCTCAAAGCCGCGCACACAGCTGCAGATCTTCTTATTCTCCAAAAACCCTCTGCGCACACAGCTGTAGAGGTCGTCCACGCACACAGCTGGGACTTAACCTTTCTTACCAAAATAGCCTTAGCTTCGCATCAATACATCTTACAAAAATCCTAACCTTACTTCTTTACACACGTGCCTATTTATTACAGCGCACTATTATAAAACCATGGGCACCCCGAACCCTAAACCCTGGACTTAAACCATGGGTTTATTACAATAAGAAAGCTTTGACTCAACCCCGACACCCCTAAGACTATTTTGAGTCGTAACTCCGCTTACAAACTTCCATAAACCCGCGAAGTTACCCACCTTAAAGACAGGGTGCGCGCCCCAACAGGCCCCTAAGACTCACCAGTGTCCCGTCCCGAGACACTCATCTACTTTTCTGGTGGTAGAATATTGTTGGCGAAACATAGTGCGCTGCTTGCAGAAACCATACATGCGGTTGTCAGCTGCGTGCTCCTTTTCTTCATAATATTTATGCATGTTAAGGTCGTCTGGATCTATTAGCGACCCCATCCTTCGATCTGCTTGCCGAACATTTGACCATCCACAACTTAGGGTCCCCAAAATTGTGTGTCAAGGTGCATAAGACAAACAGCTGCCTCGATTCTGCCAAACCAGGAGGATAAATCTTGGGATGTTTCAGAGGTTTCCCGTGAAGACCGATGCTTTTCTTTGTGCGGCCTAGAGCGCACTTCTGCTTTTCTTCCTTCCTCTTAGAGCGAACTTCTGCCTTTCTTTGTGCCTTGGTCGAACATGGCAACTCGGGTGGATTGCTCAGAAGGTTCTGCAAACCTCTCTCCCTGAACACTCGTAATAACTTCTGGACTTTACGATCATTCGACATAGTTCCAACTGAAGAAACTTCAAAGAAATGCACAATGCAGGAGACGCGGGCCGGTGTAGCTTCTTATAGAATCCTACAATAGAATCTGTCATCATGGTGCATTAATGATGCCAAATCTGATGGAGTGGCAGAAATCCTGTCCACACGGCGCCAGATTTTCCCAAAATCTCATCATTAAAGGCAGCTAGGGCAGTTCTCATGCCGGCGCCGCCAAGTCTAGTTTGTCCCATCCGTCACTTTGTAGGCTATGACACGCCCTTAATATTCGACATAACTACTAACTTCAGCTTCACCTTGATAAGTACTTTTGACACAATATTAACCTTCGACCCTTTTTGACCCACCCGGCCCCCCAAAATTCAACCTTCAAACTTTGACAGTCTCCCACACTTCGTAGCTTTGAGGACAGCTTCATTATAGTCTAGCACCCAATTTCAATTGTTCTTAGTACTTAGACTTTCCTTTTTGGTGTTACTTCTGATTGGGAGGTCCTGGCCTGTCCCTGTACTTCTTTAAACGACTGTCATTTACCATAGAAGGTAAAATTTCTCCATTCAACTTGGCTAACTGAACAGCACCACCATCAGTAACTTTCTGCACTATATATGGTCCTTTCCAATGTGTCTTGAACTTACCTGGGAATTTCATGAATTTGTTGTCATATAAAAGCACAAGATCACCCTATTGGAACTGCTTCTTCTTGATGTGTCTATCATGCCATGCTTTTTCTCGAGCTTTCTGCACTTGCTGCTGGAACCCTGCAATAAATATGTCCTCTTCAAGTTCTATTATCTTTGTTAGCCTTTTTGTCATTATAGCTGGGTCATCCATCTCTGTGAAAGCAGATATTCTGAGGCTAGGAACAATGTACTCCATGGGCATGACTGCTTCTTGTCCATAGACCAACCTAAAAGGTGTATGGCATGTCAACTTCTTGCAGGTAGTCCTATAAGCCCATAGTACTGCTGGAATTCTAAGATCCCGGTCATTTCTGTTAACATTGCAAACCTTCGTCAGAGCATGTTCAAGAATCTTGTTAAAAGCTTCGACATTTCCATTTGCTTGTGGATGATAGGCCTCTTCTGATGATACACCTGAAATTCTTCAGTCAATACTTCAACAATCTTATTTAGAAAATGTGATCATTGATCACTCATAAGAACTCTAGGACACCCAAATCTGGACAAGATATTATCGAAGATGAACTTCACAGCTATAGCAACGCTACAGGTCTTGACTGGTTGGGCTTCGGCCCAACGGGTAAGGTAGTCAGTTGTTGTAATAATGTATCTCGCTCCTGACTTCTTCACATGGGAATTGATAGGGCCAACAAAATCAATAGCCCACTTGTCAAATGCTTGTAAAGTTACCTGCGGGGCAAGAGGCATCTCATCCCTCCTGGATGGTTTGCTTGTCCTGTGATAGATGTCGCAGCTATGGCAATATTCTCTTGCATCCTTGTGAATTGTGGGCCACCACAAGCCGGCTGTCAAAATCTTCTGTGCTGTAGCTTTTCCTGCATAATGACTTCCTGCTACTCTGGAGTGTGCCTCAGCCAAAATCAGTGGCTTTTCGTGCTCCAAGACACATCTGCACAGTATTTCATCTGGTCCCATTTTATACAGCTGTCCTGCTATTAGGGTAAAGTCGGTTGCTCGAACCACCAGCTGCTTCTTCTGCTGTGTTGTCATCTCGGTGGGTGGAAAACCTGTAGACAAATACTGAACAATATCCTGAAAGTATTCATCAACCATCTGGATAGCAAACAACTGGGCATCAGGAAGACCTTTGTCCAAACTGGTAGGTTCTTCTCCCGACTCGAGCCTCAACAAGTGGTCAGGTCCTAGGTTAAGTCTTCCAGGCTTAACTATGATCTCAAAGTCATATTCCTGAAATAGAATCAACCATCTGCATATCCTTCCACCTAGCACAGGCTTGTTAACCAAATACTTCAAAGCAGAATGGTCAGTGAGCATCTTAAAATGGGATCCTAACAGATAATGTCGAAACTTCTGTAGTGCATACACCATAGCAAGACCTTCTCGTTCTGTTGTAGTATAATTTTTCTCTACAGTGGACAATTTTCTACTTGCAAAAGAAATAGGGTGATCGATATGACCTGCACTTGACTGAGCCAATACTATACCCAGAGCAATGGAGGATGCATCGACATGCACATGAAACTCCTTATTACAGTCAGGGGATACTAAGATGGGGGCAATGACCATCTTTTCCTTCAAAATATCCAAGCTTGCTTAGCACTCAGGTGTCCACTCGAACTTAATATCTTTCTTCAACTGCTTTTCCATCGGGGCTATAATCTGAGCATATCCTTTGATGAATTTCCTATAATATCCAGTGTGACCAAGCATCGTGCGGAGTTGTTTAACGGACTTCGGAGGTGGCAAGTTCACAATAATAGTGATCTTCGCAGGATCCATCATCAATCCTTGTTTACATACAATGTGACCGAGCATAATTCCAAAAGGTGCACAAAAGATACACTTTTTTAAGTTCAAGAAAATCTGGTGCTGTCTACACTTATCCAGCATAAGTCTTAAACTAGTTATATGTTCTTTTAGTAGCCCAAAGATAGTCCAATCATCAAAATAAACTTCTAAGAATTTATGTATAAATTCCTTAAACGCAGAGATGACTACTCTAGAAAATATAACAGGTGCATTTTTCAACCCAAAGGGCATAACTGTATACTGGAAGGAGCCCATTTCTGTAGCAAAGGTTGTCTTATGTCGATCCTCTGGAGCAATTCTGATCTGATGGTAACCTGAAAATCCATCAGTAAAAGAGTACACTTCTTGACCCCCAACATTGTCTAACACTTCATCTGTAAAGGGGGTGGGGAAGGGATCATGTAGACAAGCATCATTCAGCTTCCTTAGATCAACATAGATTCGGATTTCACCCTTAGTCTTCTTCTCTTGCACCACCATAGGACTGACCCATTCGGATTCCTCAACAGGCTCAATGATTCCGGCAGCAAGCATCTTATCCAGCTCCATCCTAACTTTTTCCTTATACTTCGGGTTCAACCTATACGGGCGTTGTTTCACAGGCTTCGCATCAAGTTTCAAAGGGATCTTCATCACGCCGATATCACCAAGGGTACCTTTCATCTCTGACAACTTTGTCGAAAATAGGTCCTGATATTCGTGGAGAAGTTGGGTCACTTTGCTTACCATCTCGTCATCCCAATAATCTCCAATGGTAGCATACTTAGGTTGTTCTTCTGATCCAATGTTGACTGTCTACGTCTTTAGGGGCTGAGTCACTTCAGGGGCTTCGATTGCTGGTCCGTGTACATCGCAGTGTCCTTCTGACTCAAGAATATCAATATTGCGTGGATCAGTATCCTCGTCAATTGCGAGGTTATAACATTCCACTGCATAAGCTTCTTGTGCTTTCCAATCAGGTCGGTATTCTACTACTTCTTGATTGTCAAATACCTTAGTATGGATCAACCTGATAGATGCATCTAAAGCTGGACAAACTTCATTAGTAGAAAAGGTAAGCACAAAACTATCAACAAGACAATCCCAACTTACAGTATCCTGGCGGAGCTCAGCCTCCGCGTACCAATTCTTTGCTATCGGGTCCAGAGTATGCACAAACCGATGTACCCATTCTTCCTAAGGTATATGCTTCCAGGCTTCATAGCACTACGCCAAATGTTCTTGAGGGCTAGTCTTTCCATCAAACCTGCGTCGCACCCCCTGGGGCTGATCCAAAAATCACAGGCAAAGGGATTTCTGACAAGCTTCCCAACTAGGAATGTACTTCTTATGGCTATTCCACCATCTGGCTGCTGTGGCTCTGAATGCTGACTCCAGAGTCTCCATTTTCTATGAATCTAGTATCTGTTCTGAAAAGTGTACAATAAACTGTTGTGGGTCTGACAAGCCATCAAACAGAGGGAGAACTCTTACCTGTGTACCAAGCCATCTAAGAGATTTGGTAATTCTGGCACATCTATGTCCATGTAGTTCATAAAGTATGTTCTGCCAGTTCTCTAGACCGTCATCTGAATCTGTCATGCAGGAGTTGTCACACTGCCAATCCATGATACCTTCAGCAGTAAGATCAACATAATCTTCTTCCTTAGCTGTGATGTTGTAGATGTGATCCAGAACATTTTGATCTTCATCTCGGAGTGGTTCTGTGTACCTTTCTCCTTGTGAGGGGTCTAGTGGTACTATGACTCTCAACTCTTTCCCTTCGAAAGTCATCTGTCTCTTTTTAAGGTTAATGACTGCATCATTTTCCATTGCCCACTCAATACCTAGCAGGGCTGGATAGGGGTTGTTGTTGTCAATGATCTCAATAACTTCAAAGTCTGCTGCAGTACAGACTCCATCAATATCTACTGGGACACTAGGGAATCGTCCTAGGGGCACAATCTTCTGTTGATTGGATAATCTCAACTATATAGGGGACCAATCAAGAGTAGGTCTTCCCATTTGTTCCCAGGTTTGCTTAGTTAAGACATTTACCTTTGATCCTAGGTCCAAGATAACATCAGTCATATCATACTCTCCTATCTAAGCATTCAATCCCATTTCCCTGCCAGTTCTTCTGACTCTATTAACAAGTTTTTCCTGACCAGAAATTTGCTGAGGTTCGCAGGAAGCAATAACTTTCTGCAACTCACTTAAAGCCTTATGATTCCTTAAGAGCTTCAGACAACTCTGTAAAAAGGAGGACAGTGTACTTACTTTATCTGTCGAAGCTTCTTGCGACTGCGCCTGCTGCTGATGTGGTTGCACAGGTACTACTGGTGTACTAGGATCAGCAAAATCTCTCTTGGCCTCTATGAATGTCTCTTTTTCTCTTTCAATATCAAATGATGGGACTTTCTCGGGGGCCTTACGGACCCACGCCTCATTAGGCTATTTTTCCTTATTCAGTATGTGCATCGTAGCTCCACTCCGGGTAACAACATTAATGGCTGGGGCAGGTCTTTGCTCGACAGAAATCATCTGAATATTCTGAGTAGGGGCACTGTTTCTTTCCTGAATCTTAGCTATCAGCTGCGGGCACTACTCAATGACATGATCAACTGCTCTGCAATACCGGCATGTCGTAGTTGGGTTCCCACAGTCGCGAGCTAGGTGTCCGGCCTGGTTATAGTTATAACACACCACCTGACCTCGTCCTCTACCAGCCATACCACCATGACCACGACCTCCAAAAGCACCTCTACCTGATGCACCACCGTGGTAACCATAGCCATCATTGCTTTGTCCCTCATTTTGTACCCGATAGGCATCGTAGGTGCGCTCTCTCATGAGGTCATAACTGCAACAGTCATCTTCATTATGTCCTACAGACTTACAGAATTTACAATAGGGGTTCTTAGGTACTTTCCCATACCTCTGTAGCAGATAGCAGTCTTCAGGTCGATGCTGACCTGTTGTTCAGCAGAGCTCACAATATAGAACTTGCGGGTTAAACGGGTTTGGTGCACCAGTATTCAGGTAATTTCTGACCACGGGACACTGTTCCTTGGCATGACCTTCTGCCCGACATTGTGTACACCAAACCTCTTCACGACCGGTTTTTCCTTTCTTCATATCGCGAAGCTCTAGAGACATCGCTGCCAACTGTGCTTGGATTTGAGCGATACCAGAATTATCTTCGACAAGAGCAGTTTCAAGCTTCATCGTGATTTCCAGAGTCTCTTGCTGGTCAGCAACCTTCTGTTGCATGAGTGGAGTTCTGATATGCAGCAGCAACGCTGCAATGAACCATTCCTTGTGCTGCGCAGGTCCAATAGTGAAACTGACTTGGTCTAGCAGAACTTTGAACCTCTAATCAAAGTCCCACACTGATTCCCCGTGCTTTTGCTAAATCTCTTTCAATTCAGTGATACACTACGACTCTAATTTCGGCTTCTTAAATTCCTTTATCATTGCTGCTTTGATATCAGTTAAGACATGGTTCTGAGTGCTGGAAAATTTCATGAACCAGGTCAAGGTGCGGTCTCTAAAAGAAGTAACTAGTTGCGCTCTTTTTGTATCTTGATCCGTAATGTTCTTAGCAGTCCACACTGCTTCACATAAAAACCAGAACTGTTCTGGATCCTCTGATCCAGTTCCTCTGAAAACAAGGAGCTTAATGTCACCGTTCATGTGGGCCATAGTGGAGCTAGGGGGGGTAGGAGGGGGACTAGAAGTCGGTGGGGGGGAACTTACTAGGGTAGACTGAGCAGCGACAGGAATACTCAGGCTAGGGTGACTTTCGGACTGCGACGGGTTCTCAGGGATAACAAGTCTGCGCTGTGGGGTTACCGGAGGGTTTCCAACAGAAGGGGTTTCTTCGGGCTCTGATTCTACGGGACTTACAGGGGAATATTCGGTATTCTGACCTAGGGAAGAGGATCCAAAATATCTCTTGTACCTTTTTCCACTTCGCAGCAAACCACTTTGCTCGTCGAAGGTATTTTCACTTGCAAACATAGGTTAGTAATACTAAATCTAACAGTCTAATTCAATGAGAAATATACCTTTTTTCAGCTAATAGCATGTTAATTCTCAAACTAAATGAATTCAAAAACTTACCTCTTGGTCCTTTGAAAAACTGTCGCTCGGCTTCACTAAAGGAAGTACTCATGTCGAGGGCGAACTCTGTCACAAATGCTTTGAGGGTTCGCGTCGTCCAGAAATCAACAGCTCGAGATATCTCGTTGTTCACTCTTTTCAATATATTAATTCGTGCGGGGGTCCAAGAAGGGAACTGGCCTTCTTGGAAGTCCGTTCGTCTCTCTGTCAACCTGGATAACCACTGGTGCAACTCTATGTGGATACGACCAAAGAAAATTTCATAAATATCACAAAAAACATACCTTTGTAAAAAGTCGTTTGCAATACGACGCGGATCTTGGTTTTCTTGCTCAGCGAATTTCAGATAAGTCTCATCAAGCCAATCACTGATTTCCTTCACAGAGGGTCTCCAGAACATAGCCCTCGAGGTACGATGTAAACCCCTCTTAAGCAGATACTGAGTTCAACCAGCAACGAAACCAATTTGTTGGGCTATAGGGCAGACCCGGGTATTTGTTGGGCTATAGGGCAGACCCGGGTTTTATACCATTCACTTCACACCAACAAAAGACCCTTTCGGCAACAACCTGCGAGCAGGTTGCAGTCTCACCTGAAACAGCTATGGGGTGCCGCAGAATCAAGTTTCTGCAAGCAGAAGAGGGATATTACTGTACCTTTAGCCTTTAATAACTTATAATCATATAACACAGAGCTTCGTCATTCACATATATAACTTCACAGCTAGATAAATAGACGGTGACTTGCTTAACCCTTTTCTGGGAATTCACAGGGAAGTTAGTTTATAACAATGATCTTATTCATCAGTTATTTACTTTATCAATGCATAAAAGAACATAACAAAACAACACAAAGAACCACGACACAAGATATAACATGGTTCACCCCAGTGTAGGGGTTACATCCACAGAACTGTGTTTTATTCAACTCTTTACAAAATCACAGTTCTGATCTGCGCACTCAGCTGCAGATCTCTTCAAGTCCTCAAAGCCACGCACACAGCTGCAGGCCTCTACGCACACAGCTGTAGATCTTCTTATTCTCCAAAAACCCTCTGCGCACACAGCTGCAGAGGTTGTCCACGCACACAGCTGGGACTTAACCTTTCTTACCAAAATAGCCTTAGCTTCGCATCAATACATCTTACAAAAATCCTAACCTTACTTCTTTACACAAGTGCCTATTTATTACAGCGCACTATTACAAAACCATGGACTTAAACCATGGGCACCTCGAACCCTAAACCTTGGAATTAAACCATGGTTTTATTACAATAAGAAGGCTTTGACTCAACCCCGAAACCCCTAAGACTATTTTGAGTCGTAACTCCGCTTACAAACTCCCATAAACCCGCAGAGTTACCCACCTTAAGGACCGTTAGGGTGCGCGCCCCAACAAGTCTCTACAACCAAGTTGAAATAAATCTCAAACCAACTATCGTATAACGTTTATGAACAAGAACATGTTAAAGACAAGAAGTAATACTAATTAAAGACAATAACATGTTATCCAACATATCTCATTACAATAAATCTCATGTTATCCAAAACGCAGGAGACACAATTACGCATACAAAGGTAACTATTATTTAATTTATTAAGTTGTTTTGGGATCCCCATAACATTTGTCATGGTTTCTTTAATCTAACTTAGTTGAATTTTTGGAATTTATGCATGATTTGTTTGCTTTTGGGTGAGTTGCGGAAGACTATATTTTGCAAATATTATTTCATTCCACATCCCGCATCGCAAATCCCCCATCCCGCAATGCAGTTTGTGGGAGATTGAAATTTATTATTTGCAAGTTTTTCATCCCGCATCCCAAAATTTCGAGATGTGGGTTGCGACATGACACATAATACTTAATATTATTATGTGTCATCCCGCAATCCACATCCCGAAAATTCAGGATGCGGGATGCAAGTGTAGTTTGATTGATTTATTTTGTTGTGTCGTCCTGCAACCCGCAAATTGCGAGATGCGGGTTTCAGGAAAGATTGAATAAAACTTCGTTTGGTTTATCTTCCCGTATACCGCATTCGGAAATTTCAGAATGCAGGGTGTGGGATGGTTAATAAAATTTAAATCTCGCGTTATGATCCCGTATCGTGCCACGTTTAATCTCGGTCGTCCATTTGTTTTAATCCTACGGTCCTAATTTTACCTGCGGAAAATCTATATATAGGCTGGTCTTTTACAATTTCTTTACCATTTTTTTACTGTTGCGAATTACTGCGCTGCGTGAATTTTCTCTGCGTTTTTACCAGGCAACGTCGCCATAGTCTACTTCAATTACAGGTTAGTGTCTTCATCATTTCTTCATTCAATTTATTACTGTAGTTAATCCTGAATTAGTTTCGATTTCTTGCTTCCCATTCTTTTTTTGTTTTAAACAGAGTTTTAAGTAGCCCGGTTATGATATACAATTGATAGCTAGGAAATAATTACTCATTGCACACTTGATATGTCAAGATTGTAATGCAAACTCAATACATAAATCAACATATTTAATACATTCGCAGCCTATAATCAATATACTACAAATAATGAAGAATAACTCAAAATTGATAAAACAAATTTAATAAAAAACCATAAAACATTACATAACTAATAGTGTTATCTTTTTCAATTGCAAAGCATTAAAATGTTTCAAAAACTATAAAGCTTTCCTGATATATCTTTCATTGTCATTCTTCAATATTGGTCATTCGAAAACTGTTCTTTAGGGTTTCAATGTCCCTTGAAACCAGGTATCGATAATTGAAAAAAGATAAAGATAAAAGTGATTTATTTTCTTACCACGCAACTATTCAAGTTAGCATCAGTCTCTACAACCAAGTTGAAATAAATCTCAAACCAAATATTCTATATGTTTTATGAACAAGAACATGTTAAAGACAAGAAGTAATACTAATTGAGGACAAGAACATGTTATCCAACAGATCTCATGTTATCCAAAACACGAGAGCCACAATTACACATACAAGGGTAACTGTTATTTAATTTATTAAGTTGTTTGGGATCCCCATAACATTTGTCATGGTTTCTTTAATCTAACTTAGTTGAATTTTTGCAATTTATGCATGATTTGTTTGCTTTTGGGAGAGTTGCGGAAGACTATCTTTTGCAAATATTATTTCATTTCGCATCCTGAATCCCACATCCTGCATCCCAAATCCCCCATCCCGTAATGCAGTTTGTGGAGCTTGAAATTTATTATTTGCAAGTTTTCCATCCCGCAAACCCGCAGGGTGCGAGATTGTTAATAAAAATTAAATATCATGTTATGATCCCACATCCCTCCTATTAAGTATTATGTGTCATCCCACAACCCGCATCCCAAAAATTCGAGATGCAAGATATGAGTGTAGTTTGATTGATTTATTTTGTTGTGTGGTCCCGCAACCCGAAAATTGAGGGATGCGTGTTTCGGGAAATATTGAGTAAAACTCTGTTTCTTTTGTCTTCTCGTATCCCACATCCCGAAATTTCAAAATGCGAGGTGTGAGATGGTTAATAACATTTAAATCTCGCGTTATGCTCCCACATCCCGCCAGATTTAATCTCGGTCATCCATTTATTTTGATCCCACGGACCTAATTTCATCCGCGGAAAATCTATATATAGCCTGGTCTTTTACAATTTCTTTACCATTTTTTTACTGTTGTGAATTACTGCACTACGTGAATTTTCTCTACGTTTTTACCAGACAACGTCGTCACAGTCTAGTTCAATTACAGGTTAGTGTCTTGGTCGTTTCTTCATTCAATTTATTACTATAGTCAAACCTGAATTAGTTTTAATTTCTCTCTTCCCGTTGTTTTTTGTTTTAAACAGAGTTTTTCGAATTTCCAACAATGGCAAGAATTACCCGCTGCAAAAAACTCCAAAAGGATATGTTAACCAAGGACCCGAAGTTTGTTATTTTCTCAGATACCAGTGGCAGAATCACTGATACATACTAGATTGAATGGCCTAGGGTTTATGCAATTTTTGACAATGACGATTTTTCTGATATCCAAGACAACCAGTTGGCTTACCAAACAATCAGGGATTTTGGACTTCACTCTATTGTTGCTAGACCTGCTATCTTCCCCTACAATGACGCGGTCAAATGGATTGTAGAACACGCGAACCCCAAAGACCATTCTTTCAACGATAGTGCAGGGTCACAGCTAGCCAATTTTCGACCGAGCTATTTATCAGAGCATATGGCCTTAAATTGGTAAGACAACCGCTCACCGCAGAATTTGCAAAAGCCGCCAAAACTAGGTTCAATTTTGATGAAATGTTAAAATCTTAGATGCACCAACCTAGTAAATTCTCACAGAGGTATGACAACCTTTACCCTGTTACCTGGATCAAAGAACCCTATTCCTTATTGGTAGGTATGTTATGTAGAATGTATGACCTTCTTAATTGTTCTATGTTCAAGGCTGAATGGGCTCTAGTAGCTCATCATGTTTTAACAACCGACGATTCTTTCCCGTGGGCATCTATCTTGTCGTTAGAACTCAAAAACTCCATCCAAGACTACCAGAAGGCCACTGCTAGAAAGACACCCAATTTATTCTTTTCAGCCTTCATTTATGATATATTTTGCACTGAGTTCCAATATCCCAATTTGGGATGGAACTGGACTTTATCGGCTCCCTCGGTGCCCATTTATTATTCAGAATTGTGGGATACTAACTATGCACCCAGGTTCTATGATATATGTGAACACTTCCTTGGCGGCATCTATTTTTCAATCTTCAAGAAGGAAGCTCCTGCATTTTCAGCTGAAGCCAAAGCTTTGATTGGTACAATGGGTGACTAGTACGTTGGTGAGTCTTTTTCCTACATCAGGATTTGGGGTACCAACACTGTTCATATGCTACCCAAAATTGTCCATGACAGATTGGTCCTAGAAGAAGTGGATTTCCAGGCTGTCAATGATGGGGTTTATAGGAGGCTCATTGGCCCTAAGAAAAAAGCTTGGCCCAAATTCCCTTTGAACCTTGGATTGTTAGTTATCGCAACTTCAACCTGGGCTACAATATTGGGTGAAAAGATACATTCCTTGAAGCTTGGTTTAGCCACCAAGAGGAAACATGATCCCAAGAGATACCTCAATGCCCACTTTAAGCAGTACCATATCAAAATTGCTTATGTGCATGAGGAACTTCCCGATGATTCCATTTACCAAGGTGTTAATACATTTTCTGAAGTCTTGGCTAGAGCCAAAACCAAAAATGACCAAGCCCATATCTTGCAGTATCAAAAGCAATTGAAAGAGAGGATTCAAGGTTACAGGGCACTGTAGGTTGGCCTCTTAAAAAAGTAAGAGAGGACAGAGAACAAAAGGAGTCCCAAGCAACAAAAAATCAATTAGTGCCAACTCATCCGGATGGAGACAAGGGCAAAGGTCTAATGGAAAACCTTCTAGAGGTAACAATTGTGCAGCAGCTCAAAACCTTAATACATACCTCCTCAACACAGACAAGACAAAAATTGGAAATGATGACCTTGTACTGGATACTCAGGCAACTACAACTACTCAGACTGTCACTCATATCCTGGTGATTGTTGCAGTCACTCAGCCAACTGATAATCAAGAAATGGATGAACAAAATCCATTCAAAAGATTGAAGGTGGAAGTTTCTTCCTCAACAACTCCTACTATCTATTTGGATGACTCAGACTCAGAAGAAGATGTGATAGCCTCTACACCTATCACTGAAGAGGTGGATCAACATTTGCAATCATTCACAGAACTACTCAATAGTGATGGTAAGAAAGGTTTTATCCCTGTCTCTATAGTTTCACAATCTTCTTCTGTTTCTAGCTCCTTGTCTTCAACATTGCTCCTTTCATTCATTCAAACTTTGTCTACCTTTCCTGTTGGAGCACCTATATCACCTGCACTATCTCAATTGTATGAGGCTCTGACCTCCACATCTGTATCTATCACATGTCCTGATGTGCAAACCTCCATGTCACTACCTACCATTTCAGAAGCACCAATTTTCAAGATTCCCCTACATCTACCCTCAGTTACTCTGTCAATATCATCTGGTACTGAAAAGGTTTTGGTGTCTTCCTCACCACTTCTAGCTATCAATCTCCACTTCCCATCTTTCAAATATTCAACCCCACTCTTCTCTTCAATCTCTGAAGTAACCCCTGTTCAAAAAAATTCTTCTTTCACCACTCACATTACCATGACCATGCCCTCTCCTATCATTACCCACACATCCTCTTTGGTGTCTATAGTGATTGAGACTTCTGTATCCACTGATCAAATAGCTGAATTTAATGAAGACCTTGTCACATTTGCTGCTGTGCAAACCTCCATGTCACTACCTACTATTTCAAAAGCACCAATTTTCAAGATTCCCCTACACCTACCCTCAGTTACTCTGTCAACAACATCTGGTACTGAAAAGGTTTTGGTCTCTTCCTCACCACTTCCAGCTGTCAATCTCCACTTCCCATCTTCTGAATCTTCAACCTCCCTCTTCTCTTCCATCTCTCAAGTAGACACTGTTCAAAACATTTCTCCTTTCACCACTTAGATTACCATGACCATGCCCTCTCCTATCATTACCCACACATCCTCTTTGGTGTCTACAGTGATTGAGACTTCTGAATCCACTAATCCAAGAGTTGAGTTTGATGAAGACATTGTCATCTCTCTTTGAGATTATTATTATAGAAAGTCTGATAAAGCAGTGGTCAAAAAGAGCAAAAAGAGGACTAGGGATCAAAGTGGGATGGATGTATCTATTTATAACCAAGTAGTTTGGACTCAGCAGTCCGGTAACCCATAAGTAGATGCCGCAGATACAACTGTTGCTTTGAGTGCATTAACAGGTGCCAACCTCGATGATGTTAACACTTTAAACAGAGAGTTTGACTGGAGGAAACAAGAGATAACCCAGCAATAGGAAGAACTTGAGAAGAATAAAAGGGAACATGAGGCTCATGTTGCTGATCTTATGAAGACATCTAAGGATAAGTAACATTGTTAGAATTTCATCATTAAGCTAGCATTATATTAGGATCTTTACTGAGAGAATAACAAGTACAGAAATCAAACACAAGAGACAATGAACACAATGTTTATCCTTGGGGAAACCATAAATCGTGAAAACCTTGCAACTTCCTCAGAGATAGAATCAGCACCAAAATAGAAAAGCCCCAAAACAGTAAGTGATCTCTCGACAGCAATAACATTCTTCTTGTCTAGCCCCAGTGTCTTCTCCTTCCTCAACTATGCACTACACTTCAGTGTGTATGAGTTGTGTGATAAATAGAGACTCCAGTCCTCTATTTATACTAATCCTGACATGACTAAAACCCTACCAGGGCCGACCTCTACTAGGAGAGTCTAATAACCCTAGTGCCCCATGACTGCAAGGACTTTAACCCTTAGACAATAGGAGGGTTACCCACAAGGACTTGACATGACTTGTTTACATGATAGACCTTCTCGATAAGAACATTGGGGCATGACATAACTCAAGTACATCCCAGAATAAACATCGGGTTACAATATATAAGAAATACAAGTGAAATGCATTCTGAAGTTACACATACATCAACACTCCCTCTTAACTAGGAAGGTATTCTTCCGACACAATTTTTAGCACAAGTCTTCTTCTCTATATCTTCTTGATCATCATCGAGTCCTCTTCATCTTCAAGTCTTCTCATCTTCAAGTCTTCTCATCTTCAAGTCATCTTCATCATCGAATCTGGATCATCACTCGGTCTGGATCATCATGGGACATCATCACTGGATCTGGATCATCACTCAATATGGATCATCATTGGGCATCATCACTGGATCTGGATCATCACTTGATCTGGATCATTTCTGCTGGATCATCATCACTCGATCTGGATCATCACAGGTGCTATCTCTTGATTCTTCTCGTCATAGGAACCTCTATAGAGCCAGTCCTTTTTCATACTGTATGTATCATCTCAGAGCTAGTCCTTTTTCATACTAGATGAGGCATCACAGAGCTGGTCCTTTTTCATACCAGATGAGGCATCACAAAGCTGGTCCTTTTTCATACTAGATGTGGCAGCTACTCAGAGCTAGTCCTTTTTCATACTAGATGAGCCTTCTCAGAGCTAGTCCTTTTTCATACTAGATGAGGCATCACAGAGCTGGTCCTTTTTCATACCAGATGAGGCATCACAGAGCTGGTCCTTTTTCATACCAGATGTGGCAGCTACTCAGAGCTAGTCCTTTTTCATACTAGATGAATCTTCACAAAGCCAGCCCTTTTTCATGCTGGATGTGCCATCTACACAGAGCTAGTCCTTTTTCATACTAGATATGTCTTCACAGAGCCAGCCCTTTTTCATGTTGGATGTGCCATCTACACAAAGCTAGTCCTTTTTCATACTAGATGTGTCTTCACAGAGCCAACCCTTTTTCATGCTAGATGTGGCATCCACATGTACCTAACAATGGAAGGAACCAATCCTCTCACCATGTCACAACTCTTACATCCGACCATGGAAGGAACCAATCCTCTCACCATGTCACAACTCTTACATCCGACCATGGAAGGAACCAATCCTCTCACCATGTCAGAATGGCACAGCACTTACATCTGATCATGGAAGGAACCAATCCTTTCACCATGTCAGAAGGGCTCAGCACGGACACATCACTTCCTCTTGGGAGGAACCTCGATTTGGAGAACACCAAGCTTCTCCCAGAAGTACTCAAACTTCACCCTAGCCAATGGCTTAGTCAACACATCATCTATCTGTTCGTCTGTCGCAACATACTGGAGCTTCACTACTCCTCTCTGCACCATATCCCTGATATAGTGATACTTGATCTCGATATGCTTCGACTTGTCATGGAATACTGGATTCTCTGACAACTTTACACAACCATGGTTGTCACAGTATATACAAGTAGCATCTAACTGGAGATCAAATAAATTAGACAGTAGCTTCCTTAGCCATACTGCACAACTAGCTGAACAGGCTGCAACATACTTTGCTTCAGTTGTACTTAGTGCCACACAGGATTGCTTCCTGCTAAACCATGAGATCACACATGATCCCATACTGAAGCAACACCTTGAAGTGCTCTTCCTATCGATGGCACTGCTTGCCCAATCTGAATCAACATAACTCTCCAGATTATCTTTTGATCAGCCTTATACTTGAGCCCATAATCAACCGTACCCTTCAGGTACCTCAGAATATGCTTTGCAGCAATCAAGTGAACATGTCTCGGATCTGCCAAGTATTGGCTCAAGGTGTTCACAGCAAAGCAAATATCTGGTCTTGTGTTCGTTAAGTACATCAAGGACCTAATCATCTGACGATACATTGTGCCATCAACTGTCTCTGATGAAGCATCACTCAATAGCTTCAGGTTTGATGCCATAGGTGTGGTTAATGCCTTGCAGTCCATCATCCCAAATCTCTTCAGGATCTCTATTGCATACTTTCCTTGTCCAAGAAAGATTCCATCTGTATTCTGCCACACCTCCATACCTAGGAAATAATGCATCATTCCCAAGTCCTTCATCTCGAACTCAACAGCAAGCTTTCTTTTCGTATCAGCAATCAACCCATCCATACCTGTTACAAACAGATCATCTACATATAGTAGAAGAATCATCGGGTTGCCATCTTCCACCTTGTAGTAAATGTTGGAATCTGCTTTACTCTTGGTAAATCCCAAATTGGATAGAAAGATGTTAATTTTGTTGTACCATGTCCTGGGTGCCTGTTTCAAACCATACAGGGCTTTCTTCAATCTACACACATGAGACTCCCCGTCATGTGTCTCAAAACTGAGTGGCTGCTCCACATACACTTCCTCTTCTACTACACCATTCAAGAAAGCAGTCTTGACACCCATTTGGTGTATCTTCCATTTCATCACTGCAGCCAAAACAAGTACCGATTTGATGGAAGTGTATCTGGCTACAGGTGCAAAGGTTTCTTCATAGTCTATTCCTTCTTTCTGAGAGAAACCCCAAGCCACAAATCTTGCCTTATACTTTTCAATGCTACCGTTTGCAGCATGCTTGATCTTGTAGATCCATTTGGAAGTTACAACTAACTTCCCTTCTAGTCTTGGGACAACATCACAAACATCATTCTTCATGATCGATTAATACTCTTTGATCATCGCATCCTTCCATTCTTTCCGTTCTGCTGCTTCTTCATATTTGGAAGGTTCTTTATCAATGAAGTCACATAGTAAAGCTACATAACTGGAACAGGATCTGGTCCTCTTTCTTTCTCTGAGATTCTCTTCTAGAACCCCATATCTTTCCGCACCTTGGATAATCTCTCGTACCCAAGCAGGTTTCCTCTTGTGAGGATTATTCTCCTGTGGTGGATCTACAGGTCTCTTCAAATTCTCGATCTTCTTCTTGAGTTTCTTCGTTCATGATTGTATCATGAATTCTGGGAGCTTCTGCTTCTTCAGGTTCTTCGGTAGGTTTCTTTCTAGATTTGATATAAGCTGAATCTTCGTCAAATGTTACATCCCTGCTGATGTCAATCTTTTTTAACCCTGTGAAGTATATTCTATAAGCCTTCGAGCTTTCAGAGTATCCCACAAATATACCCTTCTATCCTGAAGGATCTAATTTTGTTCTCTTCTCTTTTGGAATGTGTATGTACGCAAGACAGCTGAATATTCTGAGATGGCTGACTTCTAGTTTCTTGCCGGAGAAGACTTCTTCAGGAGTATTGTTCTCGAGTACTCTGTGTGGAGTACGGTTCTGTACATACACTGTTGTTCTGGCTGCTTCTGCCCAAAGATGCATAGGAAGATCTTGATCATGAAGCATAGCTCTTGAAGCTTCCATGATAGTTCTATTCATCCTCTCTCCAATCCCATTCTATTGTGGATTGTAAGGAGTGGACAACTCCCTCTTAATCCCTTGAGACCTTACATAAACTCATTTGAAATGAATTCTCCGCCATTGTCTGATCGAAAAGTCTTGATCTTATTTTCAGTATGGTTCTCGATCAAGGCTTTGAATTCCTTGAACTTGCTAAACACTTCATCTTTATTCTTCATGAAGTAAATCCATGTCTTCCTAGAAAAGTCATCAATAAAAGAAACATAGTACACATACCCGCTTAGTGAGCTTGATGACATTGGTCCGCATACATCGGAGTGGATGATTTCCAAGATTCCTTTTTCTTTTCTCTCGCTACTTGGAAATGTCTTCTTTGTGTTCTTTCCTTTCGCACATCCTCTACAGACCCCTTCATGTTTTGCCTCAATTTATGGAAGACCTTCAACAGCTTTGATTGCAAGTGGTAGTGCTCTGTAATGTACATGTGCAAGCCTTCTATGCCAAAGTTCATTTGGTTCTACTGTGTCATGAACCAAAGCTTGATTTGGTTGGCCCTTCAACTTGTATAGACCTCCTTCTTGTTCTCCAATCACTATTGCATTGTCAAAAGTCTTTCCCTTTGGCCACATAAGAACTTGGCCATCTACAAAAGCAACCCTCATTCCTTTTGCATCCAATGCAGATATGGAGAGGAGGTTCTTCTTTAGTCCTGGAACAAATAATACATTCCTCATCTTCAAATACTTTCCATAGTCTAGTTTATATAAGGATTCACCACTACCTTTTATTGGATACTGGTAGTCATCCCCAAGTTTCACCTTGTGAGGTGACTCATGTTCAGATAGTTTCACAAATGATTCTTTGAATCCCGTCATGTGCTTGGAAGCACCACTGTCTATAAGCCAATCATTGCTTCCATGTGAAACAGTTCCCATGAGAGCAGAGATTAGAACATATTCATCTTCACTTGAAGAGTCATCACTCTCTTGTCTGATTCTCTTTGTGGAAGGTTCATCATCCTCTGCAACATGGGCATGATGTCTTCTCTTATTTCCCTTCTTCTTTAGATTTATTTTGTTAGGGAAGAATTTGGATATGTTCCCTTTCTCATCACATGTGTAACATCTAATAGTATTCAGATCTTTTCTAGAGTGTGAGATCTTACCTTTGGAGTGATAATTGCTCCTCCTGTTTTTCTTGGAGTGAACTATGAGAGCTTGATTTTCACTACCCATCTTCTCTTCTTGAGCTGCTATCCGAGCTTCTTCTTGAGAGCATTCTTCCCATAGTCTGCTGAACTTGACTAACTTCTTTCTGGCACAGATTCCTTGAACGAAAGAGTCCCATGATCTAAGGAGACCATTTAAGGTGGTCATCACAATCTCTTCATTTTCCACTTCTTCATCTACTGCTTCTAGTTGTTCCTTGATCTGAGAAACCCTTGTAAAGTAAGACTGGATAGTCTCAGCATTCTGGATCTTCACATTCTTCAATTGGTTTCTCAAAGTCATCTTCCTGTTTATGTTCTTCCCTTCAAACAATTTGGTTAGGGCATCAAACATAGCTTTAGGTGTCTTGAGGGAGGACACCTGTGGTATGAGATGATCCTTGATAGAATCAGTAATGATTCTCTTTGCCATAACCAACTTCTTCTTATGTAAGGCCTTAGCCTCATCTCCCTCTGGGACTAGAACCTCCTCATTGATATAGGAGTCCAACTCATTCTCTTCCAGGACCAGGGAGATCCTATACTTCCAAGCTCGGAAGTTATCAGCTCCCTCAAGCTTTTCATCAAGCTTGGTATGATGAGACATCTTAAACTGAGAACCTCAAATGGAAATACAAAAGATTTAGATCTTACCAGGTCAAGATGTCGGATCTGGATTTGGAGCTGAGATCCTACAGTGCTGGTTCAGTAGCAAATTAGGGTTTTGATTTTCCAGAGATCTGTCCACCCAAATGCCTTGAAATTTATCCCTAACTTCGATTTTGGGGAGGATATCAATCCAGGCTTGGGCTCACTGAAAAATTCCTCTTCTGTGAAAAGCCCTAATTTTCGACAGTAGTGTCAAGTCCAAAACTGAAAAACCTCAAAATTGGATTCTGCTTCGACAGAAAGATGCGCCCTAAGGAGGAGAGTTATTCCACCTTACTTTTGCTGAAAATATATGGAGGAAGATCCACAAACTAGGAATCCCTAGTTCCCGCAGCTGCATAGTGTCTTCTTCTCAGGTTAGCTCTGATACCATGTTAGAATTTCATCATTAAGCTAGCATTATATTAGGATCTTTACTAAGAGAATAACAAGTACAGCAATCAACACAAGAGACAATGAACACAGTGTTTATCCTTGGGGAAACCATAAATGGTGAAAACCCCGCAACTTCCTCAGAGATAGAATCGGCACCAAAATAGAAAAGCCCCAAAACAGTAAGTGATCTCTCGACAGCAGTAACCTTCTTCTTGTCTAGCCCCAGTGTCTTCTCCTTCCTCAACTATGCACTACACTTGAGTGTGTATGAGTTGTGTGATAAATAGAGACTCCAGTCCTCTATTTATACTAATCCCGACATGACTAAAACCCTACCAGGGCCGACCTCTACTAGGAGGGTCTAATAACCCTAGTGCCCCAGGACTGCGGGGACTTTAACCCTTAGACAATAGGAGGGTTACCCGCAATGACTTGACATGACTTGTTTACATGATAGACCTTCCCGATAGGAACATTGGGGCATGACATAACTCAAGTACATCCCGGAATAAACATCGGGTTATAATATATAAGAAATACAAGTGAAATACATTCCGAAGTTACATATACATCAACAATAATGAACTACAGGTCAAAAGTGCTTCTCTTCAGGATGACCTGCAAAATGAGAAGACTGCAAATTTTGTCTTTACACAGAGGATAGCCTCACTTGAAAAGTACTGTGAAGATACAACTGCAAGTGCAGCTTCCTCTTCGTTCTCTAGGTTTTCCCAAGAAGAATTTAAGGAGTTGGATATCAGAACAAATCATGAGCATTATGAGTTAATAACTGACTTGTTCCACACTTTAAATGATATTTATGAAACTCATATTGATTTTGGTCATATGGTTGTTGTACTTGAAGATCAGGTGGAAAAGAGGGAGAAGGCTTCCAAGGCTTATGATGACATTCTAGACCGGCAAAGGTACATGAAGGACAAGCCAGAAAACATCATCTTCCTCAGGAGCTTTCAGCTAAAGAAAGTCAGAACAATATTGCATTCTTGGCTTGATCTTAATGCGACGGTTGAAGAGACTATTAAAAAGGCACAAGCCATGTGTGGAAGAAGATGGTATGTTGTTGACAGTATCATGGAGACTTTGCTTTTTCCCACAGTAGATCTTATTGAAAACGCATGTCCTCCAAGATTGATGATCGAGCAAGTTGAACGCCGACGAAATGAAGCAAGGGAGAAAATCCAAGGGCTCGATCATATTACCATTCAAGATGTGGATTAGTTAATCAGACAACCATTGGCTATTGAGGGCAAGGTCCACATTTACATCCACATCTGGCATAAGTTAGCTAAAAACGAAATAGAGAATTATAAGTGTGATGCTCAACTTGGTTTCGAATCGGCTAACTATCCCAACATTAAGGAATTGCTAGGGATTTGGAACACATGGTGGGATTTCCTTGGATATTAGTTTCATTTAGACTTTTCGATCCCAATTTGATAAAAATCTACTCTTTGTAATAATTATTTAAAGGGTGGGTTTCACATGTAATAGGGAAAAATTTGGACAAGAAACTGGAGATACCTCTCTTGAATTGAGGTTTTGTAATTTTTTGCAAATCTATTCAATACAGTTATGATATTGTTTCATATCTGTTGTTGTTTATTTGATTAAGTTTCCTTAACGAATTATGATTTTTCCTGTTTTAGATGGATCAATATCAATATTATTGTTAGTCTTTTGTGATCAATTAGTGCATTTATTCATAGCCTTGATTTTTCTCTGCTGCTGACTCATGTACTGGCAAAGTTTTAATTACACCGAAGGTGTTATTTAAGGGATGGTACTAATAGACTAATTATCGTCTGTCGGTGTTATTTAAGGAGCCTCCAGCAAACGCGTACACTATTTTTAATTTACAAACGTCAAAATTGAGAGATGAGGTGTGATCATATTAATAGTCCACAAACCACCATGTCAACATAACCGTCACAGGGACCAGTCGTTGAACGAAATTTCTTTCAGGTGGATACTCGGGCTTTTCTTGTTTTATTGTGATACCCAATTTGCTTTTGCAAGTTGTTCCAAACCCAACTTCCCAAATGTTTATAAAAACGTTTATAAAAATGGCGGTGATTCTGTTGAATTTGAGCAGGAAAGGCATTTTCGATCGATGGAGAGACACGATCACGATGCAGCCAAGGTCGGCATTCGACCCTTGGTCTCTCAAACCGAGCGGCTGTAGCCTCTTAGCCGATTGAAAAAACAAGCGTCCGCTAAATTGCAGTTGAAACGACTGTCCCCGGAATCGATGGGGTTAGAAACTACTGTCCCCAGAATCGATGGGGTTATATTGTAGCAGCCGAATTCCTTTGTTATCTTCGCTCAAGTTTCCGCCTCTAGATGGAGGAGATATTGACAGGTTGTTATTTACTGAAGAAGCTGAAAGGGAAAACCTAGAAGAAGAAGAAAGCGTGGCTAATGCTTTGATTCCGATGAATGGATGGCAGCACCCCGCGGTGCCATTTTTTGGTGGCGAGAGGGTTTACTCGTTCTCCCATTGTTTTGCAGAATTGTGTGTTCAAAACCGTCGTTGGTCATGATTCAGTTCTGTATTGGATGGGGTGTTGTTGGTACAAGATAAATTTCAAATCCAATTACTGTTTGTTATGGCCTAATTCAAGGCTTGCTTCTTATTTGGCCCACAGCTGCAATTCCATTGGCTGTAACATCTTTTTCTATTTATTAATGAAGAAATAGCTCTGGTTTATCCTCTCGGTACTTTTTATCAACAAATTCGATGTCAAATCTTTGTACCAATTATTGTTTCATAATCGAATGAGAATATATTTAATTTAATCACAATAAAATAACTTGTAAAATGTTTAGAATTGCATAGTAAGATGATAAATCCTAAAAATTCAAAGATGTAAAAATTTGTAAAATGTTTAGATTTTTCATTTTAAAATAATGACTCGTTTATTATTAAAATAACTAATGTTTAGAACAATTCAACACTACTTGCATGACAATTTTGTGCATGTATTATAGCGTAGCTTAAATGTTCAACAGAAAGAGCAATGTTTGATTGTTTGTGGCGTTTGGTAATCCGAAGCTAAGGAAAAGGATGATGTGAAGCCACCAGTATCAACGCCAAACCTACGACAAGATTTCTCCACGCGAGATGTTTCCCTTGGACGGGATTGCTCTAGAGGAAAACTCATGGCGAATTTACTTAACAGATCGACTTCAAATCTAAAAATTTGTTGAAAATAAATAGATGTAATTAGTTACTATGTTCATGGAGAATGAAGGATAATAAACCCACTGCAAAATCATAAATAACCGCAATACAAATTCAGAGTGAATTGATGTAACTACACAAAATTTATGAGAAAAAAGAGGAAGCGTATTCATGGTGTGCTAAGCTCTGCAAAATGATGGAATAGCCTACCCATTAGGAAAATAGACTCCATGGGTACAATTTTCATGATTTTTTGAGCTGGTTAACGTTAAACCAACACATTCTGAACTTTGAAATCAAACTGGTATTGAATCAGAGACGCCTAGCCGTGCAACTGCCAAATATTATGGATTTCTTTCTTTCAAGTTTTTATTATAAAAGCCCTATATTAGAAATCAACTCGAACCTAACCCAGTAATTTAAGCCTATATTAGAAATCAACTCGAACCTAACCCAGTAATTTCCAAATTGTAGCGACAACATCGATTTGACAGTGGTCAGACCATAAAAGAAATGCAGTAGAATGCACTAGGATTTGCTTTTTTTTGTTGGTCAATTTTCGAATCTATATGCCCATGCCGAGAGGTTTGAATTCATTTGTTTTTCTTTTTTCGTTTTCCAACTGGCATGATACGGGGCATCACTTTTTCGCTCCACTTTTTTCATTTTCCAATTGGCATTCCATGTGGCATTGTTTTTTTCCTCCAATCGCCATGAATGCTTCACTGCAAAGCAAGATTATTATATTATTTTAACTTTTTCCTTAACGCGGGTTATTTGCCTTGTGGGCTCCACATCAAAACTTTGTTTTAAATATTTAAGTGGGATCGTGTCATGACCCTTTACCATATACCTTGTTATTATAAAACAAAGTGAGGTGTTTAACGTAAAATGACCTTATTAAACATTTCCAAAAACATTAATTAATATATAACTATACCTTATTATTATAAAACAAAGTGAGGTGTTTAACGTAAAATGACCTTATTAAACATTTCCAAGAACATTAATTAATATATAACTATATTTACATTATCATTAATTCATTTACGAAGGTTTTCCATATGCGTGAAAAGTTTTGGGAGAAAGTAAAGGATCTAGAAAAGAAACTTCTTCTATTGGAGTTACTTTTTAATTGGAGAGTTGTGTATTTATAATTATTTGGATAATTTTAATTTCAAAAGGCTTATTTTCTCCAAGTAAACATAACTTTGGTTTATAAACTAAAGATAGGGAAGTTGAATCACTACTTGTAATACTTATAAAATTCAAACCATCCTTTTTAGCCGCATAGAACATCGACTAAAATTTCATTTTCTTGAAAGTAATTAACTTATATTCAACCTTTGTAACCATTTCTCAAATTTGTTGCTAAAATCCTTAATTGAAGTAAATATTGAAGGATAAAAATCATCAACATACAATGAAGTTTCATTAACTTAAATCCATCATTGAAGTAATTAGCTTGAATCCAAATCAAAATTATTTAAGCAAACATAGATTGTTTTTATTATTTTATTAAATCTATGGGTTCTTACCTAATTGAAATTTTGTTTCAAGGAAAAGATAGGGGATTTATTTTTCAATTTTTTCAAGGATAATAATAAATGAGAGTTAAAACTTTCAATTTTTTCAAGGATAATAATAAATGAGAGTTAAAAGCTTAAAGTATAATGGATGGTATTTGGATCTCCTTTATTTTATAAATGTATTTTTATAAGTGAAAAAGATTGAACTGAACAAAGTTATGATGGGGGTACTAGGGCTACTAATCAGTCTTCTTCTTTTCAAGCAGAACAAGAAAATCACCCTTCATGCATGCAGTCAAGTTCTAAAATGAGTTAATTTGGATTTCCCGTAGCCGAATATTCAACTAGGCGTGCAATATGAACATAGAAACCACAGTTGCAACAACATATTTCATCTGGTAAATGCCATATCTTTGCCCAGACAGACCCACGCACCTCCTTGGAAGACTGTGCATTTGAAGGGACTCTAAAGGATAAAATGCCCATCCTTGTTCAACCATCTTTCTGGTTTGAATTCGAGACAATCGGTACTCGAGATGGCGTCCGTATGACCCATGGCATATGGGTGGTAAGTATTTCGAGTGCCTCTATGCATGATAGTCCTGTCAGGTAGAACGTCGTTGTGGAGAGCGTTCTTGGAGTCCAAGAGGACCGGTGGATAAACTCTCATTGATTCAAAAATTGATGCATGTAGGTAATGCATGCTCTGCAGATCCTCATATGAAAATACCCAGGCTTTTTCATCCCATTTGGATTCAGGTTTGACGACCATGAGACGTGCAATTGTTTTGTGTATTGATTCCAAGATGCCTACAAAATTTTTAAATGTACTAAAATCTAGATATTTAGATATGGCGATTTTAATACGAACTAAACATACAAATTTTAACGCAACGAATTTATATTTACCCATGAATAACGAATTTCTATTTACCTATGATTCATCTTGTAGAATATTTCTGTTGCGCTCCTCGATACCTGGAGAAGCCTTAAATTCTTCATTAGAATCCAGGAAGGTAGAGAAGAGTTGGGATGTTTGTTCAAGCAAATCCATATGAGATTCATGGACTTCGTCGTCATTATACTGTGTTCGAAGAGAGAAGCTTCAATATCAACAATTTGCAACCTCCTCGTTTGAATACCGTCAAATGCATCGTCTTCATGATAATCAACAAGAACCATTCTATTTCCCCACACGGTAATTATGTATCCAATCACCAATACTTACAGAAGATTGTTGCAATAAATCATCAATAATGATGATTTATGTCCAACGCCAAAGTCGATAGGCGAAGAGCTCTCAACAACATCTCTTATCCAACTTTCATAGTTTGTCATACATATTTGTATTGTTCCAACCGTCTACTTCCACATTTTCCATGGGACACTTGGCGATCATGCATATCATCTGAAACACAACTGTGTAGGTCCACCAGACTCTCGGTTTATACATGTAAAAGCCCAAAATCTGTGAGCCGGAAAGACATTGAATGGGAAAGCACGTGGGTGATTTGAAGGTTGGTTGGGATTTAAAAAATCAATAGGCCAGGTCACCGCCATGGTTTTGAAAAAAAATGTATTCAGCAATGAGCTCTACTAATGGAGCTAACCAAAGTTGTAGAACTTGAAAAAGAAAGAAAAACTTATGTGAATTTGAAGGTTGAATAAAGGTTTATGGGAGTCTAATGAGCGGTCATATATATATTATTTATTTTGCAAAGAAATGTGACAATAAGAAAATGACTTTATGTTCGTCGGATTGTAATTTTCGGTTTCATATATCAAAGCTTACGACTTAGAGGGCCTCCACATTCCATCGTGATGGTTTTGGGATCCGCAAGGAGCGAAGGGCACCATGCCTTTGCCTTTACATGTAGTGAAGAGAAAAGGTAAAAATAAATTCAATGGAATTGTTACGTCTATCTAAACTTGTGCCCCCTGAGCTATAATATGTGCACAAAAGGGGGTTGGATTTTGCATTCATTGCGTCATGAAAATTAAGCAACAAACTACTAATGGAAATCTGAACTATATACTATCGATATTCAATACAAAGATTGACTTGGGATATTTAAAACTTGAAACAAAATATTTTCTTCACCTGTCAACCTTATTCGGCCATTCAATGATCTTCAATACATGAGATTATAAGAGGACCCACGCGAATGGTTGACAGGAAAAATGGTGTCACTTGTGCAAATTATGATGTGCAGAAATTTTGATGTCTCGCATAGTTCAAGTTTCAATTTCAAAGGTATAGTCTCTCCACGTCCAAGTCAGGTCTCAGTTTCAAAGGTATAGTTCCTCCATGTCCAAGAGTTTCAAGGTTCTCTAAAGCTACCTAAAACTTGGAAAACTCCTATAACTATGCCCCTTGGATTTTTGGACTTGTTTGCTTTGTAAGATTCATTGGCATTCAAAGGATCGAGGCAAAAACATTAACTTATTCACTGAATGTTTTCAAATCTAAAAACTTAATGTAGAAAGCTTTTTGGAGGAAACTTATTTTCACCTATGTGGCCATTTAGAAGTTTGATGTAACTCATTTTCACTTATTTTCCTAGACTTTCTTTCATCACATAAACTTATATTATATACACACAAATTTCTCTCATTTTTAAAACATATCGAAGTTCTCTTTGGTGTTTCATTTCCCCCTATTTGGGGGTATGCTAGTATAGTTTATTTTATTAAAATCTTTATATCTTTCTGCAGATGATTATACAGTAAATTCGATAATACATATGTTAATTTTTTAATTGGCATACTCATTGCAGGTTGACCTTGAATGTGTTAATTTTACGTTGCTGTCAGTTAATTTTTATTAATTGATTGTAAGTTAAAATGATAAGTAAATTATCTGGTTTACATTTCTGTTAATTGGATTAAATGCTTGTCTGTCTTACATCTCAGGTTAATTTGTGAACAAACCAAATACATCTCTTAGGATAGTGTAGGTATAGATTAGATTTCTTTTTATTTATAGCACAATAGCACTCATGGAGTCATGTAAAAATTCAATTTATACACTATAGCACTCATGGATTTATAACTTATATTTAATGATTTTACTTACTACATTATATTATTTATCTTATTCTTGTATTTTTATTTTAAATTTATTTTTGGATAAATTAACTAAATAATTTAATATTTTAATAAATTGTATTAAAGTTAAAGTCTAAATTCAACAAAAGTATTGGTACGTTTAATGATAAAAAATAGAGATTCAATCAAAACAATTTGTCAAAATAAGAAAAAATTGTAAGTCGGGTCAGTAGTACCCACAAAAGTAAGTCAGAAAGGTTTTCCATTTGGGAGAAATTTCCATTCTCCCAAGGTAAGTCAGAAAGGTTTAGTTGCGGAAAGACTCAATGTTTTTACCCGCTCGGCGTTTCTTTGCACCTCTTGATGCAAATGCTAGTAAATATTTATTTATCATTTACTATGTTGTTCTCAACTTCAAACTTTGTACTTGTATATGTAAATGAAAAGATGACCTTGGAACCTTTTGAAGTAAGTATGTTGTATAAAATAGTAGGGAATTGTCATATAGCTTATAGGTAAAGGCATTATAAATATTTATGAAAGGTGTGACTTAAATATTTATTTACCACATTAAAGTAAGTATGTACTATGTTAGAGTTTTTTTTTCTTTATTTTTCAACTACTTTTCAAATTATTAGTTTTAGCTTTAATGTAGGATCTCTACTCTTGTCTTTACACTTTAATGTATCTAAATTTCAAATTTCAAATCATGAGGGGTAAGGTATGTACACCTTCATAGACTTTAGTAGACAAATCATTGTGTGGGGGAGGTCCCATGTCCTACAAACAATGGTGTCTCAAATAACAATTTAGTGTATATTTAGATTGTGATCTTAAAATAAATCATCAATGATAATGATAGTGGTGGTGGTGGTTATTAACATTCAGTAAAACTAAAATCATTATTATTATGTAAATAATATACTAAACAATGGTCTCAATTTATAAATATAAGTCAAACAACTAAATTAACTTTTTTTTAAAGTAACTATGTTCTCGTAGGAAATTATCATATGTAGTAGTAATAGCATTATAAATGTTTGTGATAGGGGTAAAGTTTAAATATTTATCTATCATGTACTAAGTTGACCTCATGATCAAACTTTGTAATTGTATATGTAAATGAAAAGATGGAATTAGAACCTTTTGAAGTAGTTGTGCTCTATTAAATAATAGGGAAGTGGAGTAGGAAATTATCATATGATGTATTGGTAAGGATTATAAATGTAATTGTTTAGGGTAGGTGTAAAGTTTAAATATTTATCGGTCCCGACCTTAAGCTTTGTACGTGTAGATGTAAATGAAAGGATGGAATTATAACCTTTTGAAATAGTTTTATATTCTATTAAATGAGTAGGAGATTATCATATGATGTATTGGTAAAGGCATTATAAATGTTTAAAGTAGATAACAAGTTTAAATATTTACATATCATGTACTATGTTGGTCTCAACTTCAAAGTTTGAAATTTTGAATTGGTCGATGTAAATGAAAGGATGGAATTGGAACCTTTTGAAGTAGGTAAGCTCTAATAAATAGTAGGAAATCTCCATATAGTGTATGGATAAAGACACTAAATATTTAGAAAAGATATAACGTATGGGGAAAGGTATTATAAATGTTTATGAAATATGTGAGGTTTAAATATTCAATTATCATATTAAAGTGAGTATGTACTAGAGTTCATTTTTTTTATCTATTCTTCAACTACTTTGTCAAATCATTAGTTTTGATTTTAATGTACGAAGGATCTCCACTCTTGCCTTTACACTTTTATGTATATAAATCTATAAGTGCTATCTTAAATGCTTTAAGAAAGTTTTATTTATGTTTTCCATTAAAAAAAAACATATCATAACTTATGTTAAGTTGTGTGTAAAAGTGGATTTTACAAATGTTTTATGTGAAGATATATCAATTGGTCTCTATTTAAAGGTATTTTAGTAGATGACCAGGTTTGGAAGTAAATACTTGATTATAGAAAAGTAACTTTTAGAGCTAAATCATGCTTAGTATATACATTTTTGTAAACTTTAATAGTCAAATCGTTGCGTGGAAAGGATTTTGTGTCCCACAAACAAAAAAATACGATACATTAATTTCAAGTATAACTAAGTTATGACATTAAAATTAAATTAATTATTATGATGTAAGTAATACATTTTACCATAATTTTAATTTGTAAATATAAGTTAAAAGACTATTTTTTTTAAATAGTTATATTTTATGATGTGGTGATTGCATTATAAATATTTAATAAAAATGTAAAGCTTAGATATTTTTACTTATCATGTCCTTTTTTATTCTTAACCTTGAATTTTGTACTTGTAGATTTAAGTGTAAGTATTAAAATTTTGTACTTGTAGATCTAAGTGTGTGTAGGTATTAAAATTTTGTACTAATAGATTTAAGTGCAAGTATTAAATAAGAATCTTTTGAAGTGGTTAATAGTAAGGGATTACCATATTGGATGTTTGTAAAGGTATTAAAATGTTTATAGAAAGTTCAAGGTTTAAATATTTATTTACCATATTAAAGTGAGTATGTACTATGTTAGAGTTCATTTTTTTTTTATCACAAGAAAATAGCTATACTTTAAGTTGAAAAAGTATAAGTACATACAGCTGGAAAATGTACATCTTGGAAGACCTTAGAAGCAAGGACTAACCAACAAACACGAGACCAAAAAGCCTACACCAGAGAGCTATAGATCGAGAGTCATATACAACCAGATCTTCAAACACACAAAGGAATAATTATGTAAAGAGCAAAAGGTGAGGGCATGACAACCAAAAAACAAAAACAACGGGGAGACCGGAAAAATAAAAAAACATCACCTGACCAAGCCAAGACAAAAGATCATCCAAAAAAGGAGTAACCAAGATACTCCAACAACAACATCAGAGATATATAGCCTCAAGATATGTTACCGAGAATTGTAAATAAGTAGACGATCAAAGGAAACAAGAAGGTCCTCTACCCAAGTTATAGAGTTCAAGATTTTTTATATTCTTCAACTACTTTGTCAAATCATTAGTTTTAACATTAATGTTAGAAGGATCTCAACTTTGTATATGCATTTTTATGTATTTAAACTTACAGCTTCTATCGTAAATATTTTAAAGAAAATTTTATTTATGTTTTTTACAAATCCAAAAAAACATATCATGACGTATATTTTTGTTTTTTTGTGTAAGCTAGTATCTATGGAGTTTTGAAGTGATGACCTTACGAAGGAATACCTTAACAATACTCTCATTCACCATCTATTCTACACCACATGGGAATACCATAATTTATATTAAGTTGTTAAGGTTCTCTATATTCTTTTACTACTTTTCAAATCACTAATTTTAACTTTAATGTAGGAAGGGTTTCCACTTTGCCTTTACACTTTTATGTACTTAAATTTATAGTTTCTATCATAGATGTTTTAAAGGAAATTTTATTTATGTTTTTTAAAAAATATATCATAATTTATATTGAGTTATCTGTAGAAGAGGACTTTACAAATATTTTATTTAGAGACCTTCTAATCTATTAAGATTCAATGATATTTTCAAAGATATTTTAGTAGATGATAAGGTTTGGAAGCAAAAACATAACTATAGGTAAGTAGCTTTTAAAGTTGAATCGTGTTTTTAAGTATGGTCTCCTAGTGGCTTCTTAACCAAAGTAAAGAATGAAGACTCACAAGTGTTTCAATAAACTTCTCAAAAGAAAGATCATAGTGTAGAGTCTCGAGGAAGCCCAAATGGAAAGGTGCTAAAAAGCTAACCTAAATGAAGACCCACTAGTGTTTCAAAAAACTTCTCAAAAGAAAGATCATAGTAAACACTTCTCAAAAGAAAGATCATAGTGTAGACTCTTGAGGAACCCCAAATGGAAAGGTGCTAAAAAGCTAAGCTATTTTATAGAAGTGGTAGAATTTACCCTAACCGAGGATTCTAGAGAAAAAAATAAAGCAAAAACAATAATGGTGTTATCATGGAGCAAGTAACTCTCTCATCTAGTAATCTTTTTAGGGAAGCAACAAGGTTAATGAATTGCAATCAATAATAATAATAATAATAAAACATTTCAAAATATATATAATTGACATGTTTGTATCAACTTTAAATGGTTCGAGCTAAAAAGAGGTTAGAGATAACACAACCAAGAAGAAAATACAATTGGTCAACTTGAAAAAGGAGTTTATTTTATGATCATAATCTTACAAAACCATTGAGCTTTGGTAGGGCATACTAAAGTAAGTATTTCTTTGTATAGTTTCATCGTAACGTACATTGCTAAGTTGTAGCATTAACATGCAATTCTTTTTTCTTTTTATTTTTTCTAGGTAACAACATTCAAGGAACACCCTCGAGTACTTTCAATTGGAACTATAGCATTGAGAAAAGGATTAATGGAGGGTGGAAAGCTTATTTTGGTCTTGAAAATAACTGTGAATCAACCAATCTAGTCATATGGGATAACAAGAAGTTCCTCTTTGAAACTCTTGTCATCCATGTTATCTTGTATGGTTGTGAAGTATGGGGGTGTGACATTTCTAGAGAATCTTGGAGGAAGATTGAGCAAATACATAAGCAATTTATAACTTATAACCTCAAAATTAAAATCAATACGCCTTATCCTATTCTCCTCATAAAAGTGGGTCTTTCCCCCATTGAGAACATTGTTGTGACGAGTTACCTGATGTACAAGCATAAGATAAATAGCGTGGGAAATGAGAGACTTCCTAAAACTGCTTTAAACTCAAGTCAAAACCAACTCTGCCTCAAGCGGTGTTGGTGTAAAGATACCATGGCTTGGTTAAACCATTGGGGAATTAATGAAAACGACATTTTGCAGAACATTGATAATGTCAAAAATATTATTACTTATAAGTTTAAAGAGATATTCTTGTGTGAGGAAAATTTAGTGGTTAAGAGAAAATTAAGATACTATAAGGAGGTCATTAATCCTAACTTGCAAGATCAGAAGTATCTCTCAGTAGTAACTAGCTCACGGAAGAAAATTAATATAGCCAATATTAGAACGAACTCTCATGAACTCCATAGCGAAACAGGGCATTGGTCTATTCCTAAAACTCCATGGGCGGAAAGGCTTTGCCATCTGCGTGATTCTATGAGCTTTGAGGATGAAAATCACTTTATCTTAGAGTGCCTTGCTTACACCCACATTAGGTATGAGTTTCATAGTATTTGCTACAATACAAAACTTTATAACCTCCTAACTTGCCAAAACTATAATGAGCTTGGAAATCTTCTTGACAATATTTTTTAGCATAGTAACAAGATTTTAAAGTAAACCAAGTATTACCCTTCTTAAGGTCCGATAGACCAAAGTTCGTCTCAGTGGACGTTAATCATCATCACCATCATCTCTTATTTCACGGATGGTACCCAAGGCAAACCTTAGATTCTTTAGGGCATGAAGCCATTACTACATTATTCTAATTATGTGCTCAACATGTCAGTTATCGGAATAAAACATGAGCGAGGAGGATAACACTCCATCCCACAACCACTCAAGCTAGACTCGATTGATACATAATCCTTTTTTCTATTTTAATTATAAAAAAAAAAAACCCATTAAAAACCATATAATATTAAAGTTCTTGATCTATATAAATGACTTGTAATCCTCAACTAAAATAAATGTTAAAAAAATGAGCTTACAAGTATACGAGTGTAATCAAAACTTAAAGTTTACATATATAAATGCAATTTATATCAAGTATATTAATTTTCAATCATCATTTTTTTATTTAATTTTAATACAAATTGTGATTTTAATTGTGTTTTTTTTACAAGGTGAGGGTGGAGGAAGACAATGTGCAAGCAAGAGTGACATATTTTTCATGATTCATAAAGAGTCTCAATTAATAAATGGTTCATGATTGATGAAGAACAAACAAGTCACAGGTAGGATTTGAACCTTATTTGAAAAGATATTAATTCTCATCTCAATCACCTAAATTAGGCCCATCTAATGAATCTATTTATAGTTTGAACTATATTTTTACAATTCTCCTCTCAACACGTGATTTATACCCATTTGACAAATCTATTTATGGTTTTACTTAAAAAAAACTTGAAATACCATGTCACAATGCATGATTTAGGATGAAATTTTTCAGAATAAACCCACTTACATTTTTATGATTTTACCATACTTACCATAGAATTTTAAGACTTGTCTAATCATGTAGGAAATTTTCTCTGAGCTATTAGAATACAAAAACTCAAAGTTTTGATCCTCAAATTTACACTCAATTTTTGAATGATTTAAATTAATTTAAATTGAGAAAAATTCTTAAAAAAACATCATTCTATTATATATAAAACTTTGAGCATAATATAATTTTTATTAAATTTGAAATTTCTTCTAAATTAATATTGATTTGATAAGCATAAATACATTTTTTACAATAAAATTAATTTACTTTTAAATTAATGCCTTAGCGAAACCTCGAGAAGTTTATAAACTCCAACACAATTTATTCTAGAAAAATACATTAGAATTATGACTAAATATGAAAACCTTCATGCTCAAATTCTTAACTTTTATGTAGAGTATTTTTTCAAAGAAAAATTCTGATATTTGAAAAACTAAGGTTAAAAATAATGAAATTAGTGGTTTACAAGAGCTCACTCTTTTTTATATTTTCAAAAACTTTGTTTGGGTTCATATTTTTTTCCAAACAAAGAAAAGTCACATCTCTTTATATTTATAAAAAACTACATTGTTCAATATGCCAAAGGCCATTCAAAAAATAACAACATAAAAATATGTTGTTATATTTGAAATGCACTCTTCACAAAGAGATATAGTTGGGATCTTATCATTAATTACATACCCTTAGATGACTATAGTTCCAAAAGAAAGAAAATTGTGTATAACAGTAAATCTATAAGACCATATAGCATATATCATCCTAGGTGAGGACACAAGTCTATCTCATTGATGCTCTCTTCATTGCCCTCCCACTGCTGCCATAAACCATCTTGAAGCAAAAGACCCTGTTTTGATAGTTGATCGACGAACATGTTCCTTTCCCTATATATGTGCTAACAAGTAATGTCCTAAAACATGCTACTGATTCTGATGACATCCTCATAAATTGGATTCAACAAGATTTTGTTGGGTGGCTGTCTCATTTCAAGCCAATCGATAACCAATATTGAGTTCCCAAAAATTTATATATTTTGCACCCTCTTTTATAAAGACAGTAGCATCATAAGCTTAATAGCCTCAATACAACTCTATTGTTGGTGCAATTACTTAGACCAAAGGAAAACTTAATCCATTGAGTATCCAAAAAGTATCGATGACCCCCAACACCCCGCATCATTGGTCTAACTTGAGAAGCCTCATCAAAATAAGCCCAACAACTAGTTTTATTTATGATCTCCTCAAGAACACTTATCTGCTTCTTCTGACATGTAGACTATGGAAAGTGCTCCAGGATGGCAAGAATTTTAGCACCATAAACCTGTGGGGAAATAAAAATATCATGGAAGATAACCTTATTCCTGGGTAGACATGCCCTCCATATCATGAGGGCTGGTAGGGCCCTGTATTTTGAAAAATTTGAATTGTGCACGCAAGCATGAAGAGATTCTTGGAGACCCAAACCATCCCAATTGAAGTGTGTGCCGGTGATCTGTGATGCATGGTTCCATATACTTTATGAATAAGGACATGACACAAAACATGCTTAATACTTTCATATTCAACTTTACATAATGAGCACCAACTTGAACCGCATCCAAATTTCTTAATTGGAATATCCCAAACAAGGACCTTACCGGCCAAAGCAAGCCACAAAAAGAGCATGTTCTTTAAAGGGAAATGTAACTTCCATATGATTCGAGTCCACCAATCAGTCTCAATAATGTCTTCCTCTTCCCTAATCACCCTATAGCCCACACAAGGTTCATATAAACCACCTCTAACATTCCTAGACCAAATGATCCGCATTTATGTGAGAAGAAAATGAAAGAGCATATATTGTGCAAGAAACACAATGACACAATAAACTTAAATTCTATTAGCTTAATGAAATAGAACATACTGTAAAATAAAAGCAACTAGAATGGTAATAGCTATATCTCTAAGAAGAGATGTGGGGGTTAAGCTCGTTCGTCACAAGTTGGATACAAAAGGAGGACAAAAGGGCCCATTTATCATAAGCACGAGGGCAAGAAATCTAAACATCCAAAAACCTAACCCTAGAAGATGTTCCATCATAAAGTTTGCGGCCCCAAGGTGGTTAGTTGAGCAGTCAACTTCTTGTGGTCATAACTTTTGCATACGATCTTCGTTTGGGGCACTTGGTCGAGGAGTACAATAATGGATAAGGCCCAGACTAGAGCCTATAACTATTAATTGTGCCGATGTGGGCCCAAAAAACATCATTTAGGGCCTCAAAATGAGGCCAAAAGTTCCAGACTCGAAAAGTTGTAGTAAAACTACTTTGAAAAATGCCAAAATGGAAAATTGTTTTGAGCCAATGGAATAGGTGGGTTGCCACCGATATCCATCAAGATCACCAAAGTAGATTATCCTCCCTGTCCTTCAAAACTATATGGCTGTCATTTAGGACCTTGATATTCCTTTCCCATTGTAAACTATTTGCCCCTTGAAAACCCATCACCCTATAAGGTAATCGTGCTTGTCTAATGGGAGTAGTATTCACATGATCATGATTCTGATTTATAAATAGATATCCTTTATCCATTAGGGACTCAACCATATCCACTTGGAGTGTGATAATATGTACATCCAATCCATGGATCTTGTCTGATCCTCACCTTTCTCCCATTGTCGATATCCCAAGCAATCTAGTCCCCAATAACACCAAGAGAAAAGACCAGGGGTTTCCACATAATAGAGACATTCCTTCTGGGCTTATCTTCAGTTCTAAACCACTCTTCAATAACGAGGGTGTTTGGATCCTTGATATTAAGTGAAGTGTCCACTTGAAACATTAATATATTTCGGAGTAGTCTAATGGGTTGACGATTTCACCCGGCGTTAGACTGCTCTGTCTCCCTTCGTCAAGCCGTCGGCTCCGTCAGTCCCCGTCTCGGCAAGCCCTCTTCACACGGGTCCCATTGGATCCCCGCAGATCCGTCGTCTTGGCAAACGCCTCGAGGTCCTCCCCTGCAGACTCACCATCCCATCGACGTCCTCCTTGCATTTACTTCGCCACCCCGGTTCCTCCACCCTCCCCACTGTGCGTTAACCAAACTCTTCCAAAACCCTGTTGCATCCGACTTACTCCCTTTCTTCGAAAACGCGACTCTTGTTGCATACGACTTACCCCGACATGAGGTGGAGCTGCTTCTACTTCCAGGCAGTGTCCCGTGGTTTATCCATTTGTTGTCCATCTATTTGAAGAGGTAATCTTCTTCACCTGCGTAGGACATCAGAAAGAAACCATTTTTTTTTAATGCAGAGGGTGATGAATTGTTCCACTTTTACCGGACTCTTTAATTTTGTCAGGGGCTGTTTTTCATATTAGACAAGTTTTTTTTAGTTTTTAGCTTATTAACAAAGACCAATATCATTAGCAGCGTCTTTCACGTTGCTATAATTTACGGCCAGACCCCTTTACAGCCTTTCATCTGCCGCATTCTTGTTAGCCTGGACCAGGGTGATGAAACCAATTTTCTGTGGTAATACAGTCGATGATGAATCGGAAAGAAAAGGCTCCATTTTTGCTTGTGAATAAACATAGATCAATGCCATAGAATAAAGGGGATAGGGATGTGGCTCAGTACTGTTTCGGGTCTAGTTTGGGGATAGAAATTATGATTGTTTAAATGTAAATAAATTACCGAAGAACATCAACATAGATCAATGCCATAGAATATAATAAATAAGCTACATCCCGTCGGATCAGCAACGGGAACAACATATAAAATAGTTTAAATCTTCTACTTTGGCTCGAACAATAAGAAAAACCAACTTTGGTGCTACGACCAGGGCAACCGGGGGATAGTACTGTCAAATGATAAAATTGTAAAGATAATTACATTTTTTAAAAACTGTCAAATGATAAAATTGTAAAAACTGTCGAAATGATAAAACTGTAATTGGTGTGTTATCTTAATTTTGGTTGATATTTTATATTATGTGATTTATTTAATATTAGTTACAATATTTTTGATATATTATGGATATTATAAATAGTTGAACATGTTTTTAGTTTATAGAATATTATTTGGAATTAGTTAAAGGTTTTTTTTTTATAAAAAATATTAATAAATTTAGTTTTATAAGTAAATTGGCAAAAACTAATTTTTATAAACTTAGAAAAACAAGTATAAATCAACCAACTACTTTTTATAGAAAAATAAGTATAAATCAACCAAAATTTGTTAAGGGGGGTAAGGTAGGAATGATCATCTTAATGTTCTCAAGAAGAATAGAAATTAGTTTTCACTTTTTAAAGTGTTAGATATTGAATATATAATCTAAGTTTTAAATATAAAGTTTTAGGCGTTGAATTAATTAATAAATTGTTGGTGTGGAAATTTCTTAATATTTGAACAAAGTTAAAGTAAATTTCTTAAAATATTAGGAAATTTTAACACACGTCATCTTGAATTATCAATCAAAATCACTTCTTTCCTTATTTCTTATGTTTTTTATATTACATTACATTGCAAGTAAATTTCTAAATGCATCTTATAGTATTTGTGGATTTACTCAAGTATGAAAAGCTTTGTTGATTTCATGTCTCCACATAGTACAAATTGCTAATGTGTTTGCATATTGTTTTATAGGCAACCCTACAACATGGGAAAGCGAGGAAAATGGGAGGCTATCATGGATCTTGAGGTGCAAGATCCCAAAAACATGATCATATTTTCTAGTAAAGACCTAGTTTGGTCTGAAATAGATCAAGAAAACAAGAGCATTGATCGTATTGATTTAATCCCTTCAAGTAGAATTCTCGATTTTATCAAAGGGGAGGGAGAAAACCCCAATGCTCCATGTACTTTTGTATGAAAACAAAGAAAACAACCAGGAAAAAGGGGTAGTGCCTCCTTGCAATATGAACTATTATCGAAAGTGCATTGTATTAGAATTGAGACCACATTTATCATTCATTGTATTTACTAACGCTCTAAAATTTTCTATGTAGTTATCATTGTTCATATGGTCCTGAGGACAAACGAGGAGAGCAATCGACTAAACGAAGGACTTCATTTGCAAAGAAGAGGGGATTCCAATGCCATTTCATCATGAAGGTTATGGTTCAGAGTCCTAACATATCAATATTGACATACAATATGTACGAGCATGAAGACGAGCAAGGGTGGCCTTGTCATGGCCAACTTGACACTTTAGGTAATGCTAGGACATTGCATAAGCCAAAGCTTTCGAAGGACATTGTTTCATATGTGGAGAGTTGTTACTTTTTGGGAGTGCCTCCTGATTCAGTTTATAAAATGCACGTCAAGAGACATGTTGAAATGGATGCGGCAACCCAATATAGGGATTTTTTCCTATCTAGGAAAGATATTGTAAACATATATAATCGGTTGTCGAAAGGAAACTATCAACTCCACCAAAAGGATGAAATGAGTGTCAACCTTTGGCATAAAAAGCGACAAGCGGATTTCTTCTTCTACCAAAAGCCCAATAATGCAGATGTCCCTTTTATAATGGGAATCCAAGCAAACTGGTTGTTGGAGACAATGGTTAGGCTATCTCATAACAGCATAATAGCCATGGATTCAACATTTAGTACAAATAAATATAGGGTAAGTCGGGTGTCAATGAGGGATGCGATATGCTTATTTTAGTTGTAGCCATTCAATATAGTACATGGATTGAATTTGACATTACATATTCTTTTGAATATGACAGTATTAGCCATACACACTGGTGGTTTTTGATGCACAACAAAGCGGCGTTCCAGTTGCATGGGTTGTGGCATCCAGAAATACATCACCAGATATTGTGCTATGGTTGGAGCAACTCATGGTTAGGTGTTACAAAATTCGTCCTGATTGGAAAGTTAATGCATTCATGGTTGATGATGCATTGGCTAAAATCGTTGCTTTGAGGTAACTTATTTTTTGTTATGCAACAATATATCTTGCATTTATTTTAATAATGTCACACTTAAATGCTCTAAATATGGTAGGAGAATCATAGGTTGTGATGTGATCCTATGTGTTTGGCATGTGCGGAGGGCATGGAAGAAAAATGTGCACTGGTTGGTCAAAAATCCAGAAAAGGTGAATGTGATGTTCAAAGACTTAGGTTTCGTCATGAAATACACTTCAAATGATGATGTTGATGAAGCAATCAATGATTTTTTGAGCAAATTTGCAGATGAGAAGACGTTCCTAGACTATTTTCAGAAGAATTGGGTTGTTGGTGACAAGATTCGTAAGTGGACAAACTGTTGTTGATGCTTCTATTTTTTCTTTCATAAATATGATATACTTTTACTAACTTGGTTTTTTACATTTAGGAATGTGGGTGAAAGGTTGTCGAGAGTTCCCTCATGCAAATCAGGAGACCAACAATGCAGTTGAGTCATATCATTGTTATTTGAAAACAAACTTCCTATCCGATCGAAGGAAGAAATGTGCTTGTAGGATGGACTGTTTGTTGTACATGCTCCTAATGAATGTTGAACCTTGCTATCGGTACAAAGAAATTTTGAAAGAAGAAGGATACCTAAATAACTACAGGAGAGAAAAATAGGTTGAATCATCAATGGAAAGACCTAGAAGAATTCTAGATAGTGATTGTTGTCCTCATGAGAGCACAGCACATGCTTATTGGGTGAGGAGCCAAAGAAATCGTGATAAGGAATACCTTGTCAACTGGTATACCACAAATTTTACAGTGTGTGAATGCACATGGTCTATTCGTGGGAATATCTGCAAGCACACCATAAAACTCAACTGCTTATTTTTCCACTCAAGTGACTCATACCCATTACTTCATCAAGATGCATTGGCTAACACTTTCAACGACCCCCCTGAAATAAGTGTAGAGCCTCAAAACCTCAATGTAGACACTGACACCACTGTTATGGTCATTGACAGTCTTGATGCAGATGTTGATGCTCTTAATTTGGCTAGAGAGGAGTTGTTTAACTACTTGCATTTGATTCAAAGCAGCGCCCCTACTACTTTGAGCAAGACCAAGCAATTGACTGAAATGATTAAAAAATGTTGGATGAGGCCAACAATTTAAACATCATGGATTTTGACTTCATAGTTGGGCTAGATGCTCTTGATTCGTCTTTGAAGAGAAAGAAGAGTTTCCTTAGCCCTACAAAGAAACAAAGAAGGAAAAAACAAAACAATGGTTTGGAAATTGATTTGAATATCCATGCATCTGAATATGAACCGTTTCAATTTCAATACCTCAAAGAGCAGGGGCGTCCTCGAGCAAAGAATGCATTGCATATGGACTCAGGTTAGTTTCATAGATTCGAATGAGTTATGGGTTATAGATTAGTGTATTTAGTCATTGTCGTTCTTTAAGAGGTGGTGTGTTGTTATTGGCAGAGGTGCAACAATCCAGAACAGTTACGTCAAGCCAAAGCTAAAGGGAGATGCAACACCATCAAGCTTTTTCAGATTAATTATACTTTTCATACGTCGTGATAGAAATGTATTTGAATTATTTTATGTTTCATATGTATGTGGTGTTCATGTTTGTAGAGGTACAACAATCCACAATTGTGGCATCAATTCGAAGCCATGGGGACTTCCAACATGACCACATAATGGACAATTCTATATCTGGCGATCTACAAGGTTTGGACAATGCTACATTACTAAAACTTTGTCAATTACATTTTCCTCATGCATTAACACTCTTTAACTTGTATTTGGTTGATGTGTGTAGAGACGCACACTCCACATCTGTGACACCAGTCCAAGGCCATAGGGATATGCAAAGGAAACCAACGTTTCTTGCTATACCAGGCATACTTGATGGGGCTATCCAACTTTATATTAAACGTCCTACACTCACTCTTCAAGGCATAACTAAATGGGTATCTTCTTTATGTAACTTCCAGTCTTCAATTGATATCCAATGAGTCTATGAGTTATCAAATTTTATGTTTCAACTTGGATATTGTGGATGTTCATTGTTCATTGAATCATTGAATTTAGAATTATGAATCACTGGCTCAGTTCTAAATTCTAACTTAGTTTATTTTTTAATGTGTATTGTGTTGATGTGTGCATAGAAGAAACAGTGCACGACTGTTGTGTCAATCCAAGACCATAGGGAGATGCAAGGGCATCTAACTTCACCTACTTTTCCAAGTACGTTTGATGGGACTTTCATATTTTGTAGTTAAATTTTGAATGTCTATGCTTTTTCTGCATGCAAATGCATTTTATAATGACTATTTCATTTTTTAATTACATATTATAGAAATTTTCCAATTGTTCATCCTCCTTCGGAACATGACCAATTGGTTGGCAAGTCTCTAGTTGGTGACCCACAAGGTTTGGAAAATGGTATGATATCATCTCTTTGACATTTACTCTTTTCTAGGCGTCGTCATTATTTAACGTGTGTATTACATGAAAAAATGGTTGACAGTGAAAATTGCTTGCTATATTTCATTTGTAGGATGTTGTCATAGTCATCTTCCTCCTATCGAACATGCTTGGTTGATGCCCAACTATCCATTTGGTGATTTCCAAGGTTTGACAAATGTTATGTTTTAAACACTTTCATGGAGATTTTGATAAATTTGCTTTGTGTTTTGATTTATTGATGTGTTGGATGTTGTATTATTCTTTTTGTTAGGTAACTATGGAGCAAGGGGAGGATCATCATCTAAATTCTAACTTAGTTTATTCTTTAATGTGTATTGTGCTGATGTATGCAGAAAAGCAACCATGCACGGCCTTTGAGTCAATCCAAGGTCATAGGGAGATGCAAGGGAATCTAAATTCACCTGCTTTACCAAGTACGTTTGATGGGACTTTCATATTTTGTAGTTAAAGGTTGAATGCCTATGTTTTTCTACATGCGAATGCATTTTATAATGACTATTTCATTTTTTTAATTACAGATTTTAGAAATTTTCCAAGTGATCGTCCTCCTTCGAAACATGACCAATTGGCTAGAAATTCTCCAGTTGGTGACCTGTAAGGTTTGGAATATGCTATGATATCATCTCCTTGACATTTACCCTTTTGGATTTGTCCAATTCTGTTCCTTTTGTATTTTAGCTTGGAGTTCTCAGAGTCATTTTTGCTATTAGGTAAGTTTGTTCTAATCTTAGTTACAACAATTTCTGGTAAGAAGTGAAGTGGAATGGGTCATGTACTTTCTGGATCCATTACGTTTTGGATGCATCACTCAGTGCCAATGAGGCTATTATAGTTTATAGATAGGAAATTCTACAAGTATCTTTGGGCCTCTTCTTAAGAACTATTAAAGTATTAAATTGTTATTTTTATTCAACGTTTTGAATATCAAATAACATAGTATTTTTCTTAGTGGAAAAAAAAAGTCACTATTGTTCCTTCATTCCTTTTATTTGTGTGTAAATACAATAAATAAAACAATCCCCGTTTGTACAAATTAAAATGTCCAAAACATACATGCCACTTCAACTTCAAATCATAGCTCTTGCCAAACAGATTTAGAATATGTCGAAATCCAAGCTATCTCCCATGCAATTTATTTAATGAAACACCAAGATATCTCAGTCAATGTAAAAGTGAAACACCAAGATATCTTAGTCAATGTAAAAGTTTTCTAGTCATGGTCAAAGGCCAGTCCTAACTAGCTAATCTCTAGGTTCTGAGGATTTTAATGGATCATGGAACAGTTGATCAAGGGAGTCTCTGAGTCTTTGGATAGATCACAGAACAGTTAAGGGGGGAGTCTTGACTCTTAAATAGGTTTTGGTGTGAAATATACTAAGCTGCTAGCTTCTTTCTCGATAGGGAGAGCCTAAAGCCTAAATAACCATGCTATATAACTCATTAAGTATTTGCAATGGTGATTCTGGAAGCAATGGGAGTGTTAGAACTAGCTAGTTAAATAGTTCATAAAATGCTCAACTTCTAAAAAGAGAGCCTCTCTTGGACAGACGTCACCTTAAAGGCAATGTTTACAGCCTCTCTATAATGTGAGAGATGGAGTTTGAAGGGAAATCATGTCTTTGACATCGTAGTTGGCGATGATTTGTTGTTTTTTTATACTAGTTGTATCTCATTTGTATCACAAGAAGACCACAATTAAGAAAATAAAGGAATATTGACATTGAAAATTTCCTTCATGTTTATTCCAGTCCTGTAGATAGATCCAAACGAACAACTGAGATTATTTGGGACTCTCGAAAATTGGAAATGATTCCTGAACATGACCTCAGAGAGATCGAGCTTTATTCTTTCCATGTTTGTAGAAAGCCCAAGCCTTGCCTCAAACATTGAGTAGGCTGGTGCTTGATTGGAATATGTGAAAACCTTCAAGGAATTACCTATAACGTTGAAGCATATATAGTTGGTAATGTTTACAATCTTAAGCTAAGGTATATATATTTTACAGGCAAATGTCTGCATAAGAAATATTTCATTGAATATTTAGAGAGAATTTGAGGGGGCGTGCTAAGATTTATCACCCAACGGTGAGAATAATTTATGTGTTTAAGAGGTAAATGCTTAGATAAGAAAATAAGTTAATAACTCAACTAATCTGAGTTTTTTTAGTGAATTTAAAATACTTTTCTTATTTTGGAGTTTGCAAAGTTCACAGAAAGTAAGACCATTGGCAATAAATCATCCCTCGTTTTGATTTGCTTAATAAAAACTAAATTATACATAGGAGAAATTCCTATAGTTGAGTTGACTATGACTATCTATCTATATATATATATATATATATATATATTCTACTACTGTAGTTGTATATCTCAAATGATAAGTCAATCTGAATCCTCATTTCAGAGAATTAAATTGCTGATGGTTACATAATCCTCTATGTCTTGCATTATTTGCAAGGGGTTATTAAAGCATGAGAGAAAAGAAAGGTTTGGTGAGGAATACGAGCAAGGGGAGGAGCATGATCTAAATTCTAACTCAGTTTATTCTTTAATGTGTATTGTATTGATGTGTGCAGAGAAGCAACCATGCATGGTTGTTGTGTCAATCCAAGGTCATTGGGAGATGCAAGGGAATCTAACTTCACCTGCTTTACCAAGTATGTTTGATGGGACTTTCGTATTTTGTAGTTAAATTTTGAATGCCAATGTTTTTCTACATGCGAATGCATTTTATAATGACAATTTCATTTTTTTAATTAGAGATTATAGAAATTTTCCAAGTGATCGTCCCCCTTCGAAACTTGACCAATTAGCTGGAGCATCATCTTCTGGCACTAGAAACCCATCATGGAAGGGATTCAACTTTATTGATGACCAATGAGCTATGAACTTTGTTTATGAAGGAAGATCCCATTAATATTGAGAAGGGCTTGATCCTTGGGGAGATAACCTATGTAGTTATGTATGGCATCATGGATTTTCATATAAATTAAATTAAATTGCTTAATAAATGTGATTGCCTTTACAATTTTATTAATTAAATAATTGTGATTGTGATTGTGAATTAAATTTTCTCATATATTAAAATGGCATCTTATCCATTTATAGTGGACACTTTCCTATCAACTCTTTTCAACCAGGCTGGGACTCTATTCATTGTCCATGTGCAATATCCATCTAATGTTATGTATTGCTTTTTTTTAAATAAACTCTTGAAACCCAGAAACGTTTCAAACTGAAAACATGGCACAATTTCATGCATGTTTCTTACATACAAGCCTATAATCCAAGCCCAAGAAAGAGATTAATATCATATTCAATGATCTAGCTCCCCATTATATAACCCCCATTTGATCTAGCTCCTCAAATTTGAGTAGTGGTCGTAGCAGCGTTGGAGTTTACAACATCTTCAAGGAGTAAATACTTTTCGATTGTTTCACTCTGTGAACTTGTCTGAAAATCTTAACGTTTTTTAAACTGTCAACAGTTTTCAGTTGTTTTTTAAACTGTCAAAAGTTTTCAGTTCATATTGTATAGGCAATACTCATAATTCATTCATATCAGATAGGTCAGGAAGAATACTGTATCTATTCCATCTAAACATGTTATCCCGTGTGGTTAGATTATTGTAATGATAATCTCTTCATATTCTGAAATGATACCTGCACGGAAACTAATTGGCATGATTGTGTATACAGGAGCATTTCAAGAATGTTTTATTTATGTTTAGAATATTTTTTTGCATATCAATGATTGATTTATATACATATGTTTTGATTTAATTTATTGATAGATGACCTTTCTCATGTAGGCTCAACAGTGTTGATTAGATAGGGAATACTGGATGTGTAATTGATACTAGTGAATCGTTAAAATGAAGTTAAATTGTTATGATATAAGCTAAAAACGTGTATTCTTCAATATAAAAACAATGTAAGATTTACTGCCTCAATATAAAGCACTGTAAGGTTCCCTACCAAATACTCAAAATCGGCGTGCAGGAGTGAAGATCCAGGTTATAGATAAGTGACTAAGTTTTATTAAACGATCGGTTGTAATTATTTCAGAATAGGGGTGTAGGGATGGCATGCTACATTTTTCAAATATTTAATAAATAAATGGTCAGATTTGAATGATCCTCCAATAGTCTTAGTAATATTTAGATTTAAAAAAATTAACTTGAATGTATGTTTTATAATCACTAATGGTTATTAAAATGTTAAAGCCCTTCTTCAATCTCTGAAAATGCCATTTTTTCACAATCCCGATTCTTCTTCTTCTTCTTAGCTTCAGTGGATTCTGCCCTCCTCTTGAAATTGAAATTTCCTTCTATGCTGAGAAATTCATTATTCGCCCCTTGTTTTGTAAAAATACCATCATCTAAAAAGCAAACAGGGATTTGATATCGTTTGATACAATTTTAAACATGATTATGCACAGTATCCAGATGACTTGACTTTAATATTCATTGAACGTTGAAAGTATGTCAATTTTGTGATGTTCTTTTTCTTCATCCTCATTGTTTTCATTTATGCAGATATAGTGTCTAGATTTTGACGTAGTGTACAACAATATATTCTCCTTCCTTCTCATCATTTGTGTCGTGCTCTTGGTTGGGATGAACTCTTTTCTGTCTTCCTGATCTCTTTTTTATAATATGAGTTTTACAAGCAAATTATATCCTTTTATGCAGTTTTTTTTAGTTTTATTTAATTTTTTGTTATGAAACTTGATATTTACATACAATAAGTCTTGTCTCAAGATTGTATCACAAGCTAAGTGGATTATTTTATTTTAGGGGTTAAATTTCACTGGTAATTATCCATATTTAAATATGTCATTTGTACATAATTTAAAAATTTCCACAAGTGTAAATAAATTTGAAAATAGTCAAATTGACAAGCCAATTCAGAATTTGCCACCATCTATAAAGTGTATAAATGGATATATTCAAGATATATAGTGTATAAATGGCTCAAAAAAGGATGAACAACCCATATGAATTGATAGGTAAATATATACTCAGATATGGTTCTAATCAAATTGTGAAAGATAATAAGTTGAAGAGTTGAAGAAATCTTGCATTGTTTTGTGCTTGAAATTATTGTTCCATTTGTTAAAATTGTGGCTTATTTCTATAAATCATACTTTCTCTATGGCCTTAAGGATTAATGTGGAAGTCCCAAAGCAATCACAAAACATTGGGATAAGATTCTCCACATAATGAATGCCTTCAACAATGTATTGGTTCTTTTGTTACAACCTAATTTAATTCATTGTCAATATCAATTGGTGTATGTAAACACTCACCTATCACTTTATCATTCTAAGTAATTTTGATCGTACAGCCGTAAATTTGCCAATTATTAATTGTAATAATTTTAATTTTATAATTAAATTTATGTGTTATAGGGTGGACTACCTTTCATAATAATCACCCTAGCAACTTGTACAAAAATATGCAATTACTTTTATTGAAAAACTTAATCACTGATCACAAGAAGACATAACTGAACAAAAGTATGACAGGAGAGATAATGTCTGAAAAACAGTAGAAGACAACATCATTTTTTCCAATTTACCACTAGCACATCTATAAAGACAAATCTAGATAAACTGAGTTAGAATTTAGAATTTATAGTTATGCTTCAATAACAAAATACCTCAAATTGCAAAAGACCATTGTCACTCATGCGAAGTCAGGTTTATAACAAGATCTCTCTATCATTATATTTTCCCATTGAAAGAGCAAAAAAGATCTCATCGTCCAAAAAACAAAATTTTGTACGATCCAATGTCATTACAGGATGAGGCACATATTGGCTTCTTCTTTAATGAAATAGCCACACCATGACAAACACCCAAAAAATAGAACAAACAAACATATACATATCCCAGAGTTGTAACAATGTCTGGCAGTAGATTTTGATGGAATAGACTTTGACACCACTTTATCTTTCACACTCTCCCCTAAAGTAGACATCGTCCCGGACAATAGACCACTCAACATCCTTTTAATATTTGAGTGGTGATTTATCGTAAATGATTGAAATTGAACAACAATGTTTTTGCCTCTTTATAGAGGGGTTTTAAATTGACTTTTCGAACTTGATACTCCCCTTTCATATGATTACACACAAGTTCTGAGTTGGTGAAGACCGAAATGTCGTTTGCACCATAGTTTTGGGTTGCTTTTAGCCCTTCAATAAGTGCAATATAGTATGCTTCATTGTTTGTTGTCCTAGTGGATATATCCCACTTTCTTTGAAAAACCTCATTAGAAGCATTGTTGACTAGGACATAAGCCATGATTGCTCATCCTGGATTGGGGTAACATGACACATCAATGGACAATGTCCATTTATTCATCACCGTGTATGTTCTCCTTTTGAATAACCTGAAAAGACAAAAACAAACACAAACAATTTTGGATGAGATGCTAATTAAACAATTAAATCAAATTCCTTAAAAATGTCTCAAGAAAGCATAATGTAGACAAAGTATCTCAACTCATATGGCACTTTTTCCAATCCCAAAATAGAAACTCAAAAAGAAATTCATGTACAACCCTTTAGTCCAAAAAAGGACCAAACAACCAACATTTGTTAAAAAAATAAATCATGTACAACTCTTCTAGTAAAAAGTGGACCAAACAACCTATTGAAAAAGTACGCACTATTCTTACAGTAGCCCTTGGTAGAATCTTGGTACTGTTGAGAGGTTTTGTTTGATGATAATTGGATTTTAACATGTTTTTAACAAAGGAATAAGTTTATAAACTATTATTAAATAACTAGTAAAATTGATAGTCTATTCAAGAGTCATTTGGTAGAATTCTGGTACTCTTGAGAGGCTTTGTTTGATGATAATTGGAGTTTAACATGTTTTTAACAAAGGAATAAGTTTATAAACTATTATTAAATAACTAGTAAAATTGATAGTCTATTCAAGAGTCATTATTTCAAAGGCAATATTCCATCCTACTGGTCGCATTGATGGTTGTTGTGTGTCAAAACATGAGAAAGTCAATGCAATAAGCTTTACGATCGTTATCTGTGTGAGTATGGCAAGAAGTTAAGTAACTGCACTTCAATTGATAAAATATAGGAAGGTGATGATACAAGACCAGATATTGTCTGTATTTATACAAGTGCAAGAAAGAGACATGATGCAGGGCTACGAAGCAGACCCAAAAATCATCAATAGCCCATTACTTGCTACCTGCAGCTACAAAACATCAAAGTACACAACAAAAAAACTTCACAATCGAAGATTGCTATTATCCAGCGTACATCATACCATGTTAAATTTTCATGACATGGTAAGCAGAACTGCTTCAGAAATACAATCCTAAACCTTGGAAACTAATAACTGATAAACTCCTATCAAAATAGTGAAATCGAAAGCTAGATCCACAGACACATGAGTCCCGTATATATCCCTTCCCAACAAAGGCGACCTGAGTTCTTTGCAACCAAGAAGAACCCGTCCCTGGGAGGCTCTGCCACAACCAAGCACGGAAATCCCAATTTTGAGATGTGTAGGCCCAGAGCCTAATTCCCTTGACCCAAGACACAAGTGACCACGGCTAGATACCAAAAAGGTATTATGGCCCAAGCAAACTTAGAAGAAGTGACTACCAGGGTGCCAATAAACAAGTTTTGGCTCGGGGAGTGCTCTAAGCGGTCAGACCTGGAGGCTATCCCACGCAACCCCTCAAAATAAATCCCAGAGTATCAATTACATAATGGACACAATCACTATAAACGTTTAGAACTACATTCCTTGAGCATATTTTGAACCCAAGATTGAATCCATGAAACAAAAACAAATAACAATTGCTGTTGCAAGAAATAACCAGGGTGACCATGCAGGGCTTACCTTAAAAATGATGGGTTTTTGCACCAGAACTAGACCCGAAACAATACTATCCCCTTTATTCTATAGCATTGATCTATGTTGCTGTTCTTCGGTAATTTATTTATATTTAAACAATCAGAATTCTACGCTCATGCATAATCCACTTGCCTAGCTTTGAATCTAGTGAAATTACAAACTTGCAAAAGAGAACGCCCTTCCTTAACTGGAGATCATGTTGAAATTTTGCTTTAGCTAAATTCTATGCTCATGCATAATCCACTTGCCTAGCTTTGAATCTAGTGAAATTACAAACTTGCAAAAGAGAACGCCCTTCCTTAACTGGAGATCATGTTGAAATTTTGCTTTAGCTAAATTCTATGCTCATGCATAATCCACTTGCCTAGCTTTGAATCTGGTGAAATTACAGACTTGCAAAAGAGAATGCCCTTCCTTAACTGGAGATTATGTTGAAATTTTGCTTCAGCAAAGGCCCTAGTTTAAGAGAGAATTGTCGTACATCTTTATTTCTTATGAATGGACACACCAGATTTAGCTTCCTTTGGCGATCCTTAGTTTGGATCTTATCGCTATTTGATTATAGGGCGGTTCCTCAGTGCTTGATTTCGTTGGCCTCTATGTTTGATTTCACAAGCGAAAATGGAGACTTTTCTTTCCAATTCATCATCGACTGTATTACCACAAAAAATCGGTTTCATCACCTTGGTCCAGGCTAACAAGAACGCAACAGATGAAAGGCTGTAAAGGGGTCTGGCTGTAAATTATAGCAACGTGAAAGACGTTGCTAATGATATTGGTATATTTTAATAGGCTAAAAACTAAAAAAAAACTTGTCTGATATGAAAATGGCCTCTGACAAAATTCAAAAGAGTCTGGTAAAAGTGGAGCAATTCATCATCCTCTGCATTAAAAAAAAGAATTGGTTTCTATCTGATGTCCTACGCAGGTGAAGAATATTACCTCTTCAAATAGATGGACAACAAATGGATAAACCACAGGACATTGCCTGGCAGTAGAAGCAGCTCCACCTCCTGTCGGGATAAGTCAGATGCAGCAAGAGTCGTGTTTTCGGAGAAAGGGAGTAAGTCGGATGCAGCAGGGTTTTGGAAGAGTCTGGTTAATGCACAGTGGGGAGGAGGGTGGAGGAGCTAGGGTGGCGAAGTAAATGCGAGGAGGGCGTCGATGGGATGGCGAGTCTGCAGGGGAGGACCTCGAGGCGACTGCCAAGACGGCGAATCTGCGGGTACCCAGTGGGACCCGTGTGAAGAGGGCTCACCGAGATGGGGACTGACAGAGCCGGAGGCTTGACGGAGGGAGACATAGTAGTCTAATGCCGGGCGAAATCGTCGACCCATTAGACTACTCCATATATTTCTAAACTCCAACTCAATTTAGTAAAATTAATAGCATTACAATTATGACTCAATTTCCGTAATTTTTTTTGGTTGTTTTGTTGAAATCTTGTCATAATTACAAATATATGTTGTTGGAAGTGCCTAATTAAATGTTTGGGGATACTGAAACCATTTTTGCAATAAAAAATACAATTTGAATTTCTATTTTTTTTAGAAACTAGCTGAGGTTCTATTAATAATATAAACGAGATTTACATACAATAAAAAAACTAGAGTTTAGGTCAGCCCGAAGGAAACCTGGATCAAATGTAAAACATGAGTATGGTATTTGCAGTTCTAGTCATCTTACTTGTGCTATAGAAAATACTTATTAAAAACCTATGAACAACATTAAAGTTATGCGTACTACTTTGATCACAGTTATCCAAAAACTCAAAATCAACATACTTAAGGAGCCTAGATTTAATCTTCTTCATTATCTTTTGGAGTATGAGTTTCAGGAACTTGGTTTGCCTGTTTGCCTACATGGTCTTCTGTTGGGTAGTATTCAACAAGAAATTCCATGCCTGTGATATATTTGAATATGATATTCAACTTCATGTCTAGTCTTTTGTTTTGAGCTTGAGTTTTATTCTTTTGGCCAATGATTTCTTCCACCATCATGACCAGTTCATTTCTTTCTTCCTAAGTATCTAGGAGGGATTTACTTGTATGAGTTTTTATCTGCCACTACATTGTTATAGTCTTAAAATATTTGGTATCCCGAGCTCTATTGTTCTTGGGATCTTGAATATATCCCTCTATATTTTCCTCAATTTCCCTTTCTGGAGTGCAGTCTTGTTCTATTTGAATCTCTTCTTCCCAATCAACAATCCTTTGTTGAAGGCGGGTTGGAGTAAGATGGAAACACATATATCTATGCTCCTCAATTTCTCTCTTGAGATGACTGTCTCTAAATGGAGCTTTTCCTTTTTGAGGGTCTTGGGATAATGGCTTTCTGGTCACGGTGAAAGGCGAATGTTGGCTAAGGTTGAGGGAGGGTTCAAAAATCAAAGGGTAAATAGGGGATGAAAATGAGAGGGTTGTAAGTTCGAGGCCAGAGAGAGAGGAAACTAAGAGATTAAAGACCTTAGGATCAAAACTAGAGGTGGTAATAAGACATCTCAATAGGGATGGAGAAAAATGAAGGGTTATAGGAGATCCCTTGCTTATGCAAAGCTTTGACAACGAGAAGGACCAAACAAATAGAGCATTAAGGATTAAGCCATATAAGACTACCTTAGCATTAAGAAGCCTCTCAGAGTACGCTGCAGTGGTCATAGTTTCCAAAAGTTCATATCTCAGACGTTCTGTGGGTGCTAAATTGCCCTAGTTATTCTCATTATGTTGGATTCCAAAGCTTGAATGGTTGTCTTCAAAATGACGTACACTTCCTGTCCTTGTACATGCCCTTGGATTGAATCCATGATTAAAAATGGGCTTCCTGAAACAAAATTAGGTGATTGAAGCATAATTACCTCCATCAATTTCTCCGTAAGTCTTAAATAAAACCATAATTTTCTACTTACAAACTTGTTTGTTCCCTCACTTTCACATAGATTGAATGATAAGTTTATAAGAGTACATTCCCTATACTAACCATACAATTTAAATGATTAACAATAAACAGTTGAACAATAATTTTATAATAAAAATATACAAAACTTAAACATTTACCCAACTTCTTTAAAAATATCTGAAGCAATTTAAAACTCATAAAAACCTACACCAAATAAATTACAAACATAATGTTTTCTTCCAAATTTATATTAAATTTATAAGAAGAAAAAACTTCTCTTATCACAAAATTAACTAACCTACTGCCTGAAAATCAACCTAAAACATTATAAAATCCTACACCGCATAAATCAAAATTATAAAATTTGTTTTTTGAAATTGTTAGACAAAAAAAAGTGCGGACCAATCCCAAGATTTTACTGACACAATTAATTTCCATTAAATCAATGTGTTTTTCAGCGAAATAAGCTTCACGCGATAGGACCCGGCGGCCTGCCCAGGTTTAATTTTAATCATTATCTGATTCCACACAAAAAGACTTATTTGTTTTAATATTTATTATTTACAAATCACATATTCCAATGTAATTTTTTAAAGAATAATCACTACGGAAAAGAGAAACCTCCACCTTATATTTTATATATAACACATATATGTTGCACGTTCCTATTACCCGCCAACTGCCGCGAATCCGCACCACTGTCTGTTAACAGAAAGTGATTTCCGTAACACCTCTGTCAAAAAAACCTTCGGTGTTTGTCGTTGTTCGTTTTTCTTCTTCATCCTCCGGAACCATTGTCCGCGGGGTTTCAGTCTTCGAAAGCGAATCTAGGCGCCGATTTAACTTACATTTTGTCTGGACCCCGGCCCGATTCGCGGGAGAAGTCTCGCAGCTCTGTAACTGCGGTAAGTAAATTAGAATTCTCGTGATCTCTGGCTTCAATTTGAGCACAGATCCGAGCAAAACTGGCCTTGGAAATTGGAATCATCAAGAAACTGGACCCGAAAGGTGTATGTGCTTTTTTGCCATGAATTGCGGCTGTGTTAAATCCTAATAATACATGGACGGTCAGGCTAAGTTAAAGCCCGGATAACAACCTGCAGGGGCAGGTTCTGACATCTTTTCGAAAAGGATTTCCGGCCAGGTTTTGCAAAATAAAACCCTGGAAACGGTATAGAATTTTAATTTTAGCCGAGGTTTTGGCAATTCAGAAGTCTGTTCAAAGTTTATTGTTCTGGTTTGAGCAGACCTGCTTGTCCTAATTTAAAAAGGCAAAATATAAGCATAAATTGCTGGGGGATATCCAGAGTAGAAGGTCAGTGTTCCAGAAAGCAAGAATTTTAACTTTTGGGGATGTTTTAGCGAAAATTTACGCAAAATGTCCTAAGGCTGGGGGCTGGTGTTGGTCATGGTTGACCTCCTTGACCTGCATTTCAAACCCTAGAAAACAAAGATCATACTTGTGGTGTTTTATTTATTTATTCGTTGTTATCATACAGTTAACTTGATATCTTTGAAAAATTTGGTCATGCCTACATGAATATGGCATCCTGTATACCGGAAAACAGAAATTGGAGGAGGCTTGGAAGCGCTTTTTCAGTTTGTATGCAATTCTAGGTGCAAGGCTGTCCTTTGAACTATCATTTGTACTCCAAATGGAGCCTCTATGGAAGCTTGCATACCTCCTAGAGCCTGCATCGCTTGCGCTTATTTTTACCGCTGTTCTTGTGGTCTTTGCATCGGCTCAGAGGGCGCTTAATTATGAGAAAGAGATGGAGAGGAACCGCGATTTTTCAGAATCTTCAATCACTTTGGACAGTTCTCAGGCACTAATGATTCCTATTGCCAGTTCGTGCAGTCTGCTTCTGATGTTCTATCTATTTGCTTCAATGTCACATCTTGTGACAGCTTTTACTGCGGTCGCTTCTGCATCTTCTCTTGCATTCTGTCTATCCCCTTATGTGTTTTACATAAATTCTAAGCTTGGGTCGGTCGATCCCATGGTTACCCGATGCTGCTGCCGGCCATTCACAAGGATGCAGGGGATTTTGGTGTTGTTAAGCTCAGCTTTGGTAATTGCTTGGCTTGTATCCGGACACTGGATATTAAATAACCTTCTGGGCATTTCTATATGTATCGCTTTTGTGAGCCATGTTCGGTTGCCAAATATTAAAATCTGCTCGCTGCTTCTCGTCTGTTTGTTTGTGTACGACATTTTCTGGGTGTTCTTTTCAGAGCGATTTTTTGGGGCCAATGTTATGGTTTCAGTTGCCACACAGCAGGCTTCAAATCCAGTTCACACAGTTGCAAACACGCTTAATCTCCCTGGCTTGCAGTCAATAACAAAGAAGTTGGAGCTTCCTGTTAAACTCGTCTTCCCAAGAAATTTGCTAGGTGGAATGGTGCCGGGAAATACTGCAGTAGAATTCATGATGTTGGGCCTTGGCGACATGGTTTGTATTTTTTTCTCATTCTTATGAAACTTCCTGAAACTTTTCAGACGACAGTGCGTAAGATATTGTTTTATGGTCGGAATTTTGTATGTTTGGTGTCTGTTTCGACTGTTCAAATGCTAGTATAACTGGGCATCTCTTAGCTGCTGTGGCTGACAAGATTGATGGTTTTTTCACCTTCTCTGCTATGAATTTTTCTTTATAAGCTGTTGGAATTTTGGTTGGGATTTGTCTGATCTCTCTCTTTTTATATTATTCCAATGTTTTGTTTGCTTATAACTGGGCATTTTGTCAGATGGTTCAACAAGACTGTTGCCTTTTCCTAATCTTGTTTGATAAAATTTTCTTTTCACATCAAGTTCGAGCAGTATGGCTATTATTACAATGAATTTACTTATCTTTACTTCCTATTGCAGTGTTGTCCGGGACAATTATAGCTAAAATTCAATTGATTTCATTTCATGATCTATTACATTCACCTCGAGGATTTTGTCATATGCTAAAAAAAAGAGGTTTCTCCCCCGCGGTTCACTAGCTTCCCATGTTGTTTTTGATGCACAATTGTGCACTCTTAGCTTATAAAACCCTCTCTTTGCATATCTTATCTTTGGGCAAGCCGTACTATTTCTGAAACAACCATCGGTGTTTGGAAGTTGGAACAGGAATTATCCCAAAGCAAACTCGCCAGGTACGGTAGCAAGCACATCTATTAAGAGCCACCCATTTGGATAGTTTACCTAGTTGCTAGCCAGTAGGTGCCAGTTATTGGACAGAAATACTTCCTTGGAATTATCCACATATAGATCTATCAAGCAATGTGGAACTGGAGCCCAATCTCACTATAAAAGTCTAGGAAAACCAGAGAATAGCTATTTAAAATTGTAATAGTTCCGTGATCAAACAATGTTTGGTACTCATGGTTTTGAGTTTGGACCTTTGTAGAAAAAACTTGGCATAAAAATTCAGGCACATACCACATAAATTTGTGATTTGGTTTAATTGGGTAATACAACTAAGTATCCATAATCAACTTCTAAATTTGTAACTCCAATGTAGGTTATTTACAAATGATCCTAAAGGAATTTTGTATTAGTAGGAGACAAGTGAAGAAGAGGGTTGGTGAATTGTATACAGATTGACTGTCATATTTAAGGGTGGCATTGATCATACTTTTAAAGGCACAGTTTGCCTATTTCATTGTGGCATACTTAGTGTTGGGTAGATGGGAATAGGTGTTGTAATGAACAATTTGGGAGTCATGCTACAAGCCATTCTGTTTTTGGTGCTTATGTTCATTAGAAAGAGAGAGAGTGTATTGGTGTAACAGCGCTTTTATTTAAACTTAATAAACTTATGATCATAGAACTACTTTCACGTTTAATGAAATTCTGTGAAGGTTTTCATGATTCATCCTTTTAGGATTATAATTTGCTGATGAAGTAACAATTTATATAAGGTTTGTCAGATGGCTCAACTGAGAAGATTATTGAGAGAGCAAGCACAACTTTTATTTCACCTTTTATAAGTTTTTGGTTTGCCTTTTTGATATCAACCGTGTTCAAGGATTCGTGTTCTCATTCTGGTTAGTTCAAGCTAAAGTTTGAAAAGGATATAGCAATTCTTTGTATTTACATTATCTTACATTGAAATGATTTTTTTTGAGCATTTTGTCCCTTTCACATGAAGAATTGTATCCCCGTTTTATACGCTAAAGTTTATCTCCTCTTTCTCTCTCTCTCTAAAAAAAGAACATGCTTCTATTATATTTCAAGTGAAAATATATACAAAAATACCTGAGATCTATGCTCCTTAGAGGGTTTGTATAGCAAGACCAAATTCTACCAAATTCAAGATACATAATTCCTTATAAGACATTGAAGCATATAAGATAGAGGAATTTCAAAAACAACCTTTCATGCAAACATTTTCAGAGATGAAGGGAAGATTAGGTAGTGGACCCACATGACATTTCCATGGCACTGTATCACCCCTTAGGAGGGCCTCCTTCATTGTCTTTGATTCTAAGAATCTAAACCTCCATCTACTGTGTGGGTGGGGGAGGGGAGAGGTGTGGGTGTTGCTGTTTGGATCCTCTGAAGCAACAAATTCTTCAAGGGAGATGGGGTCTTATGAGTAGCATTCTTTCAAGTATGGTGAAACCCTTGCACGATGAGATTTGGTCTAGCAAGCATGCATAAACATGTATATTATTTGTACCCATGAGGAGGCCAGTCATTGCTCTTTGGAAGTTTACAGTGGCTTTGTAGACTTCCATAAAGCATTTGATGTAGTGTTGAGGGAGGCATTATTCTAGAGACTCCGTCACATTGGCATATCTAAGATTCTCCTGGCCGTCATCATGAGATTGTATGAGTTAGTTGTGGGATGCCTGAGGATGTCAAATGACCTTTTTGACTTCATCCAGAGTACCATTGGGGTAAAGTAGGGGTGTCCCCTATCGTTGACTCTCTTCGGGATCTATATTGGCGAGCTGGAGTCTTTCCTTCATGAGCACATCGAAGAGGAGGATGGTTTCCTTCTACATCAGGTGTTGATCTCCCCTTCCTTTATGTAGATGACTTAGTGTTGTTGGTGTCTACTCTCGAGGGCCTACAATGACAACTTGATACCTTGGCCAATGTTTGTGACCTTTGAGAGTTGTTGGTTAACCTAGGTAAAACCAAGGTTATGCCTTCAATGCATTGAAGGGTTCTCCTACAAACTTACATTTTTACTTCTAAGAGGAAGAGATCGGGATCACCACATCTTACATTTACCTGGAAGTTCAGTTCATGGGTCCTCGTTTTAGCATGCGATAGGCTCTCCAATATCGACTTAGCAAAGGATACGGCTCCCTAGCTGTCATTAGAGATAGTGCTTTCAAAACTAGTTCCAAGACATCTTGTCCAAACTCTATCTCACAGAGGCGATCATCAGACCCATGATTCTCTATGCCTCTGAGATCTGGGAACCGAGATTAGTGCAAATAGATTGGGCCCAGATGGATAGAAATCAAACCTTGCTTCTCAGGCTCATCATCTGATGCAAGCACATTGCCCCGCATCCCATTATCTAGGTAGAGTTCGATGCCCCCTTCTGCCTTGAGGTCATCTTTCGCTTGGTCTCTTTCCTTCATAGAGTTGGTTCTTTCACAGACTTTGCACCGAGAGAGAGAGGGGTAATCTGCTCCTCGGAGGCCCTTGCTTTAGATCACCCCATAGGCTGTGCATGTGCATGCGGTTGGTTTTTAGAGGTATCTCGACATCTCCAGTCAGTGAACATCTTCCTCGAGTGCTTTCGCCCATTTGGATTCTCCCTAGGTGCACCAAGCCATCTTTGGCCACCTAAACAGGTTCTTAACCAATCCATTAGAGAAGATATCTACATATTATACATTCAGGTCATTTGGACTTCACCATCGACTAGCTTGCATGCGGTTGGTTTTTAGAGGTATCTCGACATCTCCAGTCAGTGAACATCTTCCTCGAGTGCTTTCGCCCATTTGGATTCTCCCTAGGTGCACCAAGCCATCTTTGGCCACCTAAACAGGTTTATAACCAATCCATTAGAGAAGATATCTATAGATTATACATTCAAGTCATTTGGACTTCACCATCGACTAGCTTGGGCCCAAAGATGTCCTTCTACCTTGAACACTTCTTGGAGCTGCAGAATGGCATTATCGTCCATCCCTCATACACTCGGAGGCATTGGATGCATTCATTCATGATTCCCTTGAGATAGCTTCGGGTTAGTTCCCATCGACTTTGAATGGAGATTGACCACCATCTACCATGATTTGATAGGATTTGCTAGATGTGCCATCTACATAAGCCAGAGTCAGAGTTGCATCTCATTTTTCGGTGCCCCTTATACTATGAGATGAGAGGGCGATATCACTACCTCTACAAGGATTCAGAGGGATCCCTTTCAACCTTTTTCGCTATTAGGACCAAAGATGCATAGCCCTCTTCATTAGGGGTAATTTCAGCTAGAGGTCATAGATCCTTCACATCTCGCCTTGTATTTCAAGGACTAGGACAATCGACTCTTATTTTAGCGTTGACCCATAAGATTGGAGCAACAAGTGGTAGGCAGAGCCTCAAAGTACCTTTGACAGTAGAGTGGTGAGACCTTCGGTTTCCCCTAGCCACCCCCTCTGGGAGATTGATTGATCTTATCGAGACAAGTTCGGAGTTGGCGAATCACACATTGGTCCTTTCATTCTTAGAGTGTCAGAAGGATTAGGCCTAGCTGGATCAAGAGCAAGGTGCCTCTTTCTCGATAGTTCCCTTCACAACCCCAACGAAGTCGCCAACGACCTATCTAGAGTTTCTTTCCTTCAACCTCGGATGCTAGGAGTATTCCTTGCTTCTACACCACCCCAAGATCATATAGACGAACATACCGACAACTTCGGAGGCCTCAACAACAAGCAAGCGCCCATTTTGCTTCCCTCGCCCTCGACCATCATACCCAAGGAGATATTGACATCACAAGACTCATCTTCATCTCTCTCATGCCATCTTCCTCCGTTGACAAGATCTTGAGGATCCTGAGCTATACGAGTTGCCCAATGTTTTGGAGAAACTCATTGTGTGTTTTGCATTTTTGCATTCTTGCATTCTGTACCTTTGATACAGATATATACTTATCTTGGAGACTATACTGATGCTTGTATCTTTCTTTATTTCATCTTATCTTAGTTTTGGCATTTTCTAGCAGTTGCATTTGTAGTCCCACATTGTACTCATACTGGACATATTCTTTAGTCCCGTTGAATTGCTTTTGTGGTCGTTCGTTGGACATTAATTAAATTATCATTTCTTATCTTATCTAGTACACTTATGCTTTATCTGTCATTTTTGGTGACTTGGTCCAAATTGATCGCTTTCCCACTTACTTTTATTTAATTGGGGACTAGTTCAACTTTGAACTTCTGGATCTTCGTGCTCTTGGATCTCTTACTCTTGTACATCTCCACTCTCGGACGGTCTCTCGTCCTCGGGGTCAAGGAGTTTTTCATGACCTAACATAGACTTCACGCTTTGCTCTACTTTACTTTCCTTTCCTTTCCTATCTTTTGTCTTTTATAGGAAACTGTTTGGTACTCCTTTGTAATGACATCATTGTACTCAATAATCCCATTGAACTATTTGTGGTCATTAGTTGGACATTCATAAAATGATCTTATCTTATCTAATCTATGTATAGTAATGCCAATGAGGATACGCTTTTGATAATCGCCTCTCACACTTGCATACTTGTTCTCTTGTGCCTTTTTGTATTTGAGTGTCTTCTTTCATTGTTGGTTTTGTGTTCATATCAATTGTTATTAGCCTTAAGATTAGGGCCTCCTTAGAGCTTTGGCATTTTGGTCTCCTTTGGAATTTTCTTCCTACTATGAATCTTTTGTCAAGCTCTTCAGGGTATGGAACTACAATCATAAGTTGATCCCTTCCCTTGGATGATTTAGGGTGTCAAGGGTTCCTAAAATCTTGTGGAGTGGTAAGTTGCAAATGTTTACCATCTTCAATGCTTAACAAGAGTTCTTGATTTTTTGGATTGGTAAGCTGCAATTTTTTACCATCTTTTGTGCTTACCTTTAGAATATCTTTCATTTTTTCCTATTACTTATAGATCCCTACATTTGGTTACAAAACCTATTTATTCCAACATCTCCTAAGTCCTATTGCTTTCCATAAAAACTCAAGTGATTTTTGAGACTGTTACGATTCCATTGTTACTAAAGTATTGGCTGAACAAATGCAGGAGCAATAAGGCTTATGGTTGGAAACCCCTAGGCTTAACAACAAGAGTTCTTGTCCAAAATGGTGCATGATATGATGAGTATGTTCCAAAACTTGTCACTTTTTAGCAATAGGCCCAACCAGAGCCTCAACCTCAACCCACTATTTACCAAGTGGTCTCCATTATACCACTAACCTCTAAGATGGACACTAAAGTAGTGGTGTGTAAATTAAAATTTAATTGTCTTCTTAACGATGACAAGTCGAATTCTTGGATATATAGCATGGAAACTATTTCAAAGGCCAATCAAACTTGATAGAGGCCAACAAGATTTTGATTGTTGAAGTTCACATTGAAGCCAAGCCCTTACATGCTCGTAAACCCACACCTTGCATTTGGTAGCCAACAACCAACCTTGGGATCGATACTTGGGTAGACTTCAAGGATGTCGTTTGTAAGTGGGTACTAGGATGCTTTGCTAGCAAAGTGGCTACACCATTTCAAATCCTAAGGCAATTTGTTCAACATCTTATTGATTTCTTCAACAAAGTGTCCATCAAGCTCGATAGTAGGGTTTGGGGTGGTAAGATTGGTGATGGGCAACGACATGGTTTGTGGCGGTAAAGCTGGTGATGGGAAGTGACAGGGTTCAAGTAAGACCGACGACAAGGTTCAAGTAAGATTGATGCCAGGGTTCGCGGTGGTGAAGTTGGCAACGGGCAACGACAGGGTTCACATCAGTACAATTGGTAGCAAACGGGTTTGAAGTCGAACTAGCTGACAAATTCCAACGAACTCAATTTTTTTTAAAAGGTTGTTCGCCGAATTTCAAACCTCATGGTTAAAATCCGGCAAACCCTGTGACATAGGTCTTAGTAGTTGGTGGCAAACTTGTAGTTTCCAACTGTTCTGCACTTCAGGCTATCCCAACTCGGATGGGATAAGGAATCTAGACAGCCTACTCTCATCACTTGGAGGCGCTCCATCTCATTTGGCATTGGCCCCTTCCATGACATAGTCGAGTGTGATGTCACTCTCAATTGTTTTGACTTGATTTTGGGCATGCCATATTGGTTCCAAAATTTAACTACCAGGACTAGTTATTGGTAAGCATAGGAGAAGTGTGATACACTGTCACCTTATCTCAACTTCTCAAATTCTTCGATTTGTCTGATTTCATAACAACATCCTGGAATGGGGGTCCCACTTCAACTTTTAATGTTAAAATTTAAGTGAACAGTAGTACAATATAAGTAAAGGTAAATATTAAATACAATTCCAAAAGGGAAGTCTACTGGACAACATGAACAGAGCGAAGGTTACCCACTGGACAACAAAAGGGGTTTAGGTTTTGTTTATTGGGGTTGAAAGTTAATTCTTTTTTGTGTTTATTTTTTTGGGTTTTTAATGCTGTCTGGGTTGCACTTAGTGAGACTCATCAGATTGGGTGGTTTGGTCCTTGAATTGGCTGGTTGACCACTTGGGTCCTTGAAACAACCAGTTGACTAGTTCTATCTTGAATTGCCTGGTTCAGGACAGAACCGGTCCAAAACCAGTTCATACTATTGGTCTGGGCTGGCTTAGGCCTAAAACAGATCAGAACTGAGCAATTATCATAACATTGTGTATACTATATAGTATATACCACATGACCCCATGTACGTGAAGAAAATCTGACTAAAACATCAACATCTCATTGTGACATTTCGTCAAACACTTTGCATGCAAACTAGATTTAATGCCCATCAGAGTTATGATTTACTAGATTTCTGAATAGCAAATCTACTGATAACTTGAACATAAATACACATGCATGCATCCAAAAGAATCTAGCCGAAGACAAAAAATACTCATAAGAACACTGAGAAGTTTAGGGCCAAGCCCAGGGCAAAACCCTCACCTCTGTGAGGTAAAACCCAGAGAAATTTTATAGAGAGAGAAAATGCATTTTACAGAGAGATTTCTTGCTAGTCTAAACTGAGAAAATACACTGAGAAGAGTGCAGCAGACAAGAGAAAGTGTACCAGCAATAAATGCTGCTGTACGGCCCTCCTTCTTCAGCAAATTCTAGAAACTCGTGCCACAAACAGCCACCTCGATTTCTGTGCACTGTATGGCCACAACCAGCAAGTATACACCTTGTAAATCGTGCCAAAAGATGAATTTCTGAATTAAATGCTGCTGTACGGTCTGTACTAGACTGTACGGCCTGCTCCTTGTTTTCTGTGCTGAACCTTCTGCCTCGTTTTCTGTGCACTAGCAAGATGAATCTGATCTCTCCTCTGAAAATGACTTCTCACTCTCCCACGTGAGGATGCTCTCTTCTCTCCCACGTGCCAACTGAAAATTTCTCTTCCCTTGGATATCTAGATGTCCTTCTCTAGATTATTATTCTCTTTTCCCAAAGCTTCATTAAATAAGTGAAAACTCACTTAGAAACCCTAACTAACTGAAACCCTAACCCTAACTTACTTTTCAAGGGTCAAGATTAAATTAGATCTAAGGGCCCTCATTAAATGCTCATTAAATGTCCTTTTAATCATTTAATGACATTTATTACATTCACATTAAATAATAAAGTCACTTTCATTTTATAACATAAAGTCACTTTTATTTTATGAAGTGAACTTAGGAAAATAATTACAAAACTGTGTCCTCACCAGACACTACCAAAACGGTGAAGGACCTACTGAGTTACAATAAAAATTAACAGTATGGGAGCCATTTTTGATGATAAAGTCCCTGTCTTCCTTGAGATCAAATTGAAAAGCATTGTAGAGTCTTTCACAGAAATCGTGTTTCACAGTTTTAGGGATCCTTTGAGGCTAAGTCACATGGTTCAGGTTTGAATTTGTGAAGGGTGTCGATGAAATTCAGTTTGAATTTGAGTTTACTGATGAGATTCAGATAAGATTCACCATTAAGTTCGTCCATATACAAAAAATGGAATTTTTACTTTTTTCCATTAAAAAACACATAGTTAATGAATTAAAATGTCGATTTTTTCTATAAAATATTCCTTGAAATTCGTCTTTAGATTCGGCCTCACCTTGAAATTTGTCTTAAGATTCACCTTCGCCTTTGAAATTTGGTGAACTCCAATGAATTTCAATTTTCTTTGAGATTCAATGAATTTCGAACCTCATGAATAAGATTTGCCAAACCTTGTGACTTAGCTTTGAGGTGCGACATCCATTTTTTTTCAGCCAACCCTTTAATTCCTTGGGAGGGCTTAAGCTCCAGTATGTTTACCAGTCAAGACTTTCTCAGAAAAATATAGTGTAAAAGTTTCACTTCCCAACCTGGTTTCAACTTTAACTCAGAACATCATAGTTTAATGCCCAACCCCAATTCTGTACCTAGTGCTACAAATGAAGTTTTACTCATAAACCAATTCTGTAGCTTGAAACAATATGAGAAATTTACAAATTTAATGAGCAGAACATAAATTCAGTCACGCACATGAAAATTTCTGACTGAGGAATATTTGGGCAACTGCCCCAGGAAAAACCTCAATGGGAAAGACCTGTGAGAGAGAGCGTAATTTTATTTTCTTCTTGAAAATGTACAGCAGGAATAAAATCAGCATTGAAAAGTGCAACTTATCTCAACCCCTGGACAATTTTCACCCTTGAAAACAGAGACAGAACTGTCTTGAATTCTGTGCATGCCACTGCCTCAAAATCCATGCTCAATTTCTGTACAGGGACTGTTTCTCACAGTAAATATTTCTGCCTCAAAATTTGTGCACAGTACAGTCTTCAGACTTCTCGTTTTTTGTGCCAACAGCAATAGTATAAACACTGCCTTGAAATTTTTGCTATCACAGCCTTGGAAATTGTGCCCTCTGCTACAGGAAAACTGCATGGACTTTAGCTGTACAGACTCATTTAATGCTGCACTTCTCCTTGAAAATCATGCCAGCAGCCTTGGGAAACGTGCTGCTGTACCTCACCTAGATCTTCATGTCTCCTCGATTTTGATGCTGTTCTCATTGCTGTTCGACTGCCTGGGAATGCATGCTAGTCTCCTGCTCTTTCTCCTCTATTCTACCTCCTCTCCTCTTCTCAAGTCTAGTTCTCCAAGCCTCTTGGAATGAATAAGTGCCTCTTTTGGTTATAGAAAGTTGCATGGACTTAAACATAAGCAACAAACTTTCTCCTTCATTTTTAATCCTAATTCTATTTTTGTTTTTCTGTTCTATCTTCAGAAAGGTGAAGTCGATATTCTAATGTGTGCACTATCTGTATAGATCAATGCTAACCTTGAATACAACTTACTGTAGACCTATTTGTTGAACTATTCTTTTATGGGAGTTGTTTCTGGAGGAATACCCGTCATCATGTCTTAATTCTTAGGGTCCA
>LPNX010110334.1:0-23645 GCA_001517045.1 Pseudotsuga menziesii | reverse complement strand
GTTGTCTAATCAATGGATGAGAATAAATGAACTTTTCTCTCCATAAATATGATTTTCTCTCAACTTCTCATTAAATAATTCAAAAAGTCACTTTAAGTTTTTNTTTCTCTTGCAGGTAGAATTTGGTTGCATTTTGGTAGTTTTTAATTTATAAACCTGTGCTTTTATGGGGACTTGAGCACAAAGAAATGCTGATCAGTACTCTTAATTAACAAGTCTCACAATGCTGGGTTTCTCTTGCTAGCTTTTTTTGCATTTGAACAGATTCTTTATTTAAAACAATTTCTAAAAGGATCATCTTGAGAACTATTTCAATCATTAGGGTCATTGTTTGGATTAGAGTTATTAATTAGTATTTCTTATATCTGATGATCAATACGCAGGCGATTCCTGGGATGCTTCTTGCATTGGTGCTTTGTTTTGATCATCGTAAGAGCAGGGATATTGGCAATGTCATAGATGTGCCATTTGTCAAGGGTCGCAAATACATATGGTATGCACTCTCAGGATATGCAGCTGGCCTTATAGCTGCTCTTGCAGCTGGTGTCTTGACACGGTCTCCACAGCCTGCTCTTTTGTATCTGGTATGTTTTTGCATGATTCTTATTTGAAAATTTTCATGCATCTTTGTTGTTAAGGGTAAGATCACTTGGATTCACACTTCGATTTTGTTCTTTGATTCATAAGCTTTCAACTCCAACAGCAATATACTTACTTTTTTTCTTGCTAATAATTCTATCAACCCCCACTAGGGATGCTCAAGTGTTGCTTATTTGGGTTGCAGACGTTGAGAATGCGGTCCTTTCAAAGGCTTGAGGCTTTTGCAAGTTTGTTTTTACTAGCTATATGATATATTATATATTTTGCTACTCCTTACATTAATATCTACTTATATTATTATGGCTATTATGTGACTAATGTTGGAACTATTATATAACTTTATAAGTATTGTATTATATATATCATAGTACTGTTATTATATTACTCTTAAAATATTACTAATATTTATATTAGTAAGTATATCTATATTATCTTAGTATTGTGTAACTAATATTACATCAAGGTCCTTTATGGCTGATGATTGCATCTTCATGCTGGAATGCCATTATTTTAAAATGGTCAGTTGCATTCCCTGCATAAACTCAATCAACACAAATACAACAACATATTTGTTCTTTCAAGTTTCAACATGTTTGGACACACTTTGGCCTCCCACTCACTGTTGTTTCAAATTGTGACTCCTGTTTTTTCAACCATTTTTGGCAATTTTGTGGAGAGCGGTGTTGATATTCACAATAAATAGCAAGAGAATTGACCAGAATGAACACAAACCCAAATTCTCCAATATAGAGAAGAACAAACCGGGAGTAGGACAGCACAACTCCTGAAGAGACATCAGCTAAGAGGAACGCAATCCTAGAGAGAGTGAATCCAAGAACAAGTGCATTAGAGAGAGAAATAAACCCAAGCACAAAAGAGTGCAACCATGGATTGGTGCCCTTAGGAAAATCACTTTATTAAGGTTGAAAATGGATAACATGATGCTGAATAACAAACGAGTGGTTGTCTATTTATACACAACTTAAGAGTATGGCATGTTACCTAAGCAACATGACACTTCCAAATAGGGCCTGTGTCTCGTATGGCAAGTGTCGGACCCGACACTTGCCATAATACATGTTCGACACCAAAATTTTTGTGTCTTGAAATTTGGACACTTTCCAGCATGTGTCGAACACGTGCCAGGAACATGTCCTGATTTCTGGACATGTGTCTTGTCAAAAAGGGTGTAGAGGACGAGGAGGACAAAGGAAAGAGCTACGACAATAATGCTAATTTTGACATGGAGGAGCAAGAAGACGATTGACAGTGGCTATTACCATTGATGAGCTATGATAATCTTCCCTGTGGCTATTTCGTATTTTTATTTTGTATCTAGTAGTATTGTAGATACTAGACTTAGTACTTGTTGTCTGCCGATTGCACACCAGCAGCAGAAATCTTCCGAAAGCTGTTTCCTCACTTAGGAAAGTGGGAGAGGTGTGACCTTGGGGGCAAGCACAGAGCTAGGTATTGTCACCTACTCCTAGCTCCTTCGTTTAGGCTAAACTCCTAACAAAGCGAAGGGGGGTAGTCCATACAAAAGAGTTTACTAAGGCTCTTAAGGTTGTTAAGGTGTTTTTAGGTTACGGATGCGGATGGGTGTTATTTGGGAGTTTATTGTGATTAGAAGTGTTTGTTTATTAAGGGGATGATGATTAATCAAAGCAATCCACGTTGCTAACAAGAGATCACACAAATAAGCAAAGATTCCAGACTTGTAACTTAAGCATTCAAATATAATCAATTGAAATGGACCATAGACAGTTGATCAAGATAGAAAATTACTCAGATATAACAAAGGACCAGTGCCTTATGGAGTCAAATAAATGCGTGAAATAAAGTCTAGGAATTAAGCTAGTGAGTATTAGATTTTGTGAGTGCTCTTGGTAGGTTTTAAAAGTTTTTAATGGTGGTCTTGCTTAAGGTAGTTGGATATCCTAACCGGAAATACCTTCAGTGGCTCCGTTCGAAGACATGACGGACTTGTCTAGGATCACAGCTAAGTGTTCAATAGCTTAACTACCTGTGCCCAGATTGGGTTGCCCGGCGCCCACACTTGGAATTTGCTCACATGCCTCGGTATTTAAACGAAACAACGCCGGTGCGTTAGTTATGGGGGTAAAACTTTTAATTAAGTTACTCTTGTGCGAACTTAGCAGGTCCGTTCACCGTTCTGAGTACGAGCCCAACCCGAAAGTCGGTAGAGCATACTAGGTGAAGGATTATCAACGTAGTTAATTAATTATAAGGGGTGTGTGTGTTGAGGGTTTTATTAAATTAATTAATTAGACTCTCCGACAGAGAGCGCTCTTGACCTTGTCTTATGACAGAGGTTCAAGAGTCTTATCTAATCTAGATGAGATTAATGCAAGGATTATGCAAACTAAGGATGCTCTCCGATAGAGAGTGTTCTTGATTTGTGTTTCTGCAAGTTCAAGAGTCTTACTTAAGAGTTAATTGATTAAACAATGTGAACAAAAAACAAAGATGATTTATTAAACTTTCCGACAGAGAGCACTCTTGATCCACCTTAGGATGTGATTCAAGAGATTTAAGCAGTTGATTTGCTTAGAAAGATAAACAATTTAAAAATAGAGTAATCAACTTAATTAATGAATTAGATGTGATGGATTAACAATTAGTATTCTAAGAATAAGATGCAAATAACGATGATGACAAGCAAATCTAACCTAAGCATACACAAGTAAACACAACACAAGCCTCCCCAAATGGGGGAGGATGAGAGTGGGGACTTAAAAACCCCACTCAAACAAAAGTACTTTCTTGAAATTATTACAATTTGCCTTTAGGAATTTAATCCTTGAAAGGGCTTTTCAAATAAAAGCATACAACTCTATTATCATTAAAATTTGCGTAAAAAAAAAGGAGAGTGATTTACTTTTACTTGAAACTTTTCTCGAAACTTTGCAAAAAAGGAAAAGAAAATGTTTGAATGAGAGCAAAAGAGCAAGGCAAAGAAGGCTGCAAATAGGAAGAAAATGATAGGAAGAAGGAAGGAAAACAAAGAAAAGGTTAAAGACAAGAAAATGAAAGAATATGGTAGCCAACTATGAGGCCAAAGGAGTATGAAAAATGATGAAAACGGGGCGGCGATGAAGAAGGAAGATGGCTGTCATAAAAATAAAAAAACAGGACAACGAACAAAAAGGGGAAGAAAAGGCCAAAAACAAGGTGGAAGAAGGCCCAAAAACTAGGGCAAAAAGAGACAAAAAATGGGCATAAACTAGGGCACACTAGGGCTGTCCAAAATGAAGAAAAGGGGTGGTTAAAGAGAGTAAAAATAGGGCAGCGATGAAGAAAAGATAAGAAATGGCAAAACAAGGCAAGGAGGAAGAGGCTAGCAAGCAAGGAAAACAAGGGTATCAAAGAGCAAAGAGAGAACTATAAGAGGGAAGTTCGGTAACGAAGAAAGTATTGAATTTATGAAAGAATTTGAGATGGAACTTTGGAGTAAGATCTCCTTGTTTTTTTCCTCTTGGACAAAGCCAAACTCTTTGTAGGTCCTGAAAGTCAACAATGTTAGAAGCTTCTTATGATGATGGAGATGAGATTGATGTAGCTGAGCTCGCACCCTTCTCCAAATTGCGAGATCTGTAAAGACAATCCAACTTGAAACCCAGTGAGATCAAACAATAAAAACTAGTATGCTATGAATATTCAAACCAAGATCAATACTTCATATAACTGAATATTTGTACCCATCTAGATTATGATAAACTTTGCATAATAAACCAACTTGACAGCAGCAAATGGTAAATCTTATGTTCTAATAATAGACTTCTAAAGCTAGTTGTTTGATTCAACACATGAATAACAAATTGAAAGCATGGAAAGAGATCACCTCATACAACACATCCACCAATGAAGAGACAATCTTGTAGACCTCCAAAGTCGAAAAGCTTTATTCAATAAAATAATGATTACAATTTTTGCAGAGTTTCTATGCTCAAAAGTCCATCCTAATAGAGCTGAAGGAGTCTCTATTTATACAATGAGAGAGTATTAAAACCCTAAAACCAAACCTCACAACCTAACCGGCCTGACCACCTAACAGAGAAGCCAAACCTAAAACGAAGAGCTGGGAGTGAGGGGAGGCCTCCACCTAGGCAAGGCGCCCCCACTCCATCCCTGAACACCCAAAACAAGCCACAGATGAGCTCACACGTGTGGTGACGCCTTCATGGAGCGAGAGGGGCGTGAATGGTTGAAGGAGGCGTCTGGGATGTTGGTAAACCCTCTTTTTAGGTCTGGATGTAGGCTCTGCTAGGTTTGGGAAGGCCACTGATGGTGTAAGCCTCAGTCTTTGCCTCGATCAAACATTGGACTAATGAGTGCTCTCCATCTCATTCTTTAGCTGGAGATGACCAATCTGTTAACTGAATATAAATTAATTGCTCAGTGAATGCTGACTGAAGCTGCGTTATGATAACTCCAATCATCATAAATGCCCAATGAGATGTCATTTAGCCTTTTATTTCGTTGAATTTGGATTAATTTGGAGAGTTTTAATTTTCTCCAAAATAATCATTTTTTAATAAAAATTCATTTTTTTCCTCAAAACCGACTTTTTTGAGAAAAAAGGCGTTATGTGTCCGATTAATGATCCGAAAGTTGGATCTGATTGGCTGGCTGATCAAGAATGATTTTTGGCTTAAGGTTAGAGCCTTCAATCACTGAATTCGGGGTCCGGATGACCGACTTATTACAAATGGGTTTTTTCCATTTAATATATGGAAAAATTAACCAAAAAAACTTAGGAAAATAATTAAAAAATTAAAAAATTAAAAAAATAATTTTTTCCCCGTTCGAAAAAGATTTTTTCAATTTTTTTTTATATGTCCAGATGACTTAGGACATGACCATGCTCTACTTAAATAATGCCTAGTAGGTTTATAACACTCAGTTGGGCTCTAATAACCCCCCAAGGCCCAGAATTCAACATCGGGCATTCCAGTTTTGGAGGAAGCGGTAGAAAACCTCGTCAATTATACTCGGCTGAAGGCAAAGCATAATTGTCAGGGGCAAAAAACTCCTTGGAATACCTTATTTGAGATTCTATGCCTCAGGAGACCGAACCACTCAAAAAATACCCTACTAGCACATTTTATTACAAACCCCGTGGGGCCATGGTCAAAATTATTCAAATGAAAAACTGGCTAGCCAATATTGGCTAGACATGAAGACGGATCAACTGATACATTGGAATCAGACTTTGAACAAGTGTGTCAACCGACGGCTCCTCAGGTAAGCCAACTATGGTACAAAAAAGTTGGTAACAGTACTAATTAATATCTACTCTATTTCGTATTTGTCGGTGGAATTCTCTTGATATCTATGTAATAAGTTTTGATTTTTGTGGTTTAGTCAAAAATATCAAATATGCAGTTTATGGTTCAAAGTTCATGATTCACTGATAATTTTATTATTGATTCATCATTGTTAAATTTTAATTGAATGATATTGATGTTTATTGTATATACTTCTAGTTTTAAAAAAATGTAGATCTTTATGTTTTTTTTAATATATATAAAAATATATAATTTTTTAATATATATAATATATATAAAACATGTCCTCCGTGTCCTATTTTTGGGGTCGTCGTGTCTCGTGTCGAATACTCACATTTTCGTGCCCTCCGTATCTTGTGTCCTCGTGTCATGTGACTTAGCATGTTACCCAAGAAGGGTTAAGAGCCTATGTGTACAAGGTCAACCTTAGCCAAACCTAGAAATACAATAATGATTACAACATAAGGTTAGAGGTGGCCAAAAGTGAAGCTTGCACCATTTTCAACGTCCCTGCATATGTTGAACATGAGGCCATGAAGAAACATAATGAGTACAAATGAGTGGGTGTATAGATACCCAACTCAATATAAGTTCAACCATGTCTAAAATGCAAATGAGAGTGGGTGTATAGATACCCAACTCAATATAAGTTCAACCATGTCTAAAATGCAAATGAGAGTGGGTGTATAGATACCCAACTCAATATAAAATTGACTGTGGTTGGAATACAAATGAGTGTTGGTGTTGTTGGATTTTTTAGTACCTCAGAAAGTGTGTAGCAGAGTGCCTTTAATGGTTGCAACAGGCAGGGATGGTACTTGAGTAGAGATTCCATCCAACAATCTATACAACAACAATAATATGCCTTCCTTCAACAATTCTATACAACAATAATGACGACAGAGGGGTATTTATGGAAGAGAGAGAGAGAGGGTGTATGCATACTTTTGGCATGCATGCAGCATCAACGGTTCAGTTATAGTTGAGATGTTGTTTCATATTTAGCAAATCAGTTCTAGTTCTGAGATTTGCTTTGGCGAGTAGTTGCATACATAATTAGTTAGGGCACTTTGCATGTGGAAATTTTTCAAGAATAGATGGGGTGTCTTTCACCTTAGATTCTTTGCAGCGCACTGTACCAGATGTGCCAAAGAGGAGAGTCTTTTTGCCATTGTAAAAGGTCAAGTTGGGGTTCTTTTATGTAAAAGTATTGGTCTAGCGAGGCCCAAGACCCTTGGTCTTTGTCATGGCAGGTTCTCTTGGTCCTCATTTCAACGAGTGTTGGTCTTGTGGCATAGTTGACTACCCCTTGATAAGTAGAGCTCCTCATGTTGGGTATTTATGCTCTGGATGGGTATCTGGTGCACCTTGGGATGAATCCATTATGACACATGGCTTACGGGCTCCTAGCCACCCTTATGGTTTTATGTAAGGGTTGTCACACCCACTCTAGCACACCTCATTCTTACCCCCCTTGGAACTTATCTTGTTATGTCATTCGTCCGTCTTGATCATCTAGGTCATGAAGAGCAAATCGTCCACCTTGAAAGAAAGCTTCCAGAGGCCATACCAACCTAAAAAGGAAGGCTTTGAGGGAAAAGGACACATGTTGGGGTTAGATGGGGCATGCCGTCCTCCTTCCAAGCTCAACTCTTCATTGTGTTCAAGCATTTTGTCAATTTTTATCATCATTTATCTTTTATGAGGTTTATTCCCCGGATTGTGGGTGACAAACCCTAAAAATCATTAAAAGTCATTTAAAGAGAAATAAGGTTCCCTCCTCTCATTTGTAACCAAGATCATGGGATCAAACATGACTGGAATTTTATTTCTTGCATACATGAGCAAATAAGTGTTGTGCACCTCCTTTCTTGGCAATTTATAGGATTTTCAAGGATCAAAGTTGACCTTTGAGGTTTTCTTTACTATCTTTCAAGGCCATTCTAAGGTGAAAGGACTCTTGAGGTGCTTTCTCTTCTCCTTTTCTTCTCAATTGTGGTAAGATCTTGAATCTCTCGTCTTGCATTGTTGGATGCATCTAAGGTAGGATTAATTTAGGGTTTTATGCATAATAGTCTAATCTTGTTAGTGGGACATTTTTCTTGAAGTGTCTCTCATGTTGGGCCTTGGCATCTTTCTTTGCCCTAACTAGGTCAAAGGCTAACACAGCCTAGGGTTTCTTAGCCTTTCCCTGGTTCTTTCAAATATTGAATTGCCAATTATTAAGAGAAACGTTAACCCTAATTTTTTGGTGTCCAGAAGACCTGGGTCTAATTCCCTTATCTTCACCAATTCAATCATTTACAAAAGTCCTTGTATTGTATTATTGGAAAACAATACAGAAAAATAAAAAAATAGAAAAAACCTAAAAACCATTTTTTTTTGAAAAATTCCAAAAAATATTTATTTTTGTCATTGTACTTGTTTAGCATTGAATTTACTTGCAAAATTCCAAAACACTTACCACTGTTATAATTTTCTGAGTTGTTTATATTATGCAAAAATCCATAAAAGTGAAAAAACTCCATAAAAACGTTGTTTTGTAGCTCAAATAAGCTTTAAACTAGGGTGATGTCAGTCCTAGGAGAGGTGACGTCACCTCCTAGTGGCTGCTACAACCTTGTTTCAGATATGGTTGAAGTGTTTTGCAGTTCCATTCTTGACAAAAGATCAAACCTTTGCATGGCTGTTGTCTAATGCAATTGCCGTGTAGATTGTGACTCTTGACAATATTTGTGGCCTTGTACCTATAATGCATAAGAAATCAAGCAATTATTTACATTGCCTATGTTAGCTTATGGTGGTGTATTGGCAACGAATGTACTTGGTTTTAGGGTGGAGTCTTCTTTGGGAAATTTTTGGCTGATTATTTATGTTCCAAAGTGTTGAGACTTGAGAAATACCAAAGGATTGAAATATATTTTCTTACTTGTAGCATTAATTTGATTCAAGGGTTGATTCTAGGAAAGTTATTCTGTTGAGTTATAAAAAATCTAAACGCAGGTTCGCTCCATCTCATTAACTCTCGAGTCTCTATGTAGAAATGCTCTACTATGGAAGTTTTTCTATTGAATAGTATTAAAATTAGTGCTTAGTAGGTAATGTGTCCCTCAAGCCTGGTAGGCTAGTGGGTGAAATCGTGAAAATGGGTGTCTATTTCGTGAGAATTGAGGGGTAGAGAAGCATAGTGGAAGTTATTCTGTCGAATTTGTTTGTTTTTTCGGTTGAATACATATTATTGTTTGGTCAAATAAAGTAGTAAATTGTTTGGATGAATAACTATGGATGACCAACTGTTGAAACTAATGACGACCTCGAAATTTGTGCAAAGGATTGTCGACTGAGGAAATTTTTTGGTCGAATTGTTAGTTTTTACAAGATTATATCTGTATAACTTAATTGCAAATAAACAATAGGATCTCTAGAAGAAAGACAAAACACAAAAGTAAAGAACACAAGAATTTATCTTGGGAAACCTAATCAGGAAAAACCCAACAGACCTTCGTATAGAGATGATAGCTCCTGAGAGCAGAGAGAAGAAGAAAGAGAGAAAATATCTCTCTAAGATATAACCCCAGAAAACACTCTCCTTTGATTGCAGTAGCACACCTTTTCTGCTGGAGCAATTTGCTGTGTGTGAATGAAAGAATGAGGAGGGGCACCTCCTATTTATACTGATTTTTCAAGTGAAAATTTATTGGGGTCGACCTACATTGGGGAAATTCAAAATAATTTTATTTTTATTCTTTTCTTGTGTATTCTTTCCCTAGGGTTTAAATTGAATCTTTCTAGGGTTTACATGAGTAATTACATCAATATAATCTCTCGTAGGAGGTACAAGGAAATACAATACAAGTATAATACGAATAACTTCTGAAGTTGCACAAATTCCAACACTCCCTCTCAACAAGGAAGGTATTCTTCAGATATGATCATCATCAACATCACGAACATCTGGGTCTCTTCTGTACATCTCATCTGTCTCGATCATCTCTTTACATACTAATGGTTGTCAACACTATCTCTGTCCGTCGAGAGGTGTCATAAAAAATCTGATCCACTTAGTCTGTTGGTAGATCTATCTGCTTTGCAACTCTACACAGTCTGTCGGAGAGTACAACAATCAACATCTCATCTACTATGAGTCTGTCTCTACCCGAGAACCAAGACATGCTTCACACAACCATCTACTATCAGTTCATCTCAAGTGTTGGTGGGAATTCTCCTACACCAAGTTGAGAACTAGGGCTGGTGGGAATTCTCCAAAAACACTAGGTTAAGAACCAGGACCAATAAAGGTCACCCGTGTACACGACCATCTACTGCCAGTTCATGTCAAGAGCTAGTGGGAATACTCCAAAGAACAATAGATTGAGAATCAAAACGTATAGTGGCTACCAATGCACACGATCGTCTATGCCCTAACTGTCTCAAGATGTCGATGGGATTTCTCTCATACTAGGTTGAGAACCAGGACGAGCAGAGGCCACTAGTGTACACGACCATCTACTACCAGCTCATCTCAAGAGCTGGTGGGAATTCCCCAAAACATCAGATTGAGAATCAAAACATATAGTGGTCATCAATGTACTCAGCCATCTGTTACCTGCCCGTCTCACAATGCCGATGGGATTTCTCCCATACTAGGCTAAGATTCAGAACAAGTAGAGGCACTAATGTGAAAGCATCATAGATATCAGTGTCGACTTTCTCTCTCCACGAGGGATGCATTTTCTTCTACTCCAAGTCTTCTGTGAAAGTATTTAAACTTTGTCCTAAGAAGAGGCTTGGTAAGAATCTTTGTAGTCTGGTCATTTGTCGGAACATACTGTAACTCGACCCCACCTTTCTGCACCATATCACGAATGTAGTGATATCGAATCTCTATATGCTTCGTCTTATCATGAAATACAAGATTCACAGACATCTTTATACAACTTTGATGATCATAGTGAATCATAGTTGGTGCTGGAATCTGACTAAACAATCCCGCAAGGAGTTTTCAAAGCCATACTGCTTCTTGGGTTGCTAACTCGCAGCCATATACTTGGCCTTTGCGGTGCTAAGTCGTGAAAAGTTAACTTTGAAGGTCCTCTTTATAGTTTTGGGTGTTGTGTGATAAAGAGGACATGTGATTTGTCCATTATGTACATTTATGTATAAAGTGACTTATATATAAATAAATGATGTTTTTTACTTTATTGTATTGGGTCTCATTTAAAAGATATTTAATAATTAAAGTGAGTTTTATTAAATAAGAGTGCATTAAGTGAGGACCCTAGATCTTTAAATGTATCTCAACCACAGATTAGATGGTTAGAGAAGTAGTTACATCTTTTAAAGTATAAAACTAGGGTTAAAGGACAAATTAGACATCCATCAATGAGGAGAGAGAGAAGAGATTGAGACTGAAGGAGAGAGAGAGAAAACCCTAGATGGGCACAATTCCCAATGCAAGCAACATTAATTGTAGAAGTACAACCGCAGTAATTATAGCTTGTCAGAATTTGTATAGCATGTGTGGCACAGAAATCGAGGCAACATCGTACAACAGTTTGACAGGGCTGTACTGCATTTATTGCAGGTTGGGCACAATTCTCGAGGCAACACAAAAGTACATAAAGTACAATCAGTACAGTCCACGTGTGGCAGATCCGTATAGTTCATACTCACACGTGTGAAGGTACAACAAGCCGTATAGTACTGTCGGCACATAATTCGAGGTAATTTGCTGAAAGTGGTTTTGGAATTTTGCCTCAAGGTTGGAAGAAAAAATATTTTTTATTGTTGTTGGAAAAGAAAATTTATGAGTTTCTCCTTTTAATGATAATTTCTTCTCTCTTGGGTTTTCCACAGGAGTTGGGGTTTTGCCCTGTCTTTGACAAAAAATCTCTGTGTATTCATGTGTGAAAGATTTTCTTCAGCCTTGGAAAATTCTTGAGTTGGTGATTTATATTTTAAATTTAAGATGTAAATTTTTAATCATAAACCCTAGTTCTCAAGTGATTGACATAATGTGTAAAAGACAAAGTTTCATATTAAGTCGTTGATTTCTTCTTGGTATCAGAGCCAAGTTGAAGTAGTATTCAAGTTTTGAATCACAAAACATATTTGTGTTGTCTTTCATTTTAGAAGATTTGTTGTGAGATATTTTCCAGATGATGAGCATTCAGTATGAAGATAGGTTGGATGGCATATCCAACTTTCTTCTATGGAAAGTGAGGATAACTATAGTGCGCAAGGAATGGAATATTTGGAGCTTTGCAAACACCATGATGATGAAGCCCACTGACAAGGATGAGTTAGCAGAACATGAAGCCTTAGAAGCTAGAGCCTAGAGGGTGATCTTGGATGGGGTGAAAGATCATCTAATCTCGCATTTGGCAGAGAAAACGACTGCCAATGACATGTGGGACACCCTGAAGCAGTTGTTCGAGTCAAAGAACGAGAACCATAAGATGGCCTTGAAAGACAGGTTACACAATGTGAAGATGATCAAAGATGAAAGTGTAACCTCCTATCTAACTCATGTGGCTCAGGTCAAAGATGAGTTAGCAGCTGTAGGAGAAACTATCTCAGACAAAGAGTTGGCGAGGATAGCTCTGAAGGGCTTCACCAAGAGATGGGAGGTTTTTGTCAAATGTATTGTTGGCAGAGAAAAACTTCCGGATGGGTCTAGGCTTTGGGATGATTTCACCCAAGAGGAAATTCGAGAGGGAGCTCTGGGTGGGCAAGCCAACGAAGAGGTGGAGCATAGTGTGACTCTTGTAACAAAGGAAAACAAGAAAAAGAAAGACCTCAATCAGATTAGGTGCTACCATTGTGCGCAAATGGGGCATTATACCTTGAAGTGTCCTGAGAAAAAGATTGTGAAGACTGACAGAGATATGGCAACCTTTGCAGCAGTAGAAGAATATGCCATGAAGTTTGAGTAAGAGTTTTCTCTTGTCTCAATTGATTCCAGTATAGGAAGTTCATCCTTTGAAAATGTTTGGGTTGTTGACAGTGGTGCAACCAGACATATGACTGGAGTATATGATCTTTTTCAGATGATCAAAACGTTGGCGCCGAGACATCTCATACAGAAAGACATTGATAGTCCCCAGATAGCCATATGAGGAGTTGGAACTATCAGGTTTCAACTAGATCTCGGAGAGATCCTGGAAATACATGGAGTATTGTTTGTACTTGGGATGAGAGTCAACAAACTTTCAGTTTCATCCTTTGAGGATGAAGGCTATGGGATGATGGTTAGGTCTGGCCATGTCTGTATCGAAGAGATGAGCCAGTTGGTACCACCATCTTATTGGGAGATCGCAGGGACAAACTGTATGTTCTGAGAGGGCATATTGTACGACCAGGAGCAGGAGCAGGAGGGTGGCTATCAGAGTCAAAAGATGAGGATGGTGTTGCATCAGATAAATATGGTTTTGAAGAGGAGACTGGCTCTCTCCAGAGCACTGACAGAAGGCTCAACCAGTAAAGTGATTGTTCATACGAGCAGTTGGATGAGACTTGGGTCAAGTCTCAGGCTTCAGAGTTTTAGTTTGAGGTAGAGAACCTGTTTCCGAGATTGATTCTAGAGCAGGAGGGAGCTGTTGCAGGGGTCAGAGATGGAGATAGTGCTGCGGACCTTCCTCGTTAAGAGGGAGTGTTGAAAAGTTAACTCTGAAGGTCCTCTTTATAATTTTGGGTGTTGTGTGATAAAGATGACATGTGATTTGTCCATTATGTACATTTATTTATAAACTGACTTATATATAAATAAATGATGTTTTGTACTTTATTGTATTGGGTATCACTTAAAAGATATGTAATAACTAAAGTGAGCTATTATTTAGTAAGAGGGCATTATGTGAGGACCCTAGATCTTGTAAATGAATCTCAACCATAGATTAGATGGTTAGAGAAGTAGTTACATCTTTTAAAGTATAAAACTAGGGTTAAAGGACAAATTAGACATCCATCAATGAGGAGAGAGAGAAGAGATCGAGACTGAAGGAGAGAGAGAGAGAAAATCGTAGGTGGGCACAATTCCCAATGCAAGCAACATTAATTGCAGAAGTACAGCTGCATTAATTACAGCCTGTCAGAATTCGTACAACACATGTGAGGCACATAAATTGAGGCAGCACCGTACAATATTCTGACAGGGTCATACTGCATTTATTGCAGGTTGGGCACGATTCCCAAGGCATCATAAAAGTACAGAAAGTACAGTTCGTACAGGACACACGTGTGGTAGATCTGTACAGTCTGTACTTGCATGTGTGAAGGTACAACAGGACATACAGTACTGCTGGCACAAAATTCGAGGTAATTTGTTGAAAGTGGTTTTGGAATTTTACTTGCGAGGGTTGGAAGAGAAATTATTTTTGGATTTCACTACTTATCCGACCATTTGCACCGATCGGACGACCTGGCTTGCCTGAGCGGTCACATCCGACGTTGCCGGTCCTCCGATCGGTGCAAATGGTCGGGTAAGTAGGTTACTCGATTATTTTTTAGTGTTGTTGGAAAAGAAGATTTATGAGTTTCTCCTTTTAATCATAATTTCTTCTTTCTAGGGTTTTCCCCAGGAGTTAGGGTTTTGCCCAGTCTTTGACCAAAAATCTTTGTGTATTCATGTGTGAAAGATTTGCTCCAGTCTTGGAAAATTCTTGAGTTGGTGATTTATATTTTAAATTTAAGATGTAAAATTTTAATCATAAACCCTAGTTCTAAAGTGTTTGACATAATGTGTAAAAGACAAAGTTTCATATTAAGTCATTGAATTTCTTCACTAAGTGCTACTGAGGTCTGCTTCCTGCTACTCTAGGGAATCACTGCAGAGCCCAAATTGAAGCAACATCCGGAAGTACTCTTCCTGTCTGCAACACTCCCGACCCAATCTAAGTCAGAAGATCCTTGCAATGTCAAATCACATCCTAAAGCATATCTTAGACCATATCCACAGTGCCACGTAAGTATCTGAGAACATGTTTTGCTGAAATCCAGTGAATCTGCCTTGGATCACTCATGAACTGGCTAAGAGTATTCATAGCAAAACATATATTTGGTCTAGTGTTTGTTAGATACATGAGAGATCCAATCAACTAACTACACATGGTTGGATTTGTTACCACCTAAGTTGTACTTAGTGGTTTTTTATCAAGTGAGCCTGGTGAACTGGACAAAGATTTTTTGTTCAGACTTCAGAAGACCTTCGGAAGTGCTTCTGGGAAGTGCTTGTTGTACTATATCACATGTTCATACCCCACGAGGGAATTGTAATAAATGTTCTAGCATGATAGTGTTTGTAAAAGACTCGGTCTCTTAGACTTTATTTGTCAATCCGATCAGCCCAGGGTGTTTTTTCCCCTGGTTATTATTGGTTGTTGAATAAACGACTGATAATTTCTGAGTTTTTCACTCAATACCTCCAAAGTTGGCGTGGCCGGCTTGGCATTTAGGCCTATTGAGGTTATTAGAGTCTATGTGTCAATGTATAAACATGCTAGGCATCATGGTCGAGTCATATGAACATGTCTAAGTCCCCCTAGGTTTTTAATTTTTTTAATTTTAATTTTTCCACAAAAACTTAGGCTATTTTTTAGTAGTCTAATTGAAAAAATTGGTTTTGTAATAAAAGTGGGCCAAATAATCAGTTTTAGTCATGGGGGTGCTCATTTTCAGGCTAAGAGCACCATGTAAACCCATAGACCCACTTTTTCTTAGTTTTGAGTGATTCTCCATCACTTAGGTCAGAAAGCCCCAAAAAATCAATTATTGATTATTTCAATTAATAAATTGAAGAATAATGGAGCAAATCCAAAATCCTAGATCAGTGGATTCTCAATCGATTTGATTGAAATCAGTCTCATCGGCACCAGATTGACTGGATCTGACAAATCCTTGACTGAAGGAGGTGATCAGGGCAGATTTAGAGTTGAACTTCAGCCTCCTTTATGGGGAATTGCGCCCTCTCTCTCTCCTCCACATTCTTGGGCTCTTCTGGGAGCTCTGTGGTTGATGATTCACTCAACAGGTCGATGTGTCAGCTCAATCAGCCCCGCGATTGACATTCAGACTCAGTAGAAGCTCAGTTCAGCTTCAGATCAGGCATTGATGGACTTTCCTTCAACGGCAATGGTCTATCTCCTTGGGATTTGTGCTCCCTCTGGGCTGGGGTTTCAATTTTGTGTATAAATAAAGCATGGCTGCCTCCTTTCTGAGTTAGCTAGAGTTGGATTGAGGAGCTATTGCTGTTGTAATACTGTGTAATATCTTTTGCTATTGGAATAAAGAGAAGCTTTGGAGGCCAAATCGGTGTAATGCTTTTATATGTGTGGATTTAACATTGTCTTGCAGTTTTTTACCATTGGCTTTCTCGCAATTTCTGCATCTGAATCCTGTCTGGCTTAATGATTCAGCTCAATCAATAGGAGTATAGCTGGGCAAGTAAGATTACTTGCTTTTCAATATCTCATAGTATATATGCCTAAAGATTCAGATCATACATGTTTAAATAAGTTTATTTGCATGTAATCCCTCTCTTTCTTCATATATTTCTATCCAGATCTCATAAGGTTTTGTGCAGGATTGTTTGTTAGTTTTCAGGTAACAGGGGTTGGACGAACTGTGGATCTAGCTTGACTCTACTGGGCATCCAACTGTTTTGTGAAGGCGTTGCCCTTCGGCATTCCACTAACTAGTCTTCTTTGCAGATCCATTCCCCGACAACAAATGCTCTTCTTTTCCTCTTCCTCCTTCAAATTTTTCTAAAATCAGTCCTATTACTTGTTTGTAGCTTTAAAATTGTTTAGATCTATCAATTTCAGAGTTTATTTTACATAGATCTTGCTGCTTTAAAGCTCATAAATTAGATCTCATTCCTAAAAGAAAATTTACAAGCATTCTAGATCTAGTTTTAGGGAAAATTGTCATTTTTCAAGGTTGTGAAAGTAGATCTAAAGCTTGTTGAATGCATGGTTGTTTCCTTAGAATCTAAAAAGTTATATTCAGCAATTTAAGTGCTTCATATTGGCTGCCCCCAAAGCAGGCCAAGATCCCAAGGAAAGCTTGCTTTCCTTGGTTCTTTTTCCACTTCTTTAAAAACTAGTTTTATTTTAGAATTTTTGGGTAAAAAGTTTGTTCATCCAAAAGTACTTTCAAACTACTTTTGGGAATATTTAACTGTGAGAAGCTTGCTGGTTTTTAGCAGGTGTAACAGAAAAGAGGAGTAGGTGTTCTAGTTTAGTATTGACATGCAGGATTGTATACTTTGATAATATTATGCATTATTCCATATTTTCAATTCAAAAGTAATCATACTACCCCATGACTTCTTGAGTGACCCGCAAGGGGAAAGAGATGCGTGGTAGAACTAATTAGAAAACCGGTGTCGTGTATCTTTGATTCCATTTTCATTGTTGTTTTCATGCAAGCAATAAAATTAACCCCTCCTTGATTCCCCGATTGAGGTCCACTTGGACCGAAAGAGGTTCCTGGAGGGTTTTGTTTTTAATAAGAACACCTCTTTTAAAATTTTCTAAAAATAACAAAGACTCTAGTGTGTATGCTCTGTACTTGGCTGCGGTTTGTCCGAGCAGTCAAGCTGCATCAAAAGCACTTGAGTGACTAGATTAATTAGTCTTCACCTCCCAAATTGACAAACCATCAGGCAAAAATCCAACGCCTCGAACGAACTGTAAACAGTGGCAAAATACCCAAAGAAGTGGGAACAACTGGAAAGTGACCTTGAGGCGCCGATCTTTGTCACGCCCTGATGGGTGCGTTATGAACAATAGTCTTCAAGACTCCGTTCTAGCCCACAAACCACCTTGCGGGTAGCCGTGAAAGTTCACTTTTGGACATTCTCCAAGTACCCCTCGGGTATATCTGGAGTCCCCTTTTCGCGTAATTTTATTAATTCATATCTACATTAATTTAAAATCAACCAAGAGACATTTGCAAAACATTCATTCAAGCGCATGCAAGCACATTGTTTTCTCTGTTGACTCCATTTAAGGCATTGGTGATTTATTTCTTTCGATTATATATATATTGAGTGTCATTACTATGCTTATATGCTTTAAATCTTGCATCTTGTTATCTTTTGTTTCCACTAGTTAATTTCAAAACTCCTAAACAACTTAATCAATATAAAACCATCACACTAAGTAATTAGCCTTAGTAATTTAATAGGGTCTAACCCCCTTGGCTTCGTTAGGAGTTAGCCTGAATGGAGGAGTCAAGAACAACTAGGTGACAGCCTTGACTCGAGACTTGCCCCCAAGGACACACTAAGTGGCTTGAAGATTTCTGCCACGTAACCTAGGTGTGTGAAAGGCGGCAACATGTAGTAGAGTTTTTTATTTAATTCTAAATTTATACAAGATTCCTCGTGTAATATCAAGCAAAGTGTGATTCTTTCTTTCTATGTTCATGAGCATAAAGCATGATGTTTGGTTTTATTATCCTTAATTCAAAGATTTGTTAGAATTTCCTTGAAAATTATTCACTATCATTGCCACTTTGCCTATTCGATTCTTTGCAAGAGATTTTAAAAAATTTAAATTTTCTAGTCTGTTCATGAGCACAAAGTATAATGTTTGGTTTTATTATCCTTAGTTCAAAATTTTGTTTGAATTTGTTTGAAATTTATTCACTGTTATTGCCACTTTGACTTTTTGATTCTTTGTAAGAGATTTTAAAATTTTAAATTTTCTAGTGGTTTAATCTTTTGCTTTGTCGAATAGGCAAATGACCCTATTTCCTATTTGAAAACATTTCAACAATTGAAATTGGTACAATACTCCTTGGAAAATACTTGAAACTCTTTCCAGGGTTTTTCCATTTTGCATAGAGAGATGGTAATGCCTAGGTTGAATTAGATACTGTCAATGGACAAATAGATATTCCAAAGGCAAGCTTGCAGTTTGACACTGCCAGAATATGACTGAGAAGGAAGAACCATGGCTGCATTGTCCATAATATCTAGAGCCACTTCAAATCTGTAACCCTATTCTTATGCCATGAATTAGCCCTCTAAGTAAAATCCAATTGAAATTGGTACAATACTCCTTGGAAAATCCTTGAAATTGTTTCCAAGGTTTTTCCATTTTGCATCGAGAGATGGTAATGCCCGGGTTGAATTAGATCTTGTCAATGGACATATAGATCTTTCGAAGGCCTGCTTGCAGTTTTACACTGCCAAAATATGATCGAGAAGGAAGAACCATGGCTGCATTGTCCACAATATCTAGAGCCACTTCAAATCTGTAACCCTATTCTTGTGCCATGAATTAGCCTGCTAAGTAAAATCCAACTATGACTAAAGCCCTTGAGACAGTGAAGAATCTACTTGTGAATTTGCTCCTAACATATTCTACCCAAGAATGCTAGAAATGATGCATTTTTCAGTGCAAAAATAAATAAATAAAATATAATAAAATTAAAAAATAAAGGCCTCCATAAGGAGTGGGACCCATGTATGACCTGCTTGTATGTAAATACACACCAAAATAGGAAAAAACTATTAATATTCTAAAAAAACAGAAAAAATGTGTTCTCTAGATTTTGTTATATTATATATCTTATAATAATTTTAAAAATATTTAAAATGTTGTTGACATGGTTCATAAAAATCTGGTAAGTGTCATCTCCAAAAATGCGACCAACTCGAAAACCTACTTTGTTTCCTGTTTCAAGTGACTTCAATTGTCATGTCTTATTTATTCCTTTGTGCTACCAACAAGCTAGTGTTGTCTACATTCAAATATATTATGATGTTGACATTCTTTAGCTTTTGAAAGATTCTGATTTTGAGTTATTGAAATTTGACTTCTTTATCAGGTTCTTTGCTTATTGTGGAGTAAATGAAATTGTTGGACTACTTGAATTTCAGAAATCTTAATGTCTTGATTTTTCCTGAAGCTAGTCCATTAAAATAGTTAGCAAGCATAAAAGGTTAGGTGCAAGTCAAGGGTGAATTTTAACAACATACATGCCTATAAGATGCAACAACTTTAAAAAATACTCCTTTCTCACAATGAGCTATCCCTGTGTTAATGCGAGGGAGTGTTTCTCAATTCTCTCCTATTAAAGACATTGTGCAACACAAATAGATGCTCAGGATCCTTCACTATTAAAGACATTCAATTCAGCCTTTGTGTTAGAATCTGTGTTTTGGTTGCATACAATTTGAAATTGTGGCAATATTTACAATTCCTCATTGTAAGACTACACATTAACCCATTAGGAAAACCTTCATGTGGGGTCTGTAAGCCTTGATCATACTGGACATCGATTTTCCTGAGAGGGTTGAATTGACCTAAGGGGGTGTTTTATATCAGTTAGTAATTTAGGGTCTGAATATTGTTGCAAAAATATATAAGAATACAAACTTGTATGGACAGTCCATCACTCCTTTATATCTTCATTTGCTAAGAGGGAAAGTGATTTATCTCTAATTTGGACCAGCGTATTCCGTGGAACAGCAGTGGAGCAGGAAATCACTAGAGTGTGGGCATTTTTCCTATAGCATCTCTTCAAGGAAGAGGCCGAATCAACTACAATAGCTGATATTCATCAATATGTTCTGATTTTTGGAAAGAGGGAGGTCGTATTTCTCTTGAAGAGGGCCTTTTTGCACCCTATCAACAGATTTTGGGAAGACTGGAAGTTATACAATCTTAAAAACCTCTGCCTCTCATTCCCAAGCATGTAACTAATTTCCTTAATGAAATGTGCCAGTTGAGTATGTTTTTCTAATTCTGATTTTATGTGTGTGTTTAGTTAATCCTATAGACAATGCCATGTGAAATACACACTGTACACTTTGTTGTGATATAAAAACCTCAAACCAAGAAAATAAACAATAGACGAGGTTCAGAAGTAGCATTATCCTTGATAGTTATTTTCAGCAGCATACTTTTGAACTATTTGACATAAGAATTTAATCACAAATTCCTTAGCAGAGTGCTAAAATTAGATCTCAAGCAAATACTAGAACCTACAACAGTCTTCCAATTATGTGTTTGACAAAATATCTAGCCAAATATGCTTCACTATAATGAAAAGTAGCTCCAGAGTAAATGTTAGTTTAAACTCACAAGAAGGAACTGGTTGCAATTGTATTAACAATAGATGGTGTCAAAGGTTTTGCAAGGTTCCATGAATATTTATCCACACTACTAAATTGTGAAAATTTTAGGGTTTAGGGCTCCTTGATTAATGTTTAATTTTTAATTTAAAGTTGAAACAAAATTGGAATCACGTAAATCTCAGGATAAGATACATACTGTGCAACACAGATAGATAGTGGCTCGGGATCCTTCCCTATTAAAGACATTCAATTCGGCCTTTGTGCTAGAATTTGTGTTTTGGTTGCATACAATTTGAAACTGTGGCAATATTTACAATTCCTCATTGTAAGACTACACATTAATGTTGGAATATATTAAACCCACTCACAACTTAGGATAAAATAATTAATCATTATTTGATTAATTATTCACCCACTAGCTTAATTAGGTGGCACCTTAAAGTCAATGCATGCCATCTATATCCTAAGAATGAGTTATTTCTGATTCTGGGTTCATCTAGAATTAGTATGCAAGACCTTATAGCAGATTCTGTTTTTTTCTGCTTTTTCTGCTTTTCTATGGATAAGATAAAAGCTAGTCAACTAGGAAACTGGGAGCTTTTGTTACAACCCATCCTCCATTAGTTTTTCTCCATTTTCTAGGATTAGCATGTTATTTCCATCTCCTTGACAACTCACTCATGCTTTTTCCAACTCGTGAGGTCCTTGATAGATTTAGCAAGTGCTTTATCCACCTATGGGGGTTTGCTATATTTGGGTAAGTCAGCCTTTTTGAGCTTTATGAGTCGTTTCCATACAATTCGAATTTCCTATGAGGGAAGATCTATTTATTTACTCTATTATTCATAATTATTCAATGGAAGGATACACACCAATATTCATCTCTTCATTCATGTGATTCAGTCTCTTTTCTTCTCTCTTATTTTCCTGTGTATGCTTGTGAGAATTCTTAGTAGCAAGATCTATTTCCTGTACTTCTTCTTAGCATCATTGCACATAGCATTGATCTATTATTTCTACATGGTATCAGAGCTACAAGTTTGATCAAGTTCTACAAAGTTGAGGAGCACTTCCAGTCTCCTATCCCTCTTTGAAGAAGAGCTTGTCTAGCTTACAAGATTTTCTCCTAGTTTGTTTTGCAGGTTGCAGAGAGTATCTCTTAGAGAATATTAACAACTTCAATATGGATTCAAAATTTCCTCTACTATATCCTTTCAACTATTCTGATTGGAAGCCAAAGATGAGTGCATACTTGAAGAGGCAATGTCTCTTTGATGTCTCCATTGGTGCATTGAGTGAACCTGAGTCTTATGAAGAGAAGATTGATTGGCTAAATAATTGTGATAGAGCTTATGGAATTATGTGTTTGGGAATGTCTCCAAATATATCATCTCATAGATTTTGCTGAATATCCATATGAGCTTTGGAAAATTTTGGACAAAGCTTTTGGTTTGCAGGAAATCGAAGATGAAGCATGGAGCGAACCTAGCATCTCCTCTTGTTCTCTTTCTCAAGATCTCTTGGCCTCTACATTCTCTGATGAAGTTGATTATGATGAAGAAGTTTCTCATATAGTTCATGTTGCTGCTTCCCTCTTTCATCCGAATGCTTCCTCCTTCAATGAAGAAGCAAATATTGAAGAGCCATCTTTTTCTGTGTCTCTTGAAGGTGATTTTTCTTCTTGTGATACTAATGATGAAAAAGAAGTAACATATGGAGCTGCTGCTATTGATATTGATTATGATCCTATAACCCATTCATTGTTCTCTCAATCTCCTATCTTAGATTCTGAGATCTATGTGCCAAATCCTTCACACCTCTTGCATGCCTCTCTCATTGATGGTGCGCAACCCAGTGACTTCCAGGATGTTTGCTTAGCCACATCAAGCCTTATTTGTGTCATACCACTTACCTTACTTGATCTCATGAGCTTCAGCATATCCTTCTTTGATCTTGGCATCAATACTCAGAGCCTTCTTGAAGATTGTGAACATCTCATTCTGCCCATCCATCATTCAGATTTTTACACTTATCAGTTTTTCCCAGTTGCTCATAATTTTCCTAGTCTAGCCCTATATCCTCATGGAGCCATTGAATACTTTGTACTTGCTGTTCCATATGTTAACATTTCTGATATATCAGAGTTTTATCAGCCTCATATCAGATATATACAGGTGCTACATCAGATTGGAAGATTGACATGTGATTCGCATCACAATTTTGCAGCTATTCAGGGAATTGGGTGTGAAATAAATTGCCTTATTTTTTGTACTCTTTGGGAAGGAGTATGCACAAATCTCTTTTCCATTTCAGATTATGTTTGCAGATCAGAGTTTGACAGCAGCAAGAAACATTCAGATAATGCTCCTACTTCATCAGATGATGAGATACAAGGAGTCTCTCCTCTTCCTTCTTGCAGGTTCTACACTCCAGCGCATGATCATGGAGTTCATGATTTCTTCAGCAAGCCCTTCATTCAGAAGCAGTTCATTCAGATAATTAAAGTGAATATGAAGATATGTTGAAGACATATTTCAAATTTTGTGCCTTGTCCTATCTTGAGGGAGGATTTTCCCCATGTCGTTTTGCCTCTTTCCTCACTTTTCTGGACATAATAATTGTTAAAGGGTGACCATAGCCTTGTT
>LPNX010110330.1:41996-93132 GCA_001517045.1 Pseudotsuga menziesii | reverse complement strand
AAATCTAATAAAGACAAAAAAATAAAATAAAAATAATTACATCTAAAAATCATAATCAAATTATGGACAATCTCAAACAAATTTAGAGGACAATAAGATGTCATAACAAGAATTGTAAAAAAAATTATAGAGGACAAGTTTGCAAAAATCTGGCATTCAAACATTCCACAGAAGATCAAATGCTTTATCTGGTTGGCATATAACAAGAAATTGAACACTTGGGAACACTTCCAATCTATATGCTTTTCATAAAAATATCTCAAAAATCTCTCTCCATGATCTAAAGAAACCCATATTGTCATAACTATAACCTTAGATAGAGTTTATCAATCTAAGAGAGGGAGGGAATCACCGAGACAGTGATCCAACTGTAGAGGGGCGAGAGACCCTAATCAAAGAGCAGCTTCAGACAAAGAGGCACAGTCAAAGAGAGGGACGCACTCAGTCTAAGGGGAACACTACCCAGCTATCCTTCAGAGATTAGACTTGTGCATCAAATCCTTTTGGCTCAGAGATAAGTCTATGTTGGATTGATCTATTGTACCAATTGTAAATTGCTTGAAGATAATAAAAGCTATTATATCTCTCACTGGTTTTCTAGCAAGTATTTTTCCAGGGTCATTAGACCAAAAACTTTTGTGTCAATTTTTATGTGGGATTGCTATATTGGTTAAAAGAAGTGAATTGATCTCATATGTCTCAGTTTCATGTCATAAATACTTGCATGTGATTTAGAGAGACCTAAGACCAAGTTGGGATCAAGTATTTGAGAGAGATTCTGAAAATTTCACATTTAATTTGTCATTTTGGCATTTTCACTCCCATTTTTTCTATGACACCTCAAGGTCCAAAACTCACAAGTTAAAAAAAAGGGAACTTGTGTCCAAGTTTCAACTTTTTGATCGTTGCCATTTCGGAGATACACACGATGTAAGTCAAGCAATTTGAATAGCCCAAAACTCCTCATACAGGCCTTTTTCTAAACTATCAAATAGTTTCAAAATAGATTGGTGGGTTAACAGGAATTCTTATGTGTTTCCCAATGATGTTCTTTTTCTTATTAATAGGTTATACTGGTTAGGCAATGATAGATACTAGACTACCTGTTCTCACTTACCCGCTAACAATTACCTTCACGGCGTATTATTGCACCTTCCTTGGGGCAATTGCTAGTTATATATATATATATATATATATATATATTTGCCAAAAGTAATAAGAAATACAATGTTCACACGACAAAGAAAGAAGACTGGACAAAAGACGGACCTTCTTAGACTACTCCATTGCCATTGTTCGTGTGAAATCGGTCAAAGAATTCCGTGGCGTGTCAATGTTGGGCACATGACATTGAAGTGTTGTACTCTGGCTTGCATAGCCTACGCGGCGGCGGGCTCCACGTCTGACCCACCAGCCGTACTGTACAGTAAAAAAGCGGAGAGCGCGGGTTCTTGATTCAAGTTTGTTTGTGGTGGGAACGGGCAGGGGTTAAATTTGACGGGTAACCTTACCCATCATGCAAATTTTTTTTGACTGTTTTCTTTCTGAAGTTACCCTTAGTATGACGCTTAGTATTTGCTTTTACCCATTTCTTAAATTTTATTTTCTAACAAATTTTAGAATAAAGTGATCAAACTAAGGCTCAAGCTGATAATTTTAATTTATATTATTTAAATCTGTATTGCTTAATATTTGAATGTATATACAATACTATTATTTTTGAATTCACAACTTTAAGGTTTTATCTTTCGTATCGAAGTTGCTTCCTAATTAGCTAATAATATTGATTATTTACAGAGACCTAATATGCCGAATTTGATATGAGTCCTATCATAAGTGAGCAAAGCACATATCAGTCTACATTACAACTTGTAAGTGCTGAATAGTTGAATGTGTGGTCTGCATTAACCGCGACATTCCCTTCCTCGTCTAGATGTGTAGTATCTTTATTTATTGAATGGAAAAAATAAAACACAATGGTAAGTGAGCCAATAATGCTCCCTATTTGCTTATTATGGATGTATTTCAGATTATTTATTTATTTATTCTTTACATATTTCATTTGCCATTTATTCGACCCCATGGGCAACCTCCCTTTTTTTTTATCGTTTTCATTAGGTGGACCTTTTTCGATGGTTTCTTATAACTGAGTTTTAGTATCTAAATTATAAATTGATTTCTCTTTCACTTTGGCAAATGGGTTATATTATTATATTAAACCTTACTTTGGGGATACCACGTGATCCCATGAAAATAAGTTTTTGTTTTGTTTTTAACTAGTGAGATGCGCACCTCAAGTAGGTTTGTGAGCTCACAGCTTCTAAAGATCTAACCTCGGATGAAGGTATGAGTCAGGCTAATGTGGACTTGAGGGAGGCTGACGTGGCCCCTCCAGCCCAAGCTCAACCCACATTCATTAATGGCCTTTAAGACCTTGGGACACGTGGCCGCTCCTCAGCTCGACGAGAGGACAATGCGGTCTCATCGAAGCTTGGGTGCCATTACTACTCCTCCTGATAGCCTCACCCTGCACAAGCGCCATTCATTTGGGACGATGGCAAATATCGCCGTCTTCTTGCTTTACTCTGCCGCTCTGCTCTTCCGGGTCATTCGCGCTCTCCAGGTTCATGATGCTCTCCATGGTCACTCTGTGCACCAGGGTCACCACCCCCCGCAACAGGGTCCATTGATTTGTCTCTTTGCTGCTCCACGCTCTCGTATTGCTCTCCATGATCTGAGTTCGCAAGCCTAGAGCCTTGCACAAGTCAGTCTTCTCATTGCACTACACAATACCACCCCCTAGCCATGCCTAGAAGATAGAGAGGCACTTCCTGCAGGGGACGAGGCCACCATGCTCGAACAAAAGGCCAAATTCCTCTCTCTTCTCAGGCCAACAACAATGGCTTCGACTTGGAAATTTCGGAGGAGGTGCAGAGAAATGTCGCGGATTGGGAGGACGAATTGTCTGTAGCACTTGGTGCTACTGGACGAATGGTGGAGAGCAGACATAACTACTGGGTCTTCAAAACCTGCTCATGTGCCTGGTCCTCATGTTCAACCCACTGGTTCCGCTGCACCCATCCCCTCTTGTTCAACCGCCCTCGGCTCCCCAAGAGTCCGCACCACCGGGTCCTCACTCGAACTTGCCTCAAGCCTTTCCCTATCCACCTTATGGCTTGGCCCCCTACACTGCACCACCACTAAGTTCCATCCCCCCTCTGCATCTCCGACCCTCCTCCAGCCCTGTGTGTAAGTTCTCATCCAACCCAATTGACTCGAAGAAGACCTCTCCGTTACCCACCAAAAACCCACCTGCAGCCTCTGGGAAGGAAGACTCCAGCTCTAGTTACGAGGAAATGGCGACATCTAGTGATAACTCAACGACATCTTCAGGTGAGCCCGCACAACCAGCATCTCCAGGTTACACATGTCCAATCATGGAGGAACCATGGCCTGGGCAGAAACCATGACCCGTGGTCGTTACGGCTACGTGTCCTTCTGTCTGCCTGCATGGTCTACGTTCAGGTTCCTTATTGGCCATGTGCCGCTCATTTTTTAACATGTCTGGTTTTTCTTTGTTTAAGTACTATTCACTTGATGGCTTTTGCCACATCCTCCTTGAACTATGGAGGTTTCGTCTTTGTTTAATTGAAAGGCTTGTTTTCCCTCCGAGAGGGAGAGCCATTTTTTATTTGTTTTCCTTCCGAGAGGGAGGGTCTAGATACACCTGAGGGAAGGTCTGTAACTATGCTTGTACTACTATTCTCTCTTTTTTCAATAAAATAGATCTCACCTTACCCCCCCAAAAAAAACTACTAGTGAAATGTGAAAGTGTAGAATATAGTGGCCTGAGTCACATCTTTGAATTAAAATGCATTATAAAGCGCAAAGCCGTGTTGCTATTATCAAATCTAAGACTTGTTAATATATCCACATTAATGTTCTTTTTATTGGTATTTTTTATTCATTTCGTTACAGCCTAAATATCATGATTTTTAGTTTTTTCTTTATTCATTTCTTTATAGTCTAAATACCATGGGCATGATTTTATTTTATTATTTTAAAATTTATAATATTATTAAAATTAAAAATAATATATATCTGTTGCTAAATTTCTGTGGTGGTTAGTTATTGATGTTGCTGTCGGAGAAACCACAGTATCGAAATGACCGAATCGACGTTTCGGACCCATATCAGGATCCATCTTCAGGACAATGTCGAATGTGAAGAGAGTGAGAATCATTGATAAATACTAGAACCGGGTAGAAAAAGTCTCAGGTCGACTGCGGAGGCTAGGGTTTGCTAGGTTAAAAAAAAATTTATTTTATTTTAAAATCAAAAATGTGCGGAAAATCTATTCTTCAAACCTATTTTTCGGAATAAGAAAATGTTTATCTTGTTAAAATTTTCTACAATGGCTAAATTAAGACAATATTAAAAGTTTTATTAAAAACTTAAGGAAATACTAAATTCTAAAAGTCAAAAAATATTTATTATTATTAATAAATTTTTACTATTAACAAATTTTAATATGATTATTAATGTGCCTAAACTTAGGAAAATTTTAATTTTCTTCTATTTTATTTTAATTTAATTATAATTCTTAATTTTAATGAAATGTGAACGCAAACATTTAGGTTAATTTTAGGAATCCTAAGGGTCTAAAAGGTCAAAAAATTGATTTTAATTTTACTTTAAAATTCTTAAAGTTTTAAAATGAATTTTAAAGGTTAGAATGTTGATATTCATTTATTTTAAAAATCCTAAAGTTTTAAAAATGATGGTCAATTTTAATTATTATTAAAAAATTTAATATAAAGTATGGTGAGTCCACTTCAAAATGTCAAAAAATATTTATTATTATTAATAAATCTTAATTATTAACAAATTTTATTTTAAATGATTATTGATGTGCCTAAACCTAGGGAAAATTTTATTTTTATTCTATTTTATTTTAATTTTAATTATAATATTTCATTTCTATTTCAATTTTAACTCGTAATAAATTTTTTAATGAAATGTGAAAGCAATCTTTTAGGTTAATTTTAGGAACCCTAAGGGTCTAACAGGTCAAAAAGTTGATTTTAATTATACGTAAAATTCCTAAAGTTTTAAAATGAATCTTAAAAAGGTTAAGATGTTGATTTTCATTTGTTTTAAACCTCCTAAAGTTTTAAAATGATTTCTAATTGATCTTTCAATTTAAATTTTAAATTTTTTTGGGTTATATTTAAAAATTAAGGTTTTAATTAAGGACACAGAGGGAGGACAAAGGAAAAAAGGGAGAGGCTTGAAAGAGGAAAAAGGGGCAGAAGGAAAAAGGTTAAGGGATAGAGTGGCCTTTCCGATTGAGAATAGAGGGAAGCCAACTAGTGCTTACCTCGAGGCCCCCATCCCTATTTAGATTGTGTGGGAGTTTGGTAATCTCTAAGGCCTCTCTAAATTTTCTTTTGAAATAGTGGTCTTCTTTCGCGAGGATAATGGTGTCTTCTAGGCAGATTTGATGTTTGGTTTTGGCTACATGTTCCGCAAGGGCTGAGGAACGGATACGTTCTTTTCTAATGTCCACCCCATGTTCTTCTAACCATGTGTGGAAAGAATATCCCGTCTCACCTATATAGCTGATCTTGCACGGACAAGGAATCTTATAAACCCCTCTGAATTGTGTATGATCAACCGGATCTTTAACGGATCTCATTCTTTTCTTAATGGTCTCTAGGGGTTTGAACAAGGTCGTAATGTTGTTCTTATTGAGAATTCTAGAGATCTTATCAGCCACCCCTTGTATATACGGTAAGTAAGCTCGTGGGTTGGTGGTGGTCTTGTTGTCAGAGGTTTTCAAACTGTGGTTTCTCTGACAGCAACATCAATAAATAATATATATATCAAAATTAAAAAATAAATAAAATTAAAATATAATATTATTATTTTTATTTAAAAAATAGATAATGTCTAAAAATGTAACACTTTGCATTTTTTTGGGACAAATCCAACCACCCACAGAAAACAACATTCCTTTGGACGAATCCAACAACTCAAAGAAAACAGAGTTTTGATTTATTAGAAACTTTTATCTAATTTTCAAAGATACGAGTCACTTTAAAATTGAGTAAGACCTATAAACAAAGTTCCATGGAAGAACTATGCCACCATACCCTTAGAACTTACCCTAATGTGGAATTGAGTTTTCATATGCAATAGATGTTCTAGTTAATTAAAATATTTTTAAAAGAAGTTTTTGATTTGAATGAAATAATTTAAATGATTTGTAAATTGTGTGGTGGACCGTGGCCTATGAAACAAGTTTTTGAGATCTTGATTATGTAATTATGATAATGATGAATCTAACTGTAAAATGTCACTTCGAAGTTCGATGTAAACCTTTCACTAAGTTATCAAGATTCGTTACGTTAGAAAAATCGGTCGGTCAGTCCACGGAGCATTGAATCGTGAACGTCGGTCAGTTCACACTAGCAACTTCAGAGCATTGACCCGTGAGACTGCTGGTGTTCATTATGATAAGCATGAAGGTTAAGTTGTGAAAATTTGTATATTCATCATACATATATATATATATGTACTAGTGTTACCTTCATGAACGCCCAGAAAATGAATACTTGCAAAAGAGATTCTCTCCCTCCTGTTCTCTCGAGAGCCTGGGTCAGCTGCCTCACTTTGGCTTTCATCTCCCTTGTCATACCAGTTTTTCCAGCTACCACTTTCAAGATGGATGGAGACGACTTAAACAAAGACGGAAACGGGGCAATCTTTGTTTATGAAGGGGTTGCTTCATTCGTAATTTCCAATTCCGTGCTCGCTCTCACAGATCGCTCGCGTTTAAAATTCGGTAGGGCACTGTATTCGTTTCCCGTGCAAATGAAAATCAACAACACGCTCTCCTCCTTCAGCACCACCTTCGTTTTCTCCATTGTGCCTCCCCCGTCTAGTCCAGGCGGGCACGGATTAGCTTTCATCATGACGCCCTACGTATATTCCATGGGAGCTCTACCTGCCCAGTATTTCGGCGTCACTAATCTCGCCAGCAACGAACAGCCTTCTAATCACTTGTTCGCAGTTGAGTTCGATACAGTCGAGACTATGGAGTTCGATGACCTCGACAGCAACCACGTGGGCGTCGACATCAACAGTATGATCTCAGTTGACGCCAAGACCGCCGACTATTGGAATGGGGACGACTTCCATGGATTCAGTCTCAAGAGCGGACATAACATACTGGCCTGGATCGATTACGACCATCTTCAAACCTGCCTCAACGTTACCATAACGTTGGTCGGCTTGCCGAGACCGAAGAGGCCCCTTATATCTCAGAAAATCGATCTACAGAGCATTCTCCAAGAGAAGATGTACATTGGCTTTTCAGCTGCTACGGGGTAATTATGGTAGAATACCATTACATTCTTGCGTGGAGCTTCACCACCAAAGGCACAGCACCCCCACTGAATACCTCGCATCTCCCATTGTTTGCTAACAAATATTCTTCCAAGCGTTCGAGAGGGGGATTCATAGCCGGCATTACAGCGGCCGCTCTGGTTGTAGTCTTCTTTGTCACGTCCCCATGCCTCCGACTGGCGAAGAGGATGCGACTACAAGCTTCAAATACCTGGGCTAAGAGCCCCATGAACATGTACAGGCATAAAATTTCCAGAAACAGAATGCTGAAAGAAAATGCATTGCAGTATAACATGCATAAACGCAATTGTTTATCATACACAGCTATAATTATTCATCTTGCACAGCGGAATCAACATGCATTCACACAATCATTCCTTTTAAACATGTTCATCATATCATTAACAGGAATCATGGTTGCAGAAGTAGAATTGGTCAAGATTACTTATCTTATGATGAATTCGTTCCGCAACCAGCTACGTCGCTGCAACGTTCCACCCAACCATAGGCCAGCGTGCTCCTTAATCTCTCAGCAGCGCTGTTACCCCCGAGCTGGGCATGATTCTCCAAGGAATAAGGGAACATCAGGCTTACACATAGCCAAGAATATACAAACACAGCCAAGCCAACACAGTTGGGTTTATCAGGCCACCAAGGAGTTGGAGAAGGCAAATTGCTAAGCTGGTGAGCTCATTACAGAGCCAAGAACACCTACACCAGAACTAGCCTGACCTCTAAGACACCCAAACACACCCAACACAAGGAATCAGTCCCTTCTCTGCTACACAATCCCTTAGGCCCTACATTCCCTTCCAGAGCTATTCAGGGGTGATGGAGAAGAAGGTCAGCCCTCTAGTTCTGTTTGTGTGGTTTCCAGCACCAGGTTTATCAAGCAAACCAAGCCAACATCCCTGCTCCTTACACAGTCCGAAGACCAATCATTGCATGATGAAATCAATTAGCTATCACAGCTTAAACAGGGAAAAGACTCCCCAGCGAATTACACAGTTCAAAACACAACAGCAAACACAATTCCAACATGGGGAAAACACCACAGCTCCAAAACGCATCAGCATACATATTACCAATAACGTGGGGAACAACGACCCATTTTGCACAACCAATGCTGCTGGGAAAAACGTACGCAGACCACAATGGGGACGAATTTACAGTCTCACGACCGGTGCGTGAACAACCACAATGCAGAACCCACGAATCATCCCGTGAGTAAAGGATACGGCCTCACTATTCACAAATCCGCAAAAGAAAACTACTGTGTGGGTAAATCCAACAAAATCCTGTGCGTGAAGACGAAAAACGGGAAAGAATCCCTCTGCGTGAGAATGCACAACAATGGAGGGGATGCTAATTGCAAGTGTGTGAGCATTTTTTCCCAGTCATGGGGAGAGTGGAAGAATGTCTGCGTGAGTGATGAACAACAAAAATGGTGAGAACCCTCGAAATTGGAAGTGCGTGAGCGTTTTTGCCATTGTGGAGTCAACCATGGTGGAGTGTGCATGTGGGTGAGGACTGACAGTCCTGAAACCCCACTCCCAAAGACCATAACTGCCTCAACCACCAGTAGCCATTCTTAATAAAAGTGGTTGGGATAAAACAAGGTAAGAAGACACATGGATTTTCACCCTATTGGCCAGGGTTTGACAAATTCCCCCACATCCTTATCCTTGGAAAAATCATGCCCCTTTCGATTTAGTTGCCGCGATCGTAGCTGGTCGGGTTCATTTAATTAATTATAGATGCATATTTACATGATGACCCATATAATATATGCCGCATGCCCCGATATACCATCGGTGACAAATTAAAATCCAAAACATAACATGACCGATCAATGGTGGGGCCTTGGCCTTTAGCTCCACACCATGATCATTTACAATATATACATCATATACATCTAATGCAACGGGGTCAAAACCGGGGCATTACATTCTTGCTGGCGTCTGTTGCCGTGTTTCTCAGAAGAAAGAAATACAGAGAAAAGATCGAAGAATGGGAGCAAGAATTTTGGCCCCATAGATTCACTTACAAGGAGCTCAGCATCGGCATGAGTGGATTCAGGAACGAAAACATTTTGGGGCAGAGGGGGTTTTGGCAAGGTTTACAGGGCCGTTCTCCCTGGCAGTGGCCAAGAAGTCGCGGTAAAATGTATAACAAAGGAGTTCACAGAGGGAATGAAGGGGTTCGTGGCAGAGATCTCGACCATGGGGCGCATGCAGCACTGGAACCTGGTACAGCTCCGGGGCTGGTGTAGGAGGCAGAAGCAGTTATTCATCTTTTACGACCATATGCCCAACGACACCCTGGATAAACTCATATTTGGGAACCCAACAACGGTCCTGCCGTGGGCTCAACGATACATAATCCTGAGGGGCGTGGTGGCAGGGTTGTTGTATCTGCATGAGGGATGGGAGAAGAGGGTCATCCACAGAGACATCAAATATAGCAACGTGCTGCTGGACTCGGAGCTCAATGGGCGCCTAGGAGACTTCGGCCTCGCTCGACTTTACGATCACAGCACGAACCCGGTGACTACTCGTGTTATGGGAACTTTGGGGTACATGGCGCCGGAGCTGACACGGACGGAGAAGGCCACACCGAGCTCGGACGTGTTCAGCTTTGGCGTTCTGCTTTTGGAAGTGGCGTGCGGGAGGAAACCCGTGGATCTATCGACGGATGCCGGACAACTGTTTTTGGTAGAATGGGTGTGGGAGTTGTACGGACAAAGCCGGCTGCTGGACGTTGCAGATCCAAAGCTGGGGAATGAATACGAGGCGGGCGAGATGGAGAAGGTGTTGAAACTGGGGTTTTTGTGCTCCCATCCGGAGGTAGCGAGACGGTTGGAGTCACGGCATGTGTACCAAATACTTGAAGGTGAAGCTCCTCTTCCAGACATCGATGTGGCTTTGTTTAATGTGAATATGGGCGGCTTTGGATATGCCGCTACCACAAATCCAGAGGACAGGATTCCCCAGGAAATCTCTGGCAGCTGCGGAAGTCTTCCAAATGGAAGGCTCAGTCCAATCTCTTTAGCATCTCCACGGTAATCAACGGTAAGGCAAGGCCTAATGATAAAAAGAATCATAAAGCTTTCTCAATATTCTCTCGAAGTTTTAGGTATTAAAGAAACATTATCGAAATAAAATATTTAAATTGAATTGCCCTCCATTTGTGACAGGCAAAATGTCCGACGCATTTTACCCGTAAAAAGTCTTACACATTTTACCCGATTTTTACGGTTACAAATTTTGATGATTTGATTAGACATAATGTAATAAATTTGATTAAACATCATGTAAGATGATCGAGTTGATCTCAAAAACATATTTTTGATTTTTATTATTCCTTGAAAAGGTCATTATAGATGTTAATCTCAGGTAGTCAAGGTGTTTGGTAGTAGTAGTGCTAAGGTATTAAAGTTTGTCTCCCGTGTCAAAGGCAAGTCATTGTGATTGTTAGGTTGGAAGAGTGATTTCACTATGTCTTAATTTATGGATTCATACATTTCTTTAGTTCAAGGGACCAAACAAAGAGAGATATGTCATGTGTTAGTTATGAATAAATGAGGTAATTTGAATAATCTAGTATATTCATTGGTTATTTACTTACCTTTACATCTAGAAGATCCAAAACTAGTAATGATATTTAAGGGGATAGATATGAATCTACCAATGGTTGCGATGCTAGCTGAAGCATCATTGGATTATGAGTTATGGCATTAATTAAAAGAAATGTAAGCCCTCTTAGATGGGGAAGTATATCCACCTGTACATCATACTCAATTAACATAGATCGGCCAGATTCTAGCTTTATGAGCCAAGCCCAGGTTTATGCAGGGTTAGGGCATTCCATTTGGCACAACTGGTCATAATATTAATGATTAGCATTTTGTTTTAGTTGATTTTAGCTTCCAAAAAAGCAATGCTCACAATTCAAGTTCTTGTGCTGAGTAATATATTGTTCAAGCAATGTTTACAATTCAAGTTCTTGTGCTCAGTAAAAGATTGTTCAAGTTCTTCAGCGCACTAAGTAAAAGAGTGATTACAAATATGTTTGAATTTCACCTTTTTATTTATCTAAGATTGAATAGCTTTCTACATACTGTGATTTTCATAGCTCCTTACATATTAAGAAAACGTAAGTAAAGCTTATTACTGATAGATAAATATTTGAGCAAAACATTTTGTGATAGGAAGATAAAAATTCAAAACATAAACAAAAATAGTAAAACGGATAAAACTTCCACCAAATTCCAACCCTGGTTGGGTGGGTATACTTGAGTCCTTTTCACTCCGTTTCAAACTTTTTCAAAACATGTTATCCTTTGTATTGTTTATTTTGACATAACACTCTATTAGTGTCACATATCAAAACTAGTACACTTAGAAACTGAAGGAATATCTTATTTCACTAATACCCTCCACCTTGAACCTATATGTGAGCTTTTAATTAATAGCCACACCATGCTTAATAACAAGTTTGTTGGATTATGTAAAACCGTTATAAGTTCAAAAATTTTATAAAAAAATCACTCACAATATAATTGATCCACTTTTAATGTGTTTCCTCATATTTTAAATGGAAATAAATGAAAATAGAGCTAATATTAGAAATAACACCATTAATGACTAAGTTGGAATAGGTTAAATTGTTATAAATAAAAATAAAAATAAAAATATATATTATTCACCATATTATTATGCACTTTTTATGAGTTTATTGAGATTTTAAATAAAAATAAAGATAATATTAACTAATAATTTTTTTTATTAATAACACTTTATTTAAATGATTAAAATCACATCATCAAAATAAGTTATGGAAAACTTCACCAATTAACAAAATTGGTATTTAACATCCTATATTTTTCATGTGCTCGATGCTAAGCACCTACATTCTTAACAAGTTTTTAGCATCTGGGGATTTTTTTAAAAATAAGAAAATATCATGTTAAGCATTGCACTTTCGCTCTAACCTAAGGTTTTCTCATGTTGACCAAGATTGAACCAATAAAACAATAATACATACCAATAAAGGCTGACTTTGTAGGGTAGGTTTCATGAATGATCACTCATGTAAGGAGAAAATGGCTAATAATAGCTCATTATCATGACTCTTTCATAAACATTGTAGCTTTGTCGCTTACACAATATCAGTCTAAAGCATATCCCAACCACTTAGCAAAGGCTAACTAAAGAAAGTTGAAATGATTCGTCACCAAAACAAATATCCTTAAGTATATAGGATTATATATTTTCTTACAACATCATTTAGAATTTCTTCGAGTGTCTTCTATTTACTTTAATAATCACCATAAACACAGTTCCTTTCCGTCATTCTTTAAAAAAATTATTAGAAAAAGGATTATAAACAAATTGCTTTTTAAGTTTCCATAAATCTTTGAATTTCCTTGACCCTAAAAGTGGGTTTGATACTTTTGTGGTTCATCTTCTTTCAACGTCTACAAGTAGCACAAAATCCCAGTACAAACTAATGAATGAATATGGAAGACCATAAACAAAAATATAATTATGAAGATGCAGATCTGAACCTTTAAATATCATCAACATCAACCTTTAGGGCCCCTTAACCTTTCTCCAACTCTTGGCTTTCCATATTTTAAACTCCTTCACATTAGTTATTTAACACAAACGTGAGGATATTATTCAATAACACCAACACCACATATCAGTGTGACTAGAAGTCCAAGTTTATTAAAGGGTAACATTTTCCCATTACTTAAGGTCAATTGTATAGTTCCAATTCAATAAAAGAAGCCAATGAGAAGTCAAACTCCCTCTTTCTATTATATATTTCAATATATGATTAACTAACAAAAGTATTGTTTAAAAAATAGAGAAGTCAAAGTCCTTCTTTTGTTATATATTTCAATATATTATTAACTAACAAAAGTATTGTTATGTCTCCGACAAGGGATATATATGATTTGCGCAGGTAGATTAATTCACGAGGTAGGGTCAATTTTTTTGCTTTTTCAATGCTTTTGTAATAATTTTTATTTTTGGCATTTTTAAATTGTGATTTAACTTGGCTCTTATTGGTTCTATGTAGGTGACATCAGTATGGGATTTTGTGTCCCAAGACCCGGTGGCTAGCTGATGTAAGCAACCATTATAATAATTATTATACCTTACAAGTAGAGAACTAGTTTTTGAAATTAGAACTCTGACAAACCTACATTGTTGGCCCTGACTTGACAAAGATTTGTGTATTCGATGCGGTCGAACGATTGTGAGCAGCTGGAGCAAGGTTTATAGATTTACGGTATTATAAATCATTAGCAAGCTAGTAAAGCATCCTGTAACTTAAGATGTTAATGTAACTTAATATGTTAATGTTGCAGGTATGCCTGTTGCATTATGGTTTTAGTTTTGGTTTGCAGGTCATGCCCGTCGCATTATGTTTTTAGTTTTAGTTTGCAAGCCTTAAACGCATGGAGACTTAAGATGTTAATGTAACTTAATATGTTAATGTTTATGTTTTGGCATATCTGATCTGAGGTGGCTTTTAGTGTTTTAGTTGTAATTGGTATTTACAAATTAGAAAAATGAGAACCAAGTCTTTGTCTACTTTTATATTAGAGATATTAATAGATGCAAATTGCTTAATTACTTACTTCTAGTAGCAGACGAGCTTGTGCACCTTGCAACTTTCATTCTATAACAAGCGCCTCTCTGCACCAGCAAGCTAGAAAAAGGTAATTCACAATCTTTATTTTATATATTTTTAGATAATGCAGTGCATATATTTAATTTGATGAATGGTTCTATATCGAGCAATAACAAGCGCCTATCTGCACCAACAAGCTAAAAAATGGTAATTCACAATCTTTATTTTATATATTTCTAGATAATGCACTTCATATATTTACTTTGCCCGAATGGTTTTGTCTTGAGCAGCACTATATCTAGGTAATTGCTCATTTAAGTATGAGGAATGTTGAGTTAGGTACTAGCAATGCCGAGAAGATAGAAAATTTATTATTTAGTGAAAAAACACTTGTTTATATATATATTCACATTTGGAATGCTAATATAGGTACGAGCAATGTTGGGAAAATTTATTATTTACTGAAAAAACATATATATATATATATATCTTCACATACAAGCTTGGGAGTGGAAGGTGCTTGAGCTTCCTTGGTCTCTTGGACAGCTACCTGTAGTTTGGACAATGCCTCCTCCTTCACTACAAATTCTTGGAACAACTGAGACATCATCTGAGTGAACCTCTCCTCTTTTCGATTATCCAGCTTAGCTTAATTACTTTCTTTCCCAATTGCACGAGCTAAACTCTACTCTTGCCCCAATCTGCCATAATAGCGGTGGGGGAGTCTTGGCGTTCAACAAAGTAAAGCAAACACAAAGGAAACAATTTGTTAGAGGTCCCAAGGTCCTTTTCTAGCTCTGCTATATCCTACAGTAAAACATAGGTATCTTCTCCTTCAAGTGTCAGTTCTCCTATTGGATCTGCACATTGATGGCCCTTAGGTATTCCAATCTCTCTCTGTTCAGTGCTTTACCCATGCTGGGTCCTCTTTATCCTAAAAGTGCTGGCAGCTGCTACCAAGACATTAACGAAATTGACCAGAAAATCCTCAAGCGATTTTCCACCCTTATTGCCCAATCTCACATCTCAGCTGGATCATATTGAAATTAAGATTGATGATATTGAAATCGCCTTCTCTCAGAAAGAAATGCAGAGCAAGACATTAACGAAATTGATCAGAAAACCTCAAGCGATTTTCCACCCTTATTGACTCTAAAAGATGACTCCCAGCATGCATATCTGTTTTCTACCCTTATTGACACGATTATATATTCTTAAGGTTTTGTCTCTGGATTTTGAGGTGTAGACTTCTATTTACTTTGCCATCAACTTTAAGGTTTTCTGTTTGCTCTTCTCTCATGCTTTTCTGTTCTATTTGCTCTTTCAGAATAAGCTCCTGCAGTTTTGCTTTGCTAAACAGCATAGTATTACACAAATTTCTTTAAATATGTGTGCCTTTTACTGATATTCACCTCTTTCTCTTCTTTCTTTGTATTACTGTGCTGTCTAGGTCGAACTGTAAGAAGAATTTTGGGAAGCAGTACAAAATGACTTATGATGGGCACAAGACTCGTAGCCTTTGACTGATTACTAGCAAATTGAGATTTCTATTTGCTTTGCCATCGACTTTAAGGGTTTAGCGTTATAGTGAGAAGAATACTTGTTTTGTATGTTTTTTCTGCGTGTCTGTATTCTTCTCTGTATGTATGTGGGTATGTAGCTTCTCTCTGTATTTCTATCTCTATTATTTCAATTCACCTTTTTTCTCCTCTTCCTCCTCTATATTACTCAGTTGTATGTTTCTCTATATACCTGTGTACTGCTTTAATTCTCTGTATGCTCTTCTGTATCTCTGCGCTGTGTGTGGGTATGTCTTTACACTGTAGAAGTTGGTTGCTGTAAGTGGGTATGTCTCTATATCTGTCTCTGTACTGTGTGAAGTTGTGTGCTGTATATGGGAATATCTATGTGTTATTAAAATTTAATTCAGTATGTTTACAAAATTTACCTATTTAGAGCGAAACACAATTGAAGATTGTCTTCGATTTCTTCTTCATATCAAAAGCAGCTGGGCAGGAGCACTCCATTAAAAACAGACCTCGTTGTAATCCGATTGTGGTTCCCATTAACATGATGAAATGCATGCTCGGTAACAGTTCCGTTCCTGTTAAGATATGCATCACTATATGAATGTCCGTTCCTGTTGTGGGAGAAGTCAAAAGAGTGCTGGAATGACTAATTCTTGTATTTTTTACTTGTTCTTTAACCATAAACCTACAATATAAATAGCCTCCTTTTAGATACTCCTTTTAGATACTTAAACAACATGACATTGAGAATTCCCATCTCAAACAATCTACATGATTGGGAGGAAAACGGTTTTCATTTGTGTTTGAGCAAATTGGATATGGATATCTGTTTTGAGATGATCTTGGTTAGAAAATGGAAACAAACAAACCAAGTGTGTCCTTCAGCAAAGCAAAGCGTTTATGCCTATAACTTTAATTGTAATCTAACTTGTGACTTTAATTATGATTAAAAATCAAAATCTTTTAACAAAGCAAATGAAATACACATCATCAACTATAATTATATTCACAAACAAAGTCTCTCACTTTACTAAATAGCCGTGTTCATAAATATATTCCTTGTTAGCTTGGTTAATAATTTCGGAGCCACCAAATATAGAACCACATTGACTCCACAAATTCTGGATAGCTTTCATACTTTGGAAAAGGGATTCCAAGCAATTTTCAAGTCAGGATGTCTTTAAATATTTTGAAAGTGTGTCGCGAAACAACAACTACAATCTCATATAGCTTGATGGATCATAAATATTTCAAATCTTTCACTGTTGGAAATCATTCTTTTAGTAGTTGACATTTGTATTGAATTGATAGTGATTCAGTTAATGATATTGGACTCAGCTTGTGCAAGTTATTTACAACAAAATGACTGTCAAGCTCATTTGAGGCTTGGATTTTCTGGTTTCAAATGAAAGACTTTTCTTGTTTTATTGTGTTTGCCTCGATTTGTTTTTTGGAATCGGATGTTAAGTATAGATGTTTCAGATAATTACCTTCCGAATTAAAATTGGTGGTTGCATGGTAGAATTATCCCAAATTGGGAATTTTCTTCCATTTGGATCTAAATTTTTCCCAAATTTGACCCGAGCCAGATTCTATAACCAAGATTTTAAAAAATCCATGCCTCTATGTTATAAAAAGTCCTACTTAAATAAAATGAAAAGAATGGAGACTATTTTACATACTATAATAGCACATCTACGTTATTAGCCTCATGATATATATGATTCTTGTTCTCAGGGAATGATATGACATCTGATAACTGATCATGCTTCTGTTTCTATATGGCACTGGTTTTTGTTCGCCATCTTGATTCTCGCCCTTCAAATTTCCTGCAATTTCTACTATTGATGCATCAACCATTTTCTAATCCTCTCTAGATCTTTTCTCCACAGAGAAAATCAGTTTTTAGCTCTGTTGAAGACGACTAAGAGGAAGCAATAGTGATTAAGTCGTGTAGACATGCATTGCTTTTATATTGAGTACGTTTCATGGGTACAAATGTCCCTGGTTGTGCAGGTGACCAGCAATTTTCTGTGGTAGTACGCCATGCCAATGTCCATATCCACTTCTCCCTTCGAATCCCCATTTTCAACAACGTCTTTGTGGAATTGAAATGTATCTCCTCCATACCTACTCCATTTTCATCAATCTCTAGTCTAATCTAATCTACTGGAATGTTGACAGTTCTTTAAATAAATTATGGGTCACTGAAAAGCGAGAAAACATTAAATGCAATGCATTTAAGTGGATCAAGTCCAGTTCATTTTCTTTTGCTCGACACCCCTGGGGAATGTGTTTAATATATACACTCCATTGTTGGGCATCATATTTTATTTGAAGTTATTGGAATGTACACTGAAAAACCATTCGACGTGACTGTCCAGCCAACTACCTTTCCTAATTGGTTGAAAAATAACAATAGCTCACACTTTCTCAAGTGAAAATTTTTGAAATTTTGGGTGACTTGTGGATTTTAGTTTTTTAAAATTCAACCGTTTTTATAACATAGGTAATATCAAGGAAATGTTATTTTTCCTCGAAAAACATAGGTGAGTACAAAATATAAGTACACTTTTATCATAAGATAGTATAAGATAGTAGTCTAAGATAGTAGTAGTGTCTTTTCTAAGATTATATATAAAACTAGTTAATATATATAAAACTAGTTTTCTTTATGAAAAAAAAAAGTTGTTTTTCATAAAGTTGGTTTTCTTTATGAAAAAAAAAATTGGTTAATAGGTTTTTTTTTAAACTTTTATAAGTTAGTTAAAAATACTACCATTTAGCTACTCTAAAATTTATTTACTATTTTTTTATATTGTTCTATGAGCAATATGTTTGCTTTATTTAAAATTTGAAGTATAAAGAAGATAACTACTTTTTTTTTTTTACAAGTGTGCATTTTCTTGTTAATAACATTTTCTTATAATTATTAATGTTTTTACTTATTAATAGCATACTTTTATATATTTATACTCTGAAAAAACGTGTTATCAATATTTGGTGTTCCAACTATTTCTTAAAATTAATATATATCCTTCATTTTACTAATATTTAAGTAATAAATTTGTCAATATTTAATATCTATGTTAAAGTTGTGTTTTTAATATATATACCTATTGAAAATGACTAAATCTTCAATGAGGCCATCAACCTCATGTTTGGTCTTTTCAATTAATATATATAGTTTTTTTGAGTTATTTTGGATCAATTTATAATTTTGATTTTTTACAAATATATTTGAAATGTTTTAGTGACTTTACTAGCCATTTGAATCCACACTTCATGTTTCTCATATTTAGAAGAAGTATCTAACCACTTAGAAAATATTGATAGAGATTTTATATAGGTTCTAATATATAATTATCTTTATGTAGCAAATGAATGGATTTGTAACTCACTAAATCAGTAACTCTAATATCGAGGGAAGTTTTAATGGAGTAGATGTACTACAATGCAATCAAGGAAACTGACATGTTATCTGGCATTTGCATGCCCTGCAACTTTAACATCAACAACGGATAGAGGATCTCCAACTCTTAAAGATTCTTATTTACATTAGTTACTATAGATTCCACCACTAAATGCTCTCTCCCGAAACGAAAAAAAAAGTTGCGTAGACTTGGAAAAATGCATTGATCGATTCATTTCATGTCTACAATACCAATCAAATGATCTCACTAGCTATGGGAAACTAACTACTCAATTCATTTCTTATTAATATGTTACCTCGATAATGGACTTTATTTTTTGGGGTTTTCTCTCCCTTAATTGGCGAGTGAGTGCACTCACATTAGTGCTTTTTTTCCCAAGTTTTTCCATGAAAAATATTGTTATCTAGTTTGGCCTGATTATTTTATATAATATAAAATGTTATCCAATATTTTAAATAGGGTTATAGGAAATTTATGAACGTGAAAACAAATATAAATTTTAATTTCTTGTTTTCCTCACTAGGAAAAATTATATTTGTATGAAAATTAGTTTTGATTAAATTATATACATATTGGATATAATGATTAGTTATGAAAGTATTGCAACAATATGGTCTGATTAATGGATTTCTCATTGGCATTTACAAATTTTTCATATAACCTTAAAATTTGGAAAAACAATATTATTATGATATGTTTCTTTCCCATTCTAAAACTTTCATTTCTAAGTTGTTCGAAGTTCTATTGCATTTATTGCAATCAACAAGAATTTAAATAGTGTCCAATTTACTCTGGGCATGGTCTGCATTTAGGCAGGGCATTCTGTTCAATGCATCTATTGTGTCTAGAAACTTCAACGTATTGTTCTTTGCTTATGCCTATTATTGTGTTCACAATTAGGAGGGTCGTTTGTTGTTCCTGCTATTCGATTGTCCTTGTCAATCTAGGGTGTTTGAATCTCCATCGAAAGACCATCGACCTTGTTTTCTTAAGCTCGGTGTTTGTTTGAATCTCTGTTGAGGGACCATCGAACTTATTTGCTTGGATTTGTTTGAGCTTAGCCTACTACGGAAGAGGTAAGACACTAACCAAGGTTTTACTTAATTTGTCAAAAAAAATGGTGGCATCTAAACTCAATGTGGACATCCAAACTTAAACATTTGCTTTTTTTTATTGCATTTGCATTTTTTTTTGATGTTTTTGTTTTTAGTGCATTTGCATTTTTCTTTGGTGTTGCATCTATTTACTTAGGTTTGTACTAAGTCATTTACATATATTTTTACCAATTTCTTATATCCTCATGTAATTAGCTCAAGTCGGGGACATTGCCACTTCGTGTCTCTTGTTTAAAAAATACATCATATGTAATAGTTTGCAACCACTAGAAACTACACCATCCATACAACATGTGTCTTGAGATCCTCATGAATGATTGAACCAAAGATTCCTTCTACAAGTTTGGGGCAACTACTAGTAAATTACATTTAAAGAATTAGTATGGTTTGTATTTATTGATTTTTTTTCATATTAATGATTATTGTTCATAAGGTGTTGATCCAACTTTATGTAAGATAAGGCCACTTTTTCCCGTCAAACACATTAAGATGAATCTAAACATATTTGTTAACTTTTTTTACTCCATTCTTTCAAAGACTAAGATGATTTCCATTTACAATTTCTTTTCCATTACGAAACTTCCATCTAGTAATATTTTTAATGTGTAACAAAACATTATAATAATAAAGATTTACCAAAGTTGAAAACTAAATTCAATAAATATTTTTAATGTGTAACAAAACATTATAATAATAAAGATTTACCAAAGTCGAAAACTAAATTCAAAAGAGATAATGATTGGTTCTATGAATTTCAAGCTCAAAGAAAATGAAGAATGAGAAATTGCATGTCTGAATGAGAAATTACATGTCTATATAAATGGACTAGCTCTATAATAATGAAAATAAAATATCTTTGTTTTATAAATCCTCAATGTTGGTAAATATGCAGTTCATAAGAAAATGAGTTGCAAAGTTTTTAATTCTTCCCTCAAATCCTATTTACATGAGTACATTTAATGTTTAGATAAATTAGCACTCTAACCATTATTAAAAAATTCATGCCCATGTACAAAGGGTCAGGGGTGGAAGTGAAGATCTTTTCTAACACAAAGTGTAAAGAAAGCATGATTAGTGTAAAGAAAGCATGATTAGTTAGAAAAATTCAAAGCCAAAATTCAAGGTCAATATTGATATAAATATGCAAAACATATTAGATTAATCATTAATATGATTAGTACACAATGGCATTGATCCTTAGGGGTTGCTACTATCATTAGTGAAACATTGAGTGAGAAGGAAATAGATTTCCTCAAAATTAGATCCTAAAGGATTTGCAAACATGAAAAATGGAAATCATGGCAATTGAAATTGGAGTCAGTCATATCTAACTGATGGAATTTACAAGGAGAACTAATCATCAAATGAATTTGTAGCATATAGATGGACATGTCCAATATTGCAATTGTCTTCCCCTAAAAAATGAAGGATCTTCAACTAAAAGATGAGTTGTTAAATTGAATGAAGGTACCTTTACTCAATAGTTAGACTATACCATGGGGGATTCACTTGTTGACCAATATCCTAGCACGTTAGTTCATATTGTGGGTTTTAGATTTCTTAAAAATTAGGCCAATATATTGCAGGTATTGGGGGATGAGGGGTTTAGGGTGGGGGGTTAGGGGGGCTTATAAGGATTAGGGTATAAAAACGGGTGGTGGGGAGGTTTCAGGTATTGGGAGGGGGTTTCAACAAAAGGATTTTGGACCAATATCTACAGAAATTAAGGGTATTCTTTAATATTCCATGATTGCACGTGCTATGTGAGAGGTTAACCAAGTGAATCCCCCGTGGCCTATACATGGTGAGATTCTTAGGTTACAACAAACTACATTATGAATCTTCACAACCATTGATGTTTTATCAAAACCCGATGTATATTTGAATTAGGTCCGTTGTATTACTAGTCTCCAAGTCCTACAATGCAACATCAAGCAAGAGGAAATACAGTTGAGCCAAGAATTTTAATAATTCATTCATCATCCTCCTCATTAACCTCAACATTATTCAAAGCATTCAACTAAACAATAAATTCTATCTCTCTCTTCATAGCTTAGTTTCCTTCTCAAATAATTGTCAGGGTGCAAGATTTCACGTGCACAAATTGAGAATAAAGTAATTGTACTCAAGTTAAAATTGCCACAATATTTTAATAATTCAAAAAATATTCTGAAAATATCAATTGATAACATTTACTGGTTCTGCACTTTAGGGACATGTTTCTCAGTGTGTTTTATTGTTGGGATGCTAGAATGCATGCATTTTATAAAAGTGGGTTTGATACTTTTCTGGTTCATCTTCTTTCAACGTCTACAAGTAACACAAAATCTCAGTACAAACTAATGAATGCATATGGAAGAGGATAAACAAAAAAAATTAATTATGAAGATGCAGATATGAACCTTTAAATATCATCAACATCAACCTTTAAAAAGTGGCCCTTAACCTTTCTCCAACTCTTGGCTTACCATATTTTAAACTCCTTCACATTGATTATTTAAAGGAAACGTGAGGAAATTATTCAATAAATGTTTTAATATTACACAATTATGCCACTTCATGTGAATCTCTCTTACAAATTTGTGTTTTCCTTCACACTTGTTACGCCAAAATGGCAAGGTATTTTGAGATATTTTCCGATCTTTTTAGTGATAAGGATGGGTTAATAGAGAGAAGCTTGCAGTTTCATGTGATGCAGAAAGTGGTATTGAGGATTCACTAGAATGTATGCAAATGGCTGAAGGAAGCAACATGATCACTAAGATTCTCGGACTGGTTAATGATCTACTTGGTGATAGTAAATTCATCATCAGATAAGGTAAAATGGCAAGCAGATTAAAGAATATTTGACAAGGAAAGGGTCACTTTGGAGATAGGCTATAGGGAATATGAATTGTCCCTTTTGGGAAGTTCAATGAGGCAAAGGAGAATGCTATTTACCTAACTATAATCATAGAAGAATGAGATTATGCATTTTCATGATTTTCATTTGTTGTGTTCACAATAATTGGTAGGTCTAGATGTAGTTTGGCATTGCATCACAATAACATCAAAATAATCTTTCAAATGATGCTTTCACACCTCAACAGACAATAACCATGAGCGACCCAAGTAAGAATAATGTCATCTCTAAGAAATGACAGATTGGTCATAGAAAATAACTTTTACAACATTTAATTCAACGTAAAAAACTGTGGACAATTTACCAATTTTCAGAGCTCAAAAAACTATGTTGTCAGTGCCGAACTACATCCAATTAATCTATGAATGGCCTCGTGGAATCATTTGGATCAACAATGTAGTCCTCCTAGTGACCTGGCCTACAGATCAATACTAAAATCAGTCCCACATTATTCCAAATAAACTAACATGAAGCGCAAGTGTACCAAATTTAATAAGCATATCTAATTATAATACAACAAAAGGCATATGTATCCCATAGTTACAAAAGATAGTTTCAAAATATGGCACAATTCCAAATAGATTGACCTATTTTCCTGACCATTTGCACCGATCGGACGGCCGGCAACGTCGGATGTGACCGCTCACGCGAGCTAGGTCGTTCGATCGGTGCAAATGGTCGGTTCAGTAGTTTACTCCATTCCAAATTACTAATATGATAAGAAACAAAACTGACGAATGCAACATTCAAATGTAGCTCACGACAATAAAAGAAAAAATGAATTATCTTATTCTTGTACCGCAGGGGTTGAAATACATAATAAAAAATTGCATTTGTAATTAGAAAACAGAGACAAACAATTAAAAACATGGATTGTATATACCTCCTTGTTTCCAACATACTCCTCATCCATATATAGTTGCTTCAATAGACAAAGTGCCATCAAGACACCAGTCCAATATGCTTCAAAATCAAACAATATATCCATTAAAACTCTATTCATTATTCAAATCCAATGGGAAAACAAGTATTATTTATTACATAACAGTGAAATATGAACATGCAAGTAAAGAAAATGAATACAACACATTACAGAGCAAGTGTAAAAAAAAGTGTATAGCCTAATGTGTTCATAGACTCACAAAAATACAATGATGCAAGGAAATATAACATAGCAGAATTATCAATGAGTAAAGATAGTAAAAAGGAAATAAAATAAAGTAAAGAATTATTAATGAATAAAGATAGTGAATAAAAAATAAAATAAAGTAAACAATTATTATTTAGGAATGCTTATAAAATGATTTTGATGAATGATGATTTAGGAATACTTACTAAATGATTTTTGATGATTTTTTTTAAGAAACCCAATTAAAATGGCAATAAATAAAGGCTGAAAAAATATTTGATTATGTAGGATGATGGATAAGTACTCTACATTATAGAAAATTGAGAAGGAGAGAGCTAAATAGTTAGATCTCTTTGAAGAAGCAGTTTCACATTTAATATTGATGATAATTTTATGTGAAATTCATTTGCCAATGAAAGCAACATAGGCTCTAGGTTGAATATGAGTGTTATATGGTTACGAAAATTAATTTTTAATTTTAGGCATATGAGGATTTTTACAATTTTATTAAAAATGTGGTAAATATTTTTTTAAATGTAAAGTGTTAATCATTAAAAAAAAATGACAATCTCACTCTAATAAATAAATAAAAAATAGGTATTCTTCCTTAGCTACATAGTGTTATTATATTTTATAAAAAGTAGTTAAAATAGATTGTAATAAGAAATCATTAGATATTAATTGTGTTTTTTTCAAGTTTCACTATTATGGTGTGTATATTGATAAAATTGAGCAATATTTTTATATTTGAGCTCATTGTTGACTTATTTTTATTGAAGATATTGTTCTTCTTGCAAAAACTATTAATGATTTTCATAAGCAACTCAAAGGTTGGTAAAGTGATACTTATTCACAAAGGTAGTGATAAGAAATTACAAAACCATCATGGTTAGTAATCTCTTTTCTAAGACATTTGACACCATTATACAGAATTTAAGCAAATGGGAAGAATAAAGCAATGTTAAAGTCCCTTCTAGGTGAATTGATGAAGATGGGTAACACGTTTTGGCCAAAAGTCATGGTGAAAATTTGGTTTTTTACTCATTTATTAATCAAATCCCTCAAAATTCGTATATGCATTGTGAATTTTGTTTACCCAAAATTTGTCCACTGATCATGTCACCAGCCCAGTCTCCCACATAAACCATCATGCCACTTCATTTCCACTCATTTCCACCCCTTGGACCTTGACAAAAGACAAAAATTCAAAACAAATATAAAAAAGGGACACCTAAAACTCAAGTCGCACATTTCCCCGGGGAATGAGTGACCCAAGTCACACTAAATCCCTAAAAAATAGTGACCCAAGTTGCACAATAACTTAAAAAAGAAGCAACCTGAGTCCCAACATGAATTTTTCCTATTTCCTACTTTTCTCATGCTATAAGAGGAAACTTGAGCTCAAACACTAGCTTGACACAAATCATGGTGAGGATTCTAAATGGAAAAAACCATCCTCGTCCTTATCCCAAATCCTTGCATCGAGGCTATAAAAAAAATCCCGAGATCCATCATCCATTACACATGCATACTCTATCCATCCATTAATCTGCCCAACCTATCACTCTGCCAAATTTTTTCTGAATCTAGAGCTATCATTTTCCTTGCTCTTACTTCTCTTGTTGGAGATCACTTTCATGATGCATGGCAGGAGGATCGTGGACTATATGGATACCAAGCGGACCCTCCCTCAGATGGCTGCAAGGGCCCCTTTCGCTGCAACTAAGAGGTGATTCTGACTCCTACATTTTTTATTATAAAAAGGCAATCTTTATTTTTTATAAAACATTGTTTCTTGTGTGTTTATTAATGGAGAATGCATAAACAGATTAGTTTAGATTTTCTTTCATGTCATTTAGTTTAGTTTTGTTGACGCGCTAGTTAGGTTTTTGTTTTGTTTTGTTTGTTTTTATTATTCCATTTTGAAACTCTATTAAGGTTTGCGCAACCCCTAGTAGGTTCATTTTAGCAAGGGATGGTGTGAAAACACTAGCAACATTTCTGGCGATCATACTAGGGATGATATGTATCATTCTCCAGTTATGCATTTTTGTGTTTTAGTCCTTGCTTGAGATTTTTGATTACCTTAGATTACTTGATTTTCTATTTGTTTATTTCCTATATGTGACTACTATTGGAATAATTTCTGGACTAAAAATACCTTAGGTTTCTTGAGCCAACCCCTTTTTTGTTCATTTTTATTGTTTTTGGAGTTCACTAGCGGGTCACACTTGTTTCACCATTTCAAGCGATTCGATTCACATTGTTTCCTTTGAACAATGCGTTTTGAGTCCAAAAACTGAGTTTCTGAGTCAAGTCATGACTATTTTTCAGTTTTGCGAGGCCTCGGTCTCTTAGTTTTAAGAGACCCTAGTCAGGAGGGGACCTTTTCATGGAGGCCCCACAACTACCAACATGAACAACATACTTGTTGGTCCTTCCATGTCTTCCACTACTGCAAGATTTCCATTCATGGCTATCCTCAACCTCTGTGATTTGTCGAAGTTGACCAATGATCTGATCCGCCATTATCCAAACTAGTCCCCTATCATGGGGTTTTCACTCAGTGAAATCAGGCCATAGCACCTTTGTTCATGGATTATTAAATACTACTCTTAATTTCACAGTATATTAATAAATACCTACCAAAATCCTTTTGTTGAGACCCCCTCCAAATACATATTTCCAATTAAAAAAAACCTATTTTACTATATATTCCCTATTTTTTACTGAAAACCCTTTTTATATCCCCCTATACATATAAGTCCCCCATACCCTACACCCCAAACCGTAATACCTACAATATATTGACCTTATTATTCACTATTTAAAATCCCATTTATGAATGAACGTGATAAGATTTTGGTCAACAAGGTGAATCTCCTGTGCCCCCTATGCCTACTATACTCCCATCAAACATCTCAAAATTCAAAGGGGAGGATAGGGAATACCCCCCAAAACATATCATGTCATTTCACCTATAATGCTCTTCAAAAAATGTTGTCGTTTCCTCCTTCGGCCTAGGTTCAAACTCTCGGTTTTCTGTCAACAAATCCTAAGATATTGGCTCGAAAAAGCAAGGCTCAATCAGCAACACCTGCGACGCAGATGCAGTCTCACCTGAGATATCTCTTATGGGTAACTTTTAGAACCAGGTTTATGTAGTTGTGTGGGGATTTCCTCTCTCACAACACCTTACCAACTTGCTCGACCGAAGCCGATGGGTGTTTTCCTATTTTTAGTGCATTCATTCAAGATATTTCTCTAATTGTCCCTCGACAGGGATTGCAACACTAATGTAAAGCTTTAGCACATAATCTATCTATCAACAATGCGACACATGCATCTTAGAACTCATTCACAAATAAATTCTATCCAATCTTTTCAGATCTAATTATTGACAACATGCATTCATTTAACATAGACATATTCATCAAATACACATTGAGACAATATTTAAAGTGGAAACCCATGTGGGGAAAATCACAAGGCGCTTTTCATTTGGCATGAGAAATATATTGCACCTTTTGTCTGTGCACTCAGCTTGCAAAATTTGTTCTAGATCTTCTCTATAATATATACATACTTCTCTCCTCTCATGCTCTCTAGTCTTAGATATCTAAAGTTTCATCTCCTTCACTTTACTATTGATCTGCGCAAAGCCTGGATCGACTCTCTTCTCTACAACTCTTCAACTCTACAATTCTACAACTCTTCTAAGACAGAAGCTGAAAGAGACCTAGAGACCAACCCACACACAGCATGGGTTATCTCTTTTATAGGCTCTTACATGTCGTAATCAACCGACTCTATTTTGTTAGCCGACAGGCTGTCATTCCTATTTTCATACATTTAGTTATACTAAAAGTAAGCACTATCATCCCATAAATACAAATATTCTTTATCCCAAAGCATGCTCTATTCTAACTAAATTCTTACCCATGATCATCGAGTTGTCCTTTTCAACCGATGTATTCATTTTATTTCATGGTTCCTTTCATCGTGGTTGTTCTCTTCTTTCACGGTTTTTCTCTACTCTCACAGCTACTTATATCATAGCTTTTCTTTCCCAGTTACTTCTATCACATCTCCTATTTCCATCACATACTTTTCTATCATGCAACCTAAATATTCATACTCTCGAGCATAATCATGGTTGAATTTTTCCTATCTCTTCTTAGGGCCAACAAACAACATCATAGATGATTCCATCGGGCTATTCGTGTTTCATAGGACCTTAACTGGTGTTTCCACTAAGTGGTACATTGACCAACCTCATGGGACACATCAATTTTTTTTTGTCCTTGGCCTCCACTTTTCTACAGTTCTTCTAGTTTCCCATTCGATATGAGGAGGGTGTACAAATCCTCCTTTCCTGTCAGCAAAATGCCTTCGCACACATCATAGAAATCCATGAGTGATGACGAGGCTAGAGTTTGTGTATAAGATCAAACTTGATGACATGATTTTCCTATGTTTTGATTTCTAATCTCTCTACCCTGCCATTGGAAAGGATGTGGCCTCTAAACAACCACAAACTGAGGAAGAGGCTATCCTCAAAGCCCAATAATATGACCTGATTCATGTGTAGTTAGGTTACTTGTACACGATCATCCTTGACGCCCCTCACAGATATTCCATTTAGAAAGACCCACCGGGGTATATATTGATTGTATTTCTCCTTTAGGAGATGTATTTGATGATATTGGTCATGTAAGAGTCATTGAAAGAATCAATGTAAACCTCTGGATGTAATTTAGATCAATAGTACACAAGTGTCATTATAATAAATATTATTTTTGGTGTCTTACTAAACAAGTCGGCCCTGCTAGGTTTTAGGTCAAGTCAAGAGTCAAATATAAATATGGAGGTGCCCCCCTTCATTTGTACACACTTCACTCAAGCAAATTTTCAATACAGAGAAGAAGTGCGCCAGGAAGAAGAGAGAAGCAATTGTCTTGGGTTTTTCACTGCTATAATTGAATTCTATAATGAGGAAGTTTTGCAGGGTTTTCTCCCTTGTGGTTTCCTCGAGGAAAATCTCATTAGAGGAAATTTCAACTCAAAATGGGCCTCCTAAAAAAAATTAATAAAATAATAGTTAAAATAATAAAATAATATTTATTAATTTTGGAGGAAGAAAAGAAAAAAACTACTTTTTGTTTGTATTTTCGACATATCTCCCCGTTTTTTACTCAAATTTCGATCGAGAGAGCTTGTTGGATGCAGAATTAAATTTCGCATCCAACGAGTACCCACTCGGCATACTTTTGACTGACCCTGCTACCCCAAAAACAAGAAATACCTAAAAAAACGTGGTGATGATGATGTCATCATCACGCTTTTTCAAGTATTTCTTGTTTTTGGGGTAGCGGGGTCTATCAAAAGTATGTCGAGTGGGTACTCGTTGGATGCGGAATTTAATTCCGCATCCAACGAGCTCTCCCGATCGAAATTTGAGTAAAAACACAGTGAGATATGTCGAAAATACAAACAAAAAAAGTAGTTTTTTTAATGATACCAATCCCCAAATTTATATTAAAAAAGTGTTTAAGACCTATATGGTATTTCAAATTTAAAGCAATTTCATTGGCTAACACATTATGACATGGAATTTTTCTTTAGAGTTAAAAGGCCCCTTTTGAGTTGAAATTTCCTCTAATGTTGAGTTCTTTGTGTTACTGTGCTTGTTGTTCTTTGAGTGATCCTACTATTGTAGATTGTTTTAGAATATCATCTAAGAAATTAAGAAAACTTAACAAAGGAGAGGGGTAGAGGGAAAGAAGGGGGTTGGGTGGAGAGGAAAAGAAAGGGGGGTTTGAGAGAGAGAGAGAGAGAGAGAGAGAGAGAGAGAGAGAGAGAGAGAGAGATTAAATGCACTAGCATATACATTAATGTATATGCACTAGATTATACACTTGTGCATTTGTGCTAAAATATACACTAGTGTATATAGTTTATAAGATACACTAAATATGCATATTGTAATAAACATTAGTGTATATGCCTAATGTATATGTATACAGGTTTGGTTCTTCTAGAATATACACTAGTGTACATATTTACCTAGTCTATTGTATTTAACAATAATCAACCATTATCAACCATGGGAAAATCACACGCTGTTAAATTTAATGAAGCATAGGATCTTCGGGCATGCATGAAATCAATTAGAAAAGAATGTTGCAGAAGAGAGAGGAATTTAGTAGAGATTGATCAATTACTCATGGCAAAATTGCAGACACATGGAGACAAAATTGGAAGAATAGCATTACATCCATTAATCAGTATAAAATATGTAATACAATGGTGCTACAAATAGGAGAATTCGAATGCCTAAGATAGGATTCGAATCTACCAACCTGGACTAACTCTAGGGCTAACTCAGTGTGAGAAATTCCCCACTAGATCTCACTAATGCAACTTCAGATCACTGAATCAATTTACAATCAGTTAACTGATGAGGGTAGGTGAGCAAATGTGCCCTACCTACCTTAAATCATGCAAACTGGTGCTAGGATGACTGAGAGTGATCTAACTGGTGGGAATCATAGCATAATTGAACATAATTGAATACCTACTAGGGTCAATTATTGGAGACTACTGGTGGCGCTTAGAGTGGGTTCCTAATTTATAGGGATTGGTCCTTGGAGATCCTAAACATGCAGACAGACACAGTGAGTGGTAGGTGGTCCCTAGGTGTGTCCCTCATGCACTAGTGAAGTGATAATTACCTCCTAATATAGGAAAAAGACAAATAGACTATGGTCAAAGGGAGGATTATTTAATAATCCTAACACACACAACATGTTAAAGTATGATTTATCAAGATTAAGTAATGATAAACCACATTCAATTATAATTACATGGTCAAATATAGCCAATTATAATCCACCATGGTTGAATATAATTAACTATAGTCAATTATGATTAATTATAGAGAAATATTGTGAACCATAATCCATCATGATTCACCATGGTTTACCATCATCACATTTTTCATCTATTGTTAGTTCTTCGGCTATAGTAAAAAATCGAATGTTTTATTATGGAACATGGTCAAACCATAGTCAACCATATCCAAGATGGTCCCTATGTTATAGCTAGATTGGTCACTCTCAATCATCCATGCTTAGCTTGGCCACTTTCCTATGTTTCCTTCACAATTTTCCACTTATTTGAATGATTTTTAAAGTGGATTCCTACATGCTTACAAATTTATGTCTAGCAACATATGAGAAGATTTCAGGTTGTGTAGGATTTAAATCTTCATTGGATTCTCATTCCATAGTAAGAACATTACTCTTTAACTATGGTTTGGTAAATCCTATTGTTATATTTGCATTATAAACAATAATGTACTTGATATTAATTAGAGTTCAGTTATTGCAAGTTGATAATGTTTATTTATGTTTTTAATTCAGTTTGAGAAGGTTTGTTTTTTTACTTATGATATATTTGGAAAAGGACACTAGGCCATTTAGAAAAGCATAATGTGTCCAAATTTTATCATGAGTGATTCTATATATAGTTTCAAATACATTTGTCTATTATCTCTTTCATGTTCAATAATATGACTTGTGAATTGTGGGAAGAAAGTTAGTTATGTTTAATTGGTCAAATATACTCATGAGGAATCTTTCCACAAACATACACATGGCCAACTTTTTTCAAATACTTTAAGAATAGGTTTAAGAAAACGTTTTTTTGTTATGTATGATACAAATGTACATGTAGTTGAAGGGAGTCCATGGAATTGTGCATAAAAAATGATATGACAAATCAAGATATGTTCACCTATCGTGTTCTATTCTTTGGTATATATTATAGAAACTATAATCATGGATACTTGTAGGTTAAAATTAATATATTTCTTGAATATGGTCATCATGTTATCAAATGTTTTTTTATTGGATATATTTAGTTACATTCGGAAATCCATTAGTACTATTTTGATTTAGTGAAATAGTTAAAAATATTGAATTTATTATTAAGTTTTGATGAGTTATTTAATATGGACATATACCAAGGAAGTTTTTCTTATATTAAAATAACATATAATTTTTTTTCCATAAAATGATTGTATATCATTTGTTGACACGGTTTATAATGCTCTTTGGAATTGTGTTGATTAAAATTTTTAGAATTTTTGTATTGTGGCTTAAAATATTGTTATTAGTTTACTGTTATTAGCTTATGATTGTCACACAATATTATTGTCTATTACAAAAGTAAGACTATACACTATATACATTTTACATAATTATATTATTTTATGATTACTTTTATTATCATTAAATGTTATGTTTTCATTATACATGTTGGTTTTAATCAAATTTTATTTATATCTATAAAAATAATTGTATATAATTTTTTTACTTTATAAATTATATGACACAAAATTAAATTAAATTAATATTTTACTTAGTTAATTACTAAGATTATTTATCTCATTAAATATTGCATTAACAAATAATTTATGTTCAATTTTAAAATTGCTTAAAAAATAAAATAAGATATAAATTATTAAAAATGAAATTAGATGGATTATGTATCTTTTATTGTGTGTAAAACATAGTAAATCATGATAACCACACTAAATGTGATAAAATTAAATTCTGAAAACTAGATGACAATATTTAGAATCTCATTGCTAAGTTTATTCATTTCTTTTGACTTCCATAAAAGATTTATTATTTCTTTTGCTTTATTTTATTTAAGAGAATAAAGTGTGGACAATGATGGAGATAAATGCCAATCACAAAGTGAACGTTAACAGTGGATATCATCTATCCAGGGAACATAGATTAATTAAGATTAATTAGCAGCAGAGCTGCTTACAGTTGGATAATAGAATGGTTAATAACACATTGAAACTATTAACTTAGAAAGCACTTGTTTAAACCATCAATGTATCACCTTTCTAAAACACTAACTTGTTTAAACCATCGGTGTATCACCTTTGCAAAACACTCATTGAAATGATTAACGTAGAATGGTTAAAAGCACTTGTTCAAACCATCACCTTTGCAACCATGCATTTGTTTTCTATTTTTAGTTGGTGTAGGCTACTACATTAATCTCTGTTAAGGTTTGTCAAGATAGAAGATTGTTTCATTATGAATAAATAAGTAAATTTCTTCACATTGTTGAGAGAGAGTCAATCTAAATGGCAAAAAAACATTGAATATCCATGAAATCTAAATTGTCGAGAGAGAGTCGCTCTAAATGGCAAAAAAACATTGAATATCCATGATATAGATTCAATCTAAATGGAAAAAAACATTGTATTATAAACATCCCCATTAATTTTGTGTCGGTGAAATTTTGTTGTCTCTTCCATGGCCTCAAAAATAACGGTTCCTCGTTTGGATGGCTTCAACACCCTTTCATGAAACACATGCTCAAAAATAACGGTTTCTCATTTGGATGGATTCAACAACCTTTCATGTTCATGAAACGCGTGTAAAGGCCGCATTAGCATGAGAAAACAACGCCACATTAGCATGACAAAAGGTTGTTGTTCATATGTTATCCATTACTATGGCTCTTTTTATATATGTCAAAGTTAAGTTCCTTGCATTAAAAATACTTAATTAACACTTAAATTTGTTAAAATGTTTTTATATATGTCAAAGTTAACTTCCTTGCATTAAAAATGCTTAATTAACACTTAATTTTTATATGTTAAAGTGGGTTGTTGTTGATATGTCATCCATTACTATGCCTCTTTTTATATATGTCAAAGTTAACTTCCCTGCATTAAAAATACTTAATTAACACTTAATTTTTATATGCTAAAGTGTTTTACATTAATAAATGCAAAAGTATTTTTCATACATTATGAAATATTTTACATTAAAAATACTTAATTACTCCTTAATTTTTATATATTAAAGTGTTTTACATTAATAAATGCAAAAGTATTTTTCATACATTAAGAAATCTTTTACAAGTTTGTGAGATGTTGTTCCCGTAAAAGACCTTGCCAAGCTAGAAATAAATCTTTTACAAGTTTGTGACATGTTGTTCTGTTAAAAGACCTTGCCAAATCACACAATCTTGTGGTTTACTTGCCAAACTAGAGAATATTTTTGTTTACTTGCCAAATCATTGACCTTGCCAAACCACATAATCTTGTTGTTTACTTGCCCAACTAGAGAATCTTGTTGTTTACTTGCCAAACCATTGGCATCTGGTAATAGTTGGGAAAAGAATCGTTTTCTCTAGATGATGACTTTTGGATTAAGAAATATATAAACTAAAAAATATATAAACTAGAATATTGAAACATTTTTCAAGGTTAAGATTTTTGGAAAAGAAAAGGAGCTTTACGTGAGAAACATGAATGCATTAACATCACATAAATGAATGCGCTATGAATTAAATATATTTCTAAAAGCGGATCCATTTTGTTAAAGCCCATAATTGAATGTAGTAATATAATAGGATATCATTCTTACATATCCCAAAGAATATACCAAGATTACAATTACACAACCCACCAATGATATCCTATTAATATGCATTAAATATATCTAATATCAATAATATAACCTAACAAATTAGCACTTATGCCATCATAAATTCTTTAATAATTGTATTTTATGACATCACTATTTACCATCTAAATAAGATATATAAATATAATTTGTCACTGAAATATCAAGCAACTATACATTTATATATATAAAGTGCATATGTAATGGAAATACTTATACTATGACGAGCAATAAATCCGTTCATTTGGGTAATGCTTTAATGTTCAGATTTGAGGTTAATAAACTCTTTCACAAATTACATCATTATTCACCATTTAAACAAAATATATAAATATAATTTGTAACTGAAATATCAAGCCACTTTACCTTTATATATAAAACGCGCATATGTAATGGAAATACTTTTATACTATGATGAGCGATAAATCAGTTCATTTGGGCAATGTTTTAATGTTTCGATTTTCGGTTAATAAACTCTTTCACAAATTATAGGTTAAAAACTCTTTCATAAATTATAGATTAGATTGACAAAAGCACTTAGTTTTTTTAAGGTTCTCCCATGAGGAGATGTATAAAATTATATCGAGCAGACAACATCGATAATTCTGTGTGCACTTTATATATTTTTGTTTTTTATATAGTCACATAAGTCATTCAAAACCTAAAAAATATTGTTAACTAATTGATATATAGTTTAAGTGGAAATGTAAAGATTTTGGTGAATTCAATATGGTTAAATTGAGGGGCAGCAGCCGATGAATCATTAATACCTATGCATAAAGATATTCCTCCTACAGGGATTGCACATAAACTCACGGATAAGGATCCTCCTCTTAGTTATCAATTTAGGTAAATTGATAGGTGATGAGATTAAATTTCAAGTTAATTTCAGCTATGTGAACGCCTCATTGATTGAATATGTGTATAAAAAAGTATAACCTGACATATTAATTAATAATCAAATCCAATTAAAAATCAGTAACGACACTTATTTGTTGCTTTCAAGCAAATTAACATATTCAATCTCCATCTTCAATTTATGAGACATGACCAAGAATTCCATTCACCATCTTTAAGAAAGTGCAACCCAACAACTACATCATCCTAGACCAATATGGTGATCCCTCCTCTGTCTGAGAGAGAAAGTATGCTGTAGTTATATGCCGACCCCTCCTTTGTATAAATGTATGAGATCGGGTCATGGACAGGGTGGATTTTACAATCAATGTAAAATAGATCAGATGAGGGCAGACGTGAGAATTTGGGAGCATGGAGGGTAATAAATTCATCTCCATTAGGCAAGACTAGACCCAAATACGGAAACGATATTTTTTTTTTTAACAGAAATNCTTAATCACCTGAGCCGTCTCTCTGTTATCCATAACACTCATGGAAAGCAGCTCGTATAGTCTCCTCAAGTTCTTCTTTATGTCCATCAAACCAGAATTTTCCCCTTGCTGCACCATTTCGCTTGCGTTTGACCAGAGAGAGATGCGAGCGAACTGCCTTTGAAGAGAGGAAACAGAACTGAAAGGGGCCACAGAATTGATTACACAAGCACAAAGAGCCAAAAGTTCTTTAAACAACCTAAGCCCACTGTCACTACAAGCCAATGTGCCCACAGTACCCTGTCTCCATCCTGTGCACTTGCAGCCGATGACCAAGCTGATATCGCTATTGCCGAGACGAGAGCCTGAATTCAGAGCAGCTGGGGTCGAAACAGAAAGGGAAATGCATGAACACGGGGAGAAGGCCGCAAGAGCCACTCTCTCTTTCACCACAGAGCGAATGCAAGGAAGGTCCTGCCACGGAAACCCATATAAACTTCCCTCGCAAACACCAGAGATAATTTGCAGGAGGAAACTCAGGGCATCAAAAGAGCCATGACCGAGAAGAGATGAGGAACGGATAGGCATTACACTTCCCGCAGAAGCCATGTCGAAGACCAAAAGGAAAGCTAAAGCGTGCGAAGGAGAGGAGAGTAAATTACCATACGGGGGAGCAATTAAAACCAGAAGGATCGAGAGAGAAGGCCGCCAGCGAAGGGACCACGCGGCGGAAGGAGAAGGGGAGGTGGGACAGAACCTTAAAGAAGACAAGATGAAGAGGGTAATGACGGCGGAGGTCGAGCGGGAGGGATAAGGCTTGGGAGAAGAGGGAAAAAGGGGGGGGGCAAAAAGAAAGGGGGTTAGAGAGAAAGGAGAAGGGAGAGGGGAGGGATAAGGAAAAGGGGACAAAAGGAGAGAATCCAAGGAGAAGGAGGAAAGAAACTTCTTTTCAAGAACTAGAGAAGCTAAGAGCCAGAAGAAAGTCTCCCAGCACCGCCTGCTAAGGAATATATTTGTGAGTAGGCCGATTTCCATTCTGTCGATACTGACCTTGCAAGAGAGAAGCTCCCCCATTTTCTAAACTGTCAGCTGCCGAGTTATTGTGCCGGAGGATATGATATGCTTCGTATCTTCTGGACATAAGGACCTTAGCTTTTTCATAAAGTCGCCGACATTGGACGGCTCCTTCATTATATCCCGTGTTTAGTTTATAAATGACGTGCCTAGAGTCCCCAAAAATCAAGGCCTTGCGAATTTTGTTTTCCCGGAGAATGTGAAGGCTCTGAATAAGAGCCATCCACTCAGCTTCGTTGTTGGTCCTGCTTCCAAGCCCCCAAGCAAATGTATGTTCGACCTATCCTCCGGGATTCAGGAGAATCCCCCCCGCACCTGCCTCCCCAGCAATACGGAAACGATATTTCCATAATCGGCTATGCTATTTATTGATACACCCTTACAAAAGGAGTTAGTAGGTATATCCAGTCACTTTTGTATTTTCCAGGCCGACATGAGCAAGATGGATGATTCCACTAGATACATTTCTGTATTTTCAGCGTTAGTATCTTGACCTACCTCAAGGTCCTTTCCCAATAGGATTGATTCCCGGTAGGCCACTAGAGTATGTCCCGTGCTGGGGAGATTTTGAAGCTCGTTCTCAGGTCCCCATTAGAATGCCTAACTGGATAATCGATCAACCTAGTGATTCAAGTGGATGAAAGAAATAAACTTAATGCTCACGCCGAGAGAGAAAAAGTAAAATCATATAAGGCATAGAGGGCGAAAGGCGAGTCGCTAAAGCATGGTTCAATCACTACTACTAGGAGCCGACTATTTGCTTGTTCTATTCCATCAATAGTTAGTTCAAATGTGTCATTCATGAGCCAAAAGTTGCTTGTTTGTGCTTCCCCACCACCCATTTCCAGTGGATTCTGTGACCCCCGGTGCGGAATTGGGTGAACCTCGACTGGCTGGAAGGTGAAAAGATTGAAGTTTTATTTTGTGGGATTAATACAAAATAATATTGTTGGAAATATATAGAAGAAGAACAAAAAATATTACAATCAATCTAAGATTTGAGAACTAGTATGGATTAGAACCTCGAACCGGTTCGAACCAATTGATATTAAATTAAAAAAACAAACCTCAAACCAGTTGATATTCAAGTAAAAAAAAGTCAAATCCAAGCATTCTCGAAAGCACCAAATGAATTCAGCAAAGCTGATCCTACCGTCAACATCTGTATTGGCCATGGTATTGACCTCCTTTATCATTCCAGTTAATTCAGTAAGGGCAGGGCTGGGTAAGTAAGGGCATGGATGAGACGATTCAAGGAGTGGGTGAGCTCGGCAGCGGTGATGTTACCATTGCCGTCTATGTCAAACACTAGGAACATAACAGGAAGCTGCTCTTTGAGTAAGGCGACTCCAACCTCCTGCATGACGAGAACGACCATTCATTCCAAGGCCACAAGATTGAGGATGTGTATAACATTTTCCTAGTTAAAGGTTGCATGGTTGTGGCATGCAGATTGCCACAACATTGCATTGTAATTAGGATCATATGCCACATGGTGGGTAATCCGAAGGGAGGGATGTACCATGAACTGCGTGCACATGACATTCAGATGCCACATGGTGGGTAATCTAAACGGAGGGATGTACCATGAACTGCGTGCACATGACATTCAGATGCCACATGGTGGGTAATCCGAACGAAGGGATGTACCATGAACTGTGTGCACATGTTATGTCAGACATGTCAGTAGAACAAGAATAAAAAGTCTTTCTACAACAAGGTGGATGAGTAGAAAAGATACATATTCCTTGCCTTTAAGTTTGCAAATTAGATTGTCATTATAAATTGAATTAAACCTGCAATTGAATAAGTTTATAATGCAATAACTCAATTAAAATAATAACATAATACATTTTTTCTATTCAAATAAAGTCTATAGGTAATGGACATGATGGGTGTTTCAACAACCCCAGCATTGATAAGTTTAAACAATGAAATTTTCATGTCTTAAAGAGATAATCAATATTGCAATATCTGCAATTAAAAGTTATCTACTATAATACCAAGTACTACAAACAACAGAACAATCGGAAGCACCAAAATTAATGAAATTGTAAGAGATAATAACCGTCGCCTGGTCCAAATAGATTCCGAATAGATAGAAGCATTTCGAATTGAAGATTGGGATTCCAGCCACTTGCTTGTGGCTTCAAATTCTCTCTACGCCTAAACTATATGCATGCTATGGAGTGCGCTGAAACTATATAGCTTGCTAATCCTCCTTCACTGAAATTTGAAATCATGGAGAAGTTTATCTAACTTTTAATAGTAAGTTCAAATAATGAGCTTTTAATGTCTAGGAGAAGTTTATATAACTTTTAAACTATTATATTCCAAGTACTGTTAGGTAGTTCTGAAGTCTTAACCTTCATGTAGATAATCAAATTATGTTCTGATAATTTTCATAGTTTTCAAATTTAGGTAGTTGGGAAGTCTTAACTTTCATGTGGATAATCAAATTATGTTCTCAGAATTTTCATAGTATGTTTACAAGTTAGGACCTTAACTCAAAACTTATCATGTGTGAGAAGAATCAAATGCCTCAAACTGAAAATCTTTTTAACAATGCAAAACCTTGAGAAAATATTTCTTACACTTATAAGGATCTGATCTCTAACTTATAATCCAATTAATTACTTTTCTTTAATTGATATATATATATATATATATCTTTTGTTATGTCCCCGACGGGGGACATTTATATATAGCTCACGTCTATTAATTTGGCCCAAATAAATTCACATTTAAAAAAATTCTAATGTTTAACTTTATCAAAATTAAAAAAAATATTAAATTTGTTAATTTTTAAAAGTTTCGATTGGCTGTTGGGTCGATGATGTAGGGTTTGCAACCCGAGTCTTAGGCGTTGGCGGCCGCAATGACAGAAGCAGGTTTTAATCATTCTGTACACGTGTCGATTGCCTGCACCCATCCGTTGGATGCACGGATTAGTATTCATTACAGGCATATTAATACATGTTTGGGAAATGTGCAGCGTAATGCACCCATTGATTATTCATTACTGGCATATTGTTACATGATCGAGAAATGTGCAGCATACTTCTGCCGGTTGGACAAACCATCCTCCCTGCCCTGCCCGAGCAACATCGTCCAGTACACAATTCAAGTCACGTGCATGTCAACTTCCACGCGGCCATTCTATGCCCGAGTCCGTATACGAGGGAGTGGCACGACGATGAAGTGCTTATTATTACCATCTCTCTTGTTTCTAAGACACAATCTTCATTTTCTTCTTTTGTTCCACTTGGCTTCGTCGCTTGGTTGCTTGTTTCTCGCACACAGTCTTCCTTTTCTTCTTCTGTTCCGTTGGCTTCATTGTTTGGTTGCTTGCTTTTCAACTACAGACTTAGAAGGACGAGGAATACCAGTTGCTTGCTTGCTATTTACCTGCAGACTAAGAAGAGGGAAGGAAGGTCAGTGAGTGAAGCAGTCAGTCACTTCATTTACTGGCATGATGGAAGAAGTTGTGCGGTTACTACAGGCGAATTTGACAGGCATCCAGTTTGGCCTTGCAGCATCGTCTAGAGAAATTGTAAGTGGACGCACAAAATAGAGAAGAATATGTTCGGGTACACAAGGTACTCCCAAAAGACCGAACACCTAGAGCAACCATTTCACACAAATGAATCACAGATCAATACATCGATGTTTGTCACGTGGTTAAAACCCTTGAGAGGGAAACAATCCATGGCCCCAGCCAAATAGCTACTTGGAGCAATTTATTATGCAAAAGAAAGAAAGTTACATGAGCTTCTCATAATCGATCAACTAGCCAAGGACCCTCCATGCTCTTTAAATAGAGATCATGGACCAATCGGGTGTTAAGCCACAGATCAATGGTAGGTATGATCTAAGAGAAGTTGAACCGTCGAATCACTCTATGTCTAGAACATATCGTGACCGTCGGATTAGAATATTTACAAATGCATACTAATGCATACTAAAGAAACACACTTTTACCTAACGGATATATTACACAAGTTGATCTTAACTAAATCCTAAGTGTCTAAATATCCTAACATTGTTGATGTATATGTAACTTCAGAATGTATTTCACTTATATTTCTTATATATTGTAACCCGATGTTTATTCTGGGATGTACTTGAGTTATGTCATGCCCTGATGTTCCTATCGGGAAGTTCTATAATATAAACAAGTCATGTGAAGTCATTGTGGGTAACCCTCCTATTGGCTAAGGGTTAAAGTCCATGTAGTTCTGGGGCACTAGGGTTATTAGACTCTCCTAGTGAGGTTGGCCCTAGTAGGGTTTAGTCAAGTCGGGAATTAGTATAAATAGAGAGTTGGCCTCTCTATTTATCACACACCTCATACACACTCAAGTGTAGCGCATAGTTGAGGAAGGAGAAGACATTGGGGCTAGATAGAAAGTAGGTTACTGTTGTCGGGAGATCACTTACTATTTTGGGTTCTACTTTTGGTGCTAATTCTATCTCTGAGGAAGTTGCAGGGTTTTCACCATTTATGGTTTCCCCGAGAATAAACACTTTGTTCATTGTCTCTTGTGTTTGATTGATGTGCTTGTTATTCTCTCAGTTAAAGATCCTAATGTATTTCTAGATTAATGATGAAATTCTAACATGGGATCAGAGCTAACATAAGAAGAAGACATTGTGCAGCTGTGGGAACTAGGGCTTCCTACTTAGTGGATCTTCCTCCACATATTTTCAACAAAATAAGGTTGGATTAACTCTCCTCCTTAGGGCACATCTTTCTGTCGAAGCAGAATCCAATTCTAAGGTTTTTCAGTTTTTTGACCCGACACTACTATCGGAAATTAGGGATTTTCACAGAAGAGGAATTTTTCAGTGAGCCCAATCCTGGATTGATCTCCTCCCCAAAATCAAAGTTAGGGATCAAATTCAAAGGATTTGGTTGGACAAAACTCTAAAAAAGAAAAACCCTAATTTGCTACTGAACCAGCACTGCAGGATTTCAGCTCCAAATTCAGATCCAACATCTTGACCTGGTAAGATCTAAATCTTTTGCATTTCCATTTGAGGTTCTTAGTTAAGATGTCTCGTCATACCAATCTTGATGAAAAGCTTGAGGGAGCTGACAACTTCCGAGCCTGGAAGTATAGGATCTCCTTGGTTCTGGAAGAAAATGTGTTGGACTCCTATATCAATGAGGAGGTTCTAGTTCCAGAGGGAGATGAGGCTAAGGCCTTACATAAAAAGAAGTTGGTTATGGCAAAGAGAATCATTGCTGATTCCATCAAGGATCACCTCATACCACAGGTGTCCTCCCTCAAGACACCTAAAGCTATGTTTGTTTCCCTAACCAAATTGTTTAAAGGGAAGAACATAAACAAGAATATGACTCTGAGAAACCAATTGAAGAATGTAAAGATCCAGAATGATGAGACTATTCAGTCTTACTTTACAAGGGTATCTCAGATCAAGGAACAACTAGAAGCAGTAGATGAAGAAGTGGAAAATGCAGAGATTGTGATGACCACCTTGAATGGTCTCCCTAGATCATGGGACTCTTTCATTCAAGGGATCTGTGCCAGAAAGAAGTTAGTCAAGTTTAGCGGACTATGGGAAGAATGCTCTCAAGAAGAGGCTCGGATAGCCACTCGAGAAGAGAAGATGGGAAGTGAAGATCAAGCTCTTACAATTCACTCCAAGAAAAACAAAAGGAGCCATCATCACTCCAAAGGTAAGATCTCACACTCTAGAAGAGATCTGTCTACTATTAGATGTTACACATGTGATGAGAAAGGTCACATATCCAAATTCTGCCCTACCAAAAGGAACTTAAAGAAGAAGGGAAACAAGAGAAGACATCATGCTCATGTTGCAGAGGATGATGAACCTTCCATAAAGAGAATCAGATAAGAAAGTGATGATTCTTCAAGTGAGGAAGAATATGAGCTGACTCTCCACTCTCATGGGAACTGCTTCACATGGAAGCAATGATTGGCTCATAGACAGTGGTGCTTCCAAGCACATGATGGGATACAAAGAATCATTTGTGAAGCTATCTGAACATGAGTCACCTCATAAGGTGAAACTTGGGGATGACTACTAGTATCCAATAAAAGGTAGTGGTGAATCCTCCTATAAACTAGACTCTGGAAAGTATTTGAAGATGAAGAATGTATTATTTGTTCCAGGACTAAAGAAGAACCTCCTCTCCATATCTGCATTGGATGCAAAAGGAATGAGGGTTGATTTCGTAGATGGCCAAGTTCTTATGTGGCCAAAGGGAAAGAATTTTGACGATGCAATAGTAATTGGAGAACAAGAAGGAGGTCTATACAAGTTGAAGGGCCAACAAGAACAAACTTTGGTTCATGACTGAGTAGAACCAAATGAACTTTGGCATAGAAGGCTTGCACATGTGCATTATAGAGCACTACCACTTGCAAGCAAAGCTATTGAAGGTCTTCCAGAAATTCAAGCAAAACATGAAGGGGTCTGCAAAGGATGTGCGAAAGGAAAGAACACAAAGAAGACATTTCAAAGTAGAGAAAGCAAAGCAAAAGGAATCTTGGAAATCATTCACTCCGATGTATGCGGACCAATGTCATTAAGCTCACTAAGCGGGTATGTGTACTATGTTTCTTTTATTGATGACTTTTCTAGGAAGACATGGATTTACTTCATGAAGTATTTAGCAAGTTCAAGGAATTCAAAGCTTTGATCGAGAACCACACTGAAAAGAAGATCAAGACTTTTCGATCAATGGTGGAGAATTCACTTCGAATGAGTTCAAGGAACTATGTAAAGAATCAGGGATTAAGAGGGAGTTGTCCACCCCTTATAATCCACAATAGAATGGGATTGCAGTAAGGAAGAATGGAACTATCATGGAAGCTGCAAGAGCTATGCTTCATGATCAAGATCTTCTTATGAATCTTTGGGCAGAAGCAGCCAGAACAACGGTGTATGTACAGAACTGTACTCCACACAGAGTACTCAAGAACAAGACTCCTGAAGAAGTCTTCTCTGGCAAGAAACCAGAAGTCAGCCATCGCAGATTATTCGGCTGTCCAGTGTACATACACATTCCAAAAGAGAAGAGGACAAAATTAGATCCTTCAGGAAAGAAGGGTATATTTGTGGGATACTCTGGAAGCTCGAAGGCTTACAGAATATACTTCCCAGGGTTCAAGAAGATTGAAATCAGCAGGGATGTAACATTTGATGAAGATTCAGCCTACATCAAATCCAGAAAGAAACCTACTGAAGAACCTGAAGAAGCAGAAGCTCCCAGAATTCATGATACAATCATGAACAAAGAAGATTGAGAATTTGAAGAACCACAAAGACCTGTAGATCCACGACAGGAGAAGAATCCTCACAAGAGGAAACCTGCTTGGGTACGAGAGATTATCCAAGGTGCAGAAAGATATGGGGTTCCAGAAGAGAATCTTAGAGAAAGAAAGGGGACTAGATCCTGTTCCAGTTATGTGGCATTACTATGTGATTTCATTAATAAAGAACCTTCCAATTATGAAGAAGCGGCATAACGCAAAGAATGGAAGGATGCTATGATCGAAGAGTATCAATCGACCATGAAGAATGATGTTTGGGATGTTGTTCCAAGACCAGAAGGGAAGTCAGTTGCAACTTCCAAATGGATCTACAAGATCAAGCATGCTGCAGATGGTAGCATAGAGAAATATAAAGAAATATTTGTTGCTCGTGGTTTCTCATAGAAAGAAGGAATAGACTATGAAGAAACCTTTGTACCTATATCTAGATACACTTCCATCATATCAGTACTTGCTCTAGATGCAGTGATGAAATGGAAGATACACCAAATGGATGTCAAGACTGCTTGCTTGAATGGTGTAGTGGAAGAGGAAGTGTATGTGGAGCAGCCACTCGGTTTTGAGACACATGACAGGGAGTCTCATGTGTGCAAATTGAAGAAATCCCTGTACGGTTTGAAACAGGAACCCAGGACATTATACGCCAAAATTGATAGCTTTCTATCTAGTTTGGGCTTTTCCAAGAGTAAAGCAGATTCCAACCTTTACTACAAGGTTGAAGATGGCAACCCAGTGATGCTCCTACTATATGTAGATGATCTGTTTGTGACAGGTATGGATGGGTTGATTGCTAATACGAATAGAAAGCTTGCTGCTGATTTCAAAATGAAGGACTTAGGTATGATGCATTATTTTCTAGGTATGGAGGTGTGGCAGACTACAGATAGAATCTTCCTTGGACAAGGGAAGTATTCAGTAGAGATCCTGAAGAGATTTGGGATGATGGACTGCAAGGCATTAACCACACCTATGGCATCAAACCTAAAGCTATTGAGTGATGCTTCATCAAAGACAGTTGATGCCACGATGTATCGTTAGATGATTGGGTCCTTGATGTATCTGACGAACACGAGACCAAATATTTGCTTTGTTGTGAACACCTTGAGCCAATATTTGACAAATCCGAGACATGTTCACTTGACTGTTGCAAAGCACATTTTGAGGTACCTAAAGGGTACAATTGATTATGGACTCAAGTATAAGATTGATTAAAGGATTAACCTGGAGGGTTATGTTGATTCAAATTGGGTAAGCAGTGCCATCGATAGGAAGAACACTTTAGGGTGTTGCTTCAGTATGGGATCAGGTGTGATCTCGTGGTTTAGCAGGAAGCAATCCTGTGTGGCACTAAGTACAGCTAAAGCATAATATGTTGCAGCCTGTTCAGCTAGTTGTGAGGTAGTATGGCTGAGGAAGCTACTATCTGATTTATTTGATCTCTAGTTAGATTCTACTTGTATATACTGTGACAATAAGAGTTGTGTAAATTTGTCAGAGAATCCATTATTCCATGACAAGTCGAAGCATATCGAGATCAAGTATCACTATATCAAGGATATGGTGTAGAGAGGAGCAGTGAAGCTCCAGTATGTTGCGACAGATGAACAGATAGCTGATGTGTTGACTAAGCCATTGGCTAGGGTGAAGTTTGAGTACTTCAAGGAGAAGCTTGGTGTTCTCCAAATCGAGATTCCTCCCAAGAGGAAGTGATGTGTCTGTGCTGAGCCCTTCTGACATGGTGATAGGATTGGTTCCTTCCATGGTCAAATGTAAGAGTTGTGCCCTTCCGACATGGTGAGAGGATTGGTTCCTTCCATTGTCAAGTGTATGTGATGATCCCACATCCAGCATGAAAAAGGGATAGCTATGTGAAGACACATCTAGTATGAAAAAGGACTAACTCTGTGTAGATCCCACATCCAGCATGAAAAAGGGATAGCTCTGCGAAGACTCATCTAGTATGAAAAAGGACTAGCTCTAAGTAGATGCCACATCTAGTATGAAAAAGGACTAGCTCTGTGAAGACTCATCTAGTATGAAAAAGGACTAGCTCTGAGTAGATCCCACATCTAGTGTGAAAAAGGACTAGCTCTGTGAAGACTCATCTAGTATGAAAAAGTACTAGCTCTGAGTAGATCCCACATCTAGTATGAAGAAGGACTAGCTCTGTGAAGACTCATCCAGTATGAAAAAGGACTAGCTCTGAGTAGATCCCACATCTAGTATGAAAAAGGACTAGCTCTGTGAAGACTCATCCAGTATGAAAAAGGATTGGCTCTATGTAGATGCCACATCTAGTATGAAAAAGGACTAGCTCTGTGATGATACATCCAACATGAAAAAGGGTTGGCTCTGTAGAAGTTCCTATGACAAGAAGAATCAAGATATAGCACCCATGATGATGACCTAGTGATGATCCAGATCGAGTGACGATGATCCATATTGAGTGATGATGATCCAGTAGTGATGATCCAGATCAAGTGATGATCCAGATTGAGTGATGATCCATATCCGATGATGAAGATGAATTGAAGATGAAGATGACTTGAAGATGAAGAAAACTTGAAGATGACGAGGACTCGATGATGATCTAGAAGATACAGAGAAGAAGACTTGTGCTAAAAATTGTGTCAAAAGAATACCTTCCTAGTTAAGAGGGAGTGTTGATGTATATGTAACTTCGAAATGTATTTCACTTATATTTCTTATATATTGTAACCCGATGTTTATTCCAGGATGTACTTTAGTTATGTCATGCCCCGATGTTCCTATCAGGAAGTTCTATAATATAAACAAGTCATGTCAAGTCATTGTGGGTAACCCTCCTATTGGTTAAGGGTTAAAGTCCCCGCAGTTCAGGTGCACTAGGGTTATTAGACTCTCCTAGTGAGGTCGACCCTAGTAGGGTTTAGTCAAGTCAATAATTAGTATAAATAGAGAGCTAGCCTCTCTATTTATCACACACCTCATACACACTCAAGTGTAGCGCATAGTTGAGGAAGGAGAAGACACTAGGGCTAGATAGAAAGAAGGTTACTGCTGTGCGGAGATAACTTACTGTTTTGGGTTCTACTTTTGGTGCTGATTCTATCTCTAAGGAAGTTGTGGGTTTTTCACCATTTATGGTTTCCCTGAGGATAAACATTTTGTTCATTGTCTCTTATGTTTGATTGCTGTGCTTGTTATTCTCTCAGTTAAAGATCCTAATGTATTGCTAGCTTAATGATGAAATTCTAACAAACATCCCCCCCTTAAGAACAACTTGGGATAGGATTGAAGCATTTACAAAAGTCACACTATTAGCAGAAAGAAGGAGGCATTAGAGCCTATCCCCCCTTAAGGACACATTCTTGAAATCCTAACATAGACCGAAGTTTAGAAAACTTCACTTCTGTAGGAGACTTGGTGAAGATGTCTGCAACTTGATCATCTGTAGGGAAATAGAACACTTCAATCACACGATCATGAACAAGATTTCTGATGAAGTGAATGTGTAGCTCAATGTGTTTGCTATGCTAATGTAGAACTAGTTCTTTGGAAAGATTAATGGCACTTTGATTGTCGCACCAAAGTGGAGTAGGATGTTGCTGCTCGAATCCAAACTCTGAAAGGATTTGTCGAAGCCTTAAAGCTTATTGACTGGCATTAACTGCGGCGCGATATTCTGCTTCTGTTGAAGAAAGAACAAGAGCTTGTTGTTTCTTACAAGCCCAAGTGACAGGTCCAGATCCCAGACTAAAAACATAACCTGCAATAGACTTTCGATCATCAGGATCGCCAGCCCAATCTGAATCAGTGAAACCAACCAACAAAGGTTCCCCCCCTGTACTGTAATGAATCCCAAATTGAATTGTACCTTGAATATATCAAAGTATTCTTTTTGCTGCTTTCCATTGACTTTCATGAGGTGTTTGCATATAACGGGCAACACGACCAACGACAAAGGAAAGGTCAGGATGGGAATGAGTCAAGTATAAGAGACTACCAACAAGCTAATGATACAAGGTGGCATCTACTTCAAGGGAAGTACAAGTGGAAAAAGGTTTGAGTCCATACTAGAAGGGAGAAGGGGTTGGTTTACAATATTCCATGTGGAAGCGACGAAGAAGCTCACAAGCATACTTATACTGGGAAATAAAGATTCCTTTTTTTGTTTGCAAGACTTGGAGACCAAGAAAATAATGCAAATGTCCTAAGTCTGACATTTCAAAATTTTGCTTAAGACTAGATTTCACATGGGTTATAAGTTTAGGGTCACTACCAGTAAGGATAAGATCATCAACATAAAGAAAAAGTATGATGAGATGGTTTCCTACTTTCTTGGTATAGACATTGGGGTTAGAATGGCATCTAGAAAAACCAGTGTCAAGGAGAAAGCTATCCATTTTGGCATACCAAGCTCTAGGAGCTTGCTTAAGGCCATATAAGGATTTCTTAAGGAAATAGACAAGGCTAGAGTTATCCTGAACATATCTAGGAGGTTTTTCCATGTAAATTTCCTCCTATAAATCACCATGTAAAAAGGTAGACTTGACATCCATTTGATGGACTTCCCAGTTATCTAAGGCGGAAAGGGAAAGAATAAGGCGGATGGAATTCATTTTTGTGACAGGAGAAAAGTTTTCATTGTAGTCAATCCCTTCAACTTGGGAAAAAAATTTGGCAACTAACCTTGCCTTAAGTCTTTCAACACTTCTATTTGATGCATACTTAGTTCTGTAGACCCATTTACATTTGACAAGTTTTGTTCCTTTTGGAAGAGGAACAAGATCCCAAGTATCGTTCACCATTAAGGAACGATATTCTTCATCCATAGTTGCATCCCAATCTGGATTTCCTGAAGCTTCTGCAAATGTTTTTGGATCACAATTCTTGAAAACTTGAGCCAAAAGAGAAGAGGCTCGCTGAAACTAAGAACGTGTTCGACGTTGATCTCTAGGATCACCGGCAAGATCACCAACTGCTTAACATGTTGAACGGACCCATCAAGGAAGCATTAGTGCTGGTGCAACTGGAGGAACATGAGCAGGCGGAGGTGGATTTTCATACTCACTATCATCATCAGAAACTAGATTTGGAAACCTGTCAAGGAAGTTGGAAGAAGAAGAAGAAGGCACAATCGTCGAATCAGGCTCACAGGCCAAAGATGGCACACCCACCAAGTTAGGCTCCCAGGCCAAGAGATTTTCATCAAATTTAACATCTCTTCTAATGATTATATCATGAGAATGTGGCTGAAGAAGTCTATAACCTTTTACATCTTCTGAATATCCAACAAATATGCACTTTTCACTTTTAGGCTGCAATGCTTTTCGTTTTTCATCCGGAATGCGAGCCCATGCTTCACAACCAAACACACGAAAGTGACTTACATCTGGTTTAATTTTACTCCATGATTCTTCCGGTGTTATACCTTGTAAAAATTTAGTGGGTGTGCGATTAACTATATAATTTGCACATTTTATGGCCTTAGCCCAATATTGAAGACTTAGGCTCTTAGATTGGATCATACAATTAGCCATTTCTTTTAAAGTGCAGTTCTTCTGTTCAGCTACACCATTTTGTTGTGGTGTATATGGAACAGTGTGATGTTGTTGGATTCCTTGTTCAGTACAAAAAGTAGTGAACTTGTTGTTAACATATTCTCCTCCATTGTCAGATCTTAACTTAATAATTTGATGACCAGATTGTTTTTCAACAAGGGCCTTGTAGGCAAGAACATGTTAAATACTTCGCTCTTAAGTTTTAGGAAGTAAACCCAAGTGCGTCTGGAGTAGTCATCAATGAAAGTTAAGAAATATTTGAAACCAGAAAAGGATGCATATGGAAGAGGGCCACACAAGTCACTATGCACAAGCTCCAAGGGAACCGAGGCTTGCCAAGAGGCGCGTTTGTCAAAACTGTCCCAATGATGTTTCCGAGTACACAACCGAAACAAATGCCATCCTTGCAAGATACCATCGGAAGACCAGTCACCATATTGTCTTTACATAGTTGTTGCAATGAGCTATAATTTAAGTGACCAAATCGCTCATGCCAAAGTTTGCTCAAGTTATCGCTATGAGCAACAAAAACTAAAGAAAAAGTGATGATCCAAAGTTGTTAAATTTGTACAACCTAGTAATATCATCAACAGTTCCAGTAGCAAGGACATTTTGAGGAATTTTAAAATCTTTGATTACAACTTGGTGAGGGGTAAACGTCACAGTTTTACCTTCACCTAAATGAGTAATTTGATAGGCTGATAACAAATCGCAGGAAATTTTTGGAACACATAGTACATCACTGAAATGACCATTTTCTACTGGAACTGTTCCAGATCCTACAACACTTAGAGATCTATCATCACTAACAAATATTTTCTTGGTGTTACATTCATGCATAGTAGAAAAGATGGCTTGATCCTTAGCCATATGATAAGATGCTCCAGAATCAATGAGCCATTCATTTGAAGTAGAAGAAGAAGATGCAGTGTAAGAATAACCATAAGCACAAAGTGCATGTCGATGAGAGGTAGATTCTGAAGACGAATCTAAGCTGATGTGGTGCTTCTTCATTGATGCTTCCAAGGCTGCCATCTTCTTGAAACACTTAGATTCGTCATTATTATCTTTCTCACAAAAATTGCAATGACGATTAGTCTTCTTTCCTTTTGGCTTGGATCCTTGTCATTTTTTAAAGAAGGAGCTGACTGAGAGGGTTTGGGACCCTTGTTGTTTGGCTTATTATTGCGAAAAATT
>LPNX010110330.1:0-41789 GCA_001517045.1 Pseudotsuga menziesii | reverse complement strand
ACTTAGATAAATAGTCTTGAATGCATGAAAAGTCACTTGGATTCAAAGAAATCAACTCATTCTCAAGTTGATGACCTCGAATTTCATTGTGTTTACCAAACACGGATTCCAACTTTTCCCAAGCTTTATCAGGTTCATCAATTCTAGATATGTGGAATCGCAAATCAGTAGAGATTGACATCCCAATCAATCCATGAGATTCATCACATCTATTTTCCCATTTAATTTTCTTATCATCATTAGTGGGTTCTGTTTCTTTCCTTGAGGTTATCCTGAAAAGTCCCATACTTCGTAGAACATCCTCCATACGAGATTTCCATGAGAAATAGTTAGAACTTATAAGTATAATATCACAAGGGGCGGCCATACTATAAAATAATGGCTCGAAGAATAGAAACTAACTGTCTGGATGCAAAAAGCTCAAAAAAATATGCGGTTTAAAAAAAAAATGGCATTGAAAACTGATTCTGGATGATGAAGCTATGCTTGATAAAAGAAAATGTTGAAGATGTCCCCAATAGTGACGTGGCAGATATTAACTTGACCAACTAAAAAAAAGAACCCTCTTCTTCCCAAGATGAACCTTTGACAATCACTTACAAGAAAGTTGCTTTTTAAGTGAATCACTTTTGTAAAATAAGTGATGTTCACTTTTACAATAATGTTACTTTTAAATAGTGCGGCAATAAATTAAAAGACTTAAGTGGCTCACTTTTTATTTTTATTTTTTTATGTGAGATGCGCTTTTACAATAAAGTAACTTAAAAATAGAAATTGCATGCATTAAAAGTAAGTTAATAAGACTTGAACTCAAGACCTATTAAGGAAGAAAGCAACTTTGAACCAAGTGAGCTAAGTTTAAAAGGTACGTAAAAGAATGGAAAGAGGAAGGGGTTTTTTTTTTCACTCTTCTCTCTCGTTCTCCGTGCTTTCCTTTTTTTTCTGCAAAACACAAAAAAAAAACAAAAAACAAAAAACAAAAAACAATTTTTTTTTCCACTCTATGGGTGGGGTTAGATCTTGGTTAGCTTACCCGAAAAGTCTACGTTTTCAAGTTTTCTCGTTGTTTTTTATTCACCATGATCGCACAAGGTGCATGACAAAGAGCATACGTAGCCGAGAAGATAAAAAAAAATGTTCCCTTTCTGTTTTCGATTCGTCGCGATCGCGCAAAGTGCACGGCAAAGAGCTACGCAGCCGAGGAAGGCAAAAGTCTGAGACTAAAACAATAAATATCTAATAAAAAAACTGATAAAAATGAGAGATTTAAAAAAAATAAAACAAATCAGTCACTGTAACATTATACCTTCAGATTTGTCAAAATGAGTGTTTCTGGAACAAACGGAAACAATTTTTGATGAAATGAAAACTATTTTCAAATGGAAACGGTACTCTAGACGTAATGGAATAGCTCTAACAGGCCACAAATGCACAGAAAATCTAGAACCAGAAACCCTTTCAAAGTTTCAGCAACACCGGTTCCATATCTTGACCAAAACCGAAAGCGGTTCTTCATAAACGCTCTAATACCATGTTCAGGTACACAGGGTACTCCCAAAAGACCAAACACCTAGAGAAACCACTTCACACAAATGAATCACAGATAAATACACCGATGTTTGTCACGTGGTTAAAACCCTCGAGAGGGAAATAGTCCATAGCCCCAGCCAAATAGCTACTTGGAGCAATTTATTATACAAAAGAAAGAAAGTTACATGAGATTCTCATAATCGATCAACTAGCCAAGGACCCTCCATGCTATTTAAACAGAGATCATGGACCAATCGAGTGTTAAACCATAGATCAATGGTAGGTATGATCTAAGAGAAGTTGAACCGTCAGATCACTCTATTTCTAGAACATATCGTGACCGTCGAATTAGAATATTTACAAATGCATACTAATACATACTAAAGAAACACACTTTCACCTAACAGATATATTACACAAGTTGATCTTAAGTGTCTAAATATCCTAATAGAATAATGGGCAATCGAGTCCTTGTTTAAAATAATCTATTTTAACTCAGTTAAAAATCATTTTCATGCCAATTCAGTTGCAAACCACCTTTGAACTCTAAATGTAAAGAATGTCTATGTATACTATTGAAGTTAAACAAAATATATCACTCGTTTTAATTTTTTTGGTTGGGAGTACACTTTTAACCAGTTATCAGCCTTAACAACTCTCTCATCCTTGGTAATGAGCTTATAATTTTCTTGTTCTGAGCATTGAATATTCTTGACAAAACCTGAGGTGGGGTTTGGCTAGGGTGGCATGGGATGAAGAGGATTTAATAAACTTGTTTGAGCAATTCACGAACTAAACTGTTTTCTTGGAAAAGTTATCGCGCAACGGCTAAATAATTGACATTGTACAGGAAAGGGCTCTTTTGTTGAAAGATAGAAACCAGCATAATCAAGGGTCATTTCCCCCAAAGTAGCGTCATGAAGAGAATTTGCTAATTCAACAGAATTACCAATTCCACAGTAACTCTAAAATTCACGGTTATTGTAACTTCTCTTGAAGTTTCCTAGAAATTTAAATTTCTTAACGTCATCTTCATCTTCTAGGTTGTTGAAATAGGACCAACCTTGCTTATTGCAGGCATAATCCAGGGTCATTTCCCCCAAAGTAGCGTCATGCAGAGAATTGCTAATTCAACAGAATTACCAATTCCACATTAACTCTAAAATTCACGGTTATTGTAACTTCTCCTAAAGTTTCCTAGAAATTTAAATTTCTTAACGTCATCTTCATCTTCTAGGTTGTTGAAATAGGACCAACCTTGCTTGTTGCAGCACTAACGTGAAGGATGGTAACGCCATTGTCACAAATAGTTTAGACTACAATACGTGTTTTTTTTCCCATAAAGGAAGTGAATTCCAATAGCTGGTATTAACTTCTAATTTTACAATAATATGCTTAGATTTATTTATTGAGAAAGTTTAAACGCTCATGGGAGGTTTACTTAATTGGAAGCCATGCTTTGAATGATAAAGTATGGTGCCTGCATTGTCGCAGATAGTTTAGACTACAATAAGCGTTTTTATCAAGATACTTTAGAATACAACTGTAATTTGTACTCTGTAAATTAGTTTAAAATGGACCTTGAGCTTACCTGTTGGATGCTTGGAGAAGCCCAGCTGTAGTTTGTTGGAGGAAGAAACGAAAGGCCTTAGGCCTTTAATCTCTCCAAACCCATTAGTTTTGACTGGTTGCCTAGCAATTGACATGCTATTTGGATTTCAATGAGTGTTGAAGTGTGTCATAAACTGGGATGCTGAAGAAGAGCAGGGAGATGCGCACAAAGTCTCAAGTATCAATCGAGATGAGAAATAGATTAATCTCCACCCCACCATTACACTACACATTTCCCTACCATGTCTCTTGAGGTTTTTGTAAAAATAACAATAGTGCAATCGACAGATGGGTGCATGCATTTGACACTTGTACACTTATTTTATTACCTCGAGCCCTTAAAATCTTACATCCTGCCTACAATTCTGCCATGTTTTCTGTCAACCTAACATTACATGCCACTCTCACCCTATGACATAGTGACCTAAGGTGTTTAGTCATTTTTTACTGTCAAGTAATCTAAGTTTTAGATTATGTTGAACAGTTGTTTTCAGATATGCCCCAATAATCATTCTTCACATTCTTGTTAGAATGGTCTTTATGTGATAATTTAGTTTAATTTTGGTTCACAAAAAATTTTCCTTTTCCTTTTCCAATATCTGTTTGGATATTTGTTTTTCTAATATCTTTGTTAGAAAGTGGTAAACTATCGATTGAAAAAAATCGTCATAAAATTCATTTCCTTTAAAGCTTATCCTTTGAATTGGCAACTTTACAAAACAATTTGCAAGCATTTCATATTAAAATAGACAACCGCTAAATTGATTTCAAAGATTCTAATTCAGTATTTGGAGATCAAATCGAATACGCTAAATTGATTTCAAAGATTGTAATTCATTATTTGTAGATCAAATCGAATATGTCTGAACTATAAGGAAAGTTGACAAAAATTTAAACAACTCATGAAGCTGACATTTAGCCGAGAATCATGGATATCAATTCTGTAATTGGAGCTTGCCGAGAATCATTCTTTCTGTCATTAGTTTCGAGTATCATGGAATTTATTTTGTATAGTTACTGCTATAACATCTGTATATTTCCTAGAATAGAATTGGAGTCTTGTATATATAACTGTCCTGCAGAATCAATAAAGTTGAGTTGAATATTTTCCATTCAAAACTCCCTGCATATCTTACTCTTTATATGGTATCAGAGCCAAAATCTCTAACGAGACCTCGATCCAAACCAGCCATGTCTTCTTCAGACAACCCAAACACTCAGCCTCCCTCTTCCACTACCACATCACCGCCCAAATAAATGAGAAACTCACCCCCTCTACATTTCCACAGTGGCGTGCCCAATTTGAAGCTCTCCTCATTGGCTATGATCTGATGAACTATGTCACCGGTGATTTATTTTTTCCATCATCCGATGGCACTCCTTCCTCCATCTCTCAAAAAACTCACTGGGTTAGACAATACAAACTCATTCTAAGTGCTATTCTCACATCTACAACCACCACCATTACCCCCCTCATTGCCACTGCCAAGACCTCTCATGAGGCATGAAAAAAATTAAACACCATGTATGCAAGCAGATCGCATACAAGAGCTATGCAACTCAAGGAAGAACTCACCTTGATCCAATGAGGAAATCGATCGATTCCAGACTATCTACATGCTGTCAAAACCTTAGCCGATGAAATCACGCTCATTCATCATCCGATTTCAGACGACAACCTCACTCTTTATGTTCTCAATGGCTTGGGTCCCGATTTTAGGGAGATTGCTGCTCCCATTTGGGCAAGGGAAAAATCCCTTGTTTTTGAGGAATTACATGATTTGCTCGTGGGGCATGAAAGCTATTTGAGGAGAATGGAAGCTGCGACTCAGTAGCTTGTTGCTTCAACAAACTTCTCTAGCAAGAGAAACGGCTCGCATGGAGGACAACAGCCGAAAGGCTTTAATCGGTCAAATGGGTCTTCAAAGCAACAGACCTCAAACTGTAATTCCCCTGGGCCCAACTCAATCCAGCACCATTTCACTCAGCAATCAAGTAATCTCAGCTCAATCAGTGCCGTTTCCAGCCCAAGTGTCAGTTTTGTGATCAATTGGGCCACATAGCCAAGGCTTGTCCACAGTTGCAGCAAAATGAAGTGACTGTAAACTATGCTTGTTCTTCTTATGCCAATGAAAATAAATGGCTCATTGATTCGACGACTTCTCACAACATTACTAGTGATCTCACAAATTTATCTATTCACTCTGAATATGATGGAACTGATGAAGTTGTGCTTGGTGATGGTACAGGTTTGGTTGTTTCACACATTGGTTCTCTAGCCTTAAATTCACCCCATAAAACTTTTTTCTTACGTGATACACTTTGTGTTCCCCATATTCACAAGAATTTAATTTAATTTCATCACTTCACCAAACAAAATAATGTTTTTGTTGAATTTCATCTGTTTTATTTTCTTGTGAAGGAACATAAAATGAGGGCGATACTACTAAGAGGTGCATGTGAAAATGGTGTCTATGTGTTTCCAAACTCACTGGTGGCTTCATCTTCCAAAATGGTTGCTAATGTGCATGAAAGAACTTCGATTGATGGGTGGCACAAGCATCTTGGCCATCCCTCAATTAAAATAGTTCAAAGTCTTGTTAATCATTTTTCTCTTCCGCTTACTTCTAATAAATTGTCATCCTAATGTACTTCTTGTTATATTAATAAAGCACATCAACAATCATTTCGCTCCAATAGTTTTCAAAGCCATGCTCCTCTTGATATTATTTACACCGATGTTTGGGGCCCCGCACATGCTACTGGTCTTGATGGCTCTCGGTATTATCTTCTTTTTGTTGATCACTACACCAAGTACTTATGGTTTTATCCAATGGCTACAAAATCAAGCGTGTCTAGCATTTTTCCCCAATTTAAACATCTCGTTGAAACACGCTTCAATTCTAAAATTAAAAGCCTGTACTCTGACAATGGTGGTGAATTCATAAGTTTGAAAAAATACTTGTCTCTTCATGGTATTAGTCACTATACCACCGCACCATACACTCCACAACAAAACGGTGTTTCTGAGCGTTGACATCGTCATCTTGTGGAAACCGGTCTTACTCTTCTTCATGATGCTTCCTTACCTCTCTCTTACTAGCCCCGTGCATTTCAAATCGCCACATATCTCATAAATCGACAACCCACTCCACTTCTCCAAAACAAGTACCCTTTTGAGGCCCTTTTTGGACAAAGACCCAACTATCTAAAATTAAGAAAATTTGGGTGCCTTTGTTATCCTCTTACAAAACCTTACAACACTCACAAATTGCAGCCCAAGTCCATTCCATGTCTATTTCTTGGCTACTCCCAAACTCAAAATGCATTTAAATGCATGGACCCAACAACTAAGAAATTGTACATCTCACGGCATGTTCTTTTTGATGAAATGAAAAGCCCATTCATCCCAGTGCCCACCGAAAGCCCTCTTTCACATATGTCATCTTCTTCCTTCATTTCACAGGGCTCGGGTTCTTCAATTTCTTCTACTGTCCACTCTGTTCTAGTGCCAGTGCACTCCCTTGCACCTTCATCGTCGCCGTCAGTGCTCTCGGAAACATAGGTCGCTGCTGATGCATTACCTACTGGTAATATTTCCTCTCTCCCTATTTCAGATATTTCTCATTCACCTGTTGCCCTAGACTCTCTTGATTTAAATTTGATTTTGCCATCATCAAATTCTGATTTAAATAACATACCCACCAATCTTTCACTGTCCAATTCAGATCATGTTTCTGTTCCCATTAATTCGGTCCAACTAGAAACTCCCCCTACTCGAACCCATACTATGGTCACACGGTCAATGAACAATATCTTCAAACCAAAACAGATCCACATGGTTACAAAACATCCTATCCCACCCCCTCTTGAACCAACGTGTGTCAGCCAAGCTGTATCAAATCCTCAATGGCGTGAAGCCATGTCCAGTGAGCTCACTACTCTTATGAGGCATGGCACTTGGGACTTAGTTCCCCCACCCAAAAACTATAATCCAGTGGGATGTAAGTGGGTCTTTCGAATAAAAAGGAAAGCAGATGGCTCAATAAATCGGTTCAAAGCATAGCTTGTTGCAAAGGGGTATAATCAACGTCCTGGACTTGATTATAAAGAAACTTTTAGCCCTGTGGTTAAACCAGCCATTATTTGGTCAGTCTTAAGCATTAGTGTTATAAATGGATGGGAATTAAGACAAATGGATGTTAACAATGCTTTTTTACATGGGAAGTTAACTAAAACTGTGTATATGATGCAACCTCCTGGGTTTAAAGATATGTCCAAAATTGATCATGTATGCAGATTGAGAAAAGCCATTTATGGCCTAAAACACGCCCCAAGGGCTTGGCATTCAGCCTTGAAGAATGCTCTGATGGACCTTGGTTTTCAGAATTCAAGACATGATTCTTCCCTGTTCATTTATCGACATGACTCCATTACCTGTTATTTCTTAGTTTATGTCTACGATCTTGTCATTATAGGAAGTTGTAAGAAATTTGTGGTTTCTGTTATTGACAAACTTGGACATCAGTTTTCCTTGAAGGATATGGGTTCACTTCACTTCTTTTTGGGAGTGGAAGTCATACCAACTTGTGCAGGTCTGTTCTTATCTCAGCATAAATATATTCGTGAGCTTTTGCAAACCACGAATATGCTTGGAGCCAAGGATGTGTCTACACCACTTTCAACTACCACATCTCTTCATTTAATGGATGGCACAGCTGCTGTTGATAGTATTGAGTTTAGGAGAGTGATAGGCAGCTTGCAATATCTCTCTTTGACTTGTCCCGACATTTCATTTGCGGTTAAAAAGCTCTCACAATTCATGCACAAGCCAACTACCACACATTGGACAGCAATCAAGAGGCTTCTTCAATACCTCAAACATACAATATTTCGTAGCATTCAGCTTAACAAATCTACAGATTCATGTCTCTCAACTTATAGTGATGCTGACTGGGCTGAAAACATTGATGACTGCACCTCTACTTCAGCATATATCACTTTTCTAGGCTCAAATCCAATCTCCTGGAGCTCTAAGAAACAAAGAGTTGTTTCCCGTTCGTCTATGGAAGCGGAATATAGGGCTCTTGCAAATGCGGCATCAGAAACTATGTGGCTTCTTGCTTTATTTCAGGAACTTGGTTTTTCTCTCAAGGCGCCACCTTCTCTTCTCTGTGACAATCTTGGAGCAACTCATCTAAGCTTCAATCCGGTGCAACATTCAAGGATGAAACACATTCAAATCGACCTTCACTTTGTCTGTGATCTAGTTCAGAAAGGGACTCTTCATGTTCGGCATGTACATACCCAAGATCAACTTGCAGATTTACTGACCAAGCCCTTATCAAGGCAACGCACAGAATTTCTAAGGAACAAGATTGGTCTTGCCGATGGAAGCACAATCTTGCGGGGGCGTATAAGGAAAGTTGACAAAAATTTAGACAACTCATGAAGCTGACTTTAGCCGAGAATCATGGATATCAATTCTGTAAATGGAGCTTGCCGAGAATCATTATTTCTGTCATTAGTGCCGAGTATCATGGAATTTATTTTGTATAGTTACTGCTATAACGTCTGTATATTTCCTAGAATAGAATTGGAGTCTTGTATATATAACTGTCCTACAAAATCAATAAAGTTGAGCTGAATATTTTCCATTCAAAACTCCCTGCATATCTTACTCTCTATATGAACAAGTTGAAGGAGCCTGTTTCAGAGACTAGGTTTCAAGTGGAGTTGAGCTATTTCTTATACAAATTAACAACTTGTTTCATCAATCAAGCCTAGTCTCTTATTTACTACTTAACAACTTACCCTTAATACTCTCTTAGATCGGGTTGTTCACCATATTGAGGAGAAGGTACAGTTAGAGGAAACGGGAAGCTAGGAATTGGATACATGCATCCATTTCCAACATCACAAATTTCATCTTGCATTCGTCTTACGGTACAACAATTTTCATCCCACAAGTTGTCTTATTGTACAACAATTTTCATCCCACAAGTTGACAAGCACACATGTTGATCACTGCCCTCCCTTTTGAATCTTTAAAGTTCAAATATTTCAATCATGGGAGTGAAAAGACCATTCAACTGCAACAAATCATAGGTTCAAAACTAAATTCGAGTCCTACATTTGCTTGAATTACAAGAAAGAACCAGAATTCTAACCCAGCAGCCATACTTTTTTTTTTTTTTTAATGTGAAGAGAGGTTCTGGATTCACAAACAAGCCTTCATTGAGAAAGCTTTCATTAGGAGTAGGTGGGAAGCGGCTCACATCTGTCTTGCCTGATTTTCTACATGCGACAATGTGCCTTTCATGTATATAATATGTATTTAATATACAACAATGCCTGCATGTGTCTTACATGCATATAATAATATGTATATAATATGCAATTATCTGACCACTTAGTTCTATACAAATTCTGGCGTGGCACTGCCACAAAGTAGATTTTACATGAGAATCCTTTTATTCTAAAGTTGGTAACAAACTAAAGCCAGTGATGCATGTGATTTTTAATTTATTTTCTTAGTCTTAAAAGATATAACTTTGTTGGATGTGATTTTTAATTTAGATTTTTTATCTTAAAAAATATTCTATGCATCTTAAATTGAAATCTCGAAAAATGCTTTCTGTACTGGCAAGGTCTCAAGACCATAAAAGACACATAAATTGTCATTCAATGCGAAATTTTTTCATATACATATATGTCTCAGATTGACATTTTTAGATTCCGCTGTCTTCATAATCTTAATAGCTTTTCTAACATGAGAGATGTGTCTCTTTTTTCAGCTTATATCTATTGTTATTTTTTCATCTTTTATTGGAATTAATGCTCTCTTGAAATGTTTGCTAAGGTCCAACGACTAAGGTATATAAGTGTGTTCTCTGGGTGTACGTAAAAAGAGAGTATTGTTACAATATGCTCTTCACAACACAAACTATTGGGTTATCCTTGTCAACTGAGGGTATCTTTGTTGTTCACTGAAGGGCCTTGGTTGGCTGAACAAAAGGACCATTGGTAGGATCAAAGGCCATACATGGCTATTTTATAAATCTACAATATGTATGCTTGCAAATTAGTACAAAATAGCTTACAAGATGGAGTTCCTAGCCAAAAAGATAACCAACGGTTGTAATATTCTCCATATCCATGTATCTCCCGAGGTTATTCATCTCCTTACAAGCTTTTTCAAAAGTTCTTTAAAAAGAGCTTCATCAATACTTTCTTTCTTACCAAATACAGCAATGACATTATAATTTAAAACCAAATTAGTACTTTCTCCACATTTATATTCATGTATATCAAAACATTTAAACTTTTTAATGTAAGATAAATTTACAAAATAAAAAAAAAACTACCATATTAAAGAAAAAGTAAAAAAAATGGTTTCAAATACTCAAGATACCATATTGAAGTAAGAAAAAAAAATATATCACCTTTTCTTATGAGTGGTTTTGGAATCTCTTCTCCAACTCAAGAATCTAATTTTAAGTAAATAACTTTGTTAAGAAAAGAGAAAGTGCATATTTATTTTTAGTAGGGGTATTGTTATTTGTTTTTATTTTGGATTTTTATGGTAAAATTTAACTTATAGGTTTTTTTATAAAATATTTGTTAATTTTCATTTTTTTAATTTTTATTTTTCCCCAAGTTTAATAGAATAATTTTTTTTCACTCTAAAAATCATTAAATTATTATATAAAGTGTATAAAATTCTTTTAAATTAAAATGTTTGTAGAGTTAAAAACCTAAATAATTATTTTCATATATGTTTTAGATAGGTTGAGTTTAGCTATGGTTTTTATCAATAATACTGTAACCAAAATTGAATTTTAGTGGAGTTGAAATTGTAGAATTTAAAAGTGAACTTAGAATTCACATAGTGTGTTTTAATTGATTGAATTGGTTTTGTGTTCTTATGTTCTCAAAATATAATATGTTTGAATATCCATAATTGATTATCTATGCCAAGATGTTTATGGTTTAAAGTTTGTTGAGATTCATGAAAACAAAATTGATAGGAATCCCTTGATAAGATCACCAGATGCATTCTTATTAAAAATATATATGATAAGAAATTTAGTTAGCTAAAAATTGGTATGGACTTACACAATTTGTTTTCATAATTTACTAGTTATTGATTTTAATAACAACTAGTCCATTTCAAATCTATTATTATTTTAATAATTTTGCATTGATTAAATAGGAAAGATCCTAATAAATTATACAATCTAAAAATCAAACTAAGTTAATAGCATGCCAACAAGTTAGCCAGACCTAACACAATTTTGTTTTAATAACTTACGAGTTATTCAATTTCATAATAAGCAATCATTTCAAATATATTATTATTTGAATCATTTTTCAATGTTTTCATTAATTAAATAGTAAACATCTAGGAAGTTATGCGATTGAAAAATCAATTTAAAGTTGGTGATATGTCAACAAGTTAACTATATCATGCACATTTTTCTGTATAACATGAAATTTTATCAACTATCCACTTATATGAACTCAACTAAAACAATTTGTTTTCATAACTTGCTAGTTATTCACTTTAAGAATACTTTAAATGTATTATTATCTTAATAACTTTCCATTACATAGATAGCAAATTAGTATTATTTTCACAACTAATCATTATGAAAAAATGGTAAATTGTTTTGGTTAAATGTTCTCGCTCAAATTCATTAATTTTATATGAAAACTATTGAAATTATAATAATATCAAACTATTAAAATTAATGATATTGTGATATGTCACAAAATTGTTATTCTAATATTATAAATACCAAATTTTATATGGAATGAAAACAAAAATGTAAATCTAAATTTATTTTGTAGCATAGCTTTGTATATTGAAATGTTCAATTATTGCATGACTTAACTTAATTTCCTTGAACATTTCATAAACCAATATTAATTGAGAAATAACTTAATACATTACATGAAAAAACAATTTCATTGCGCCGAGAGGCGCTCTACAGCCCAATATGGGGGAGATCTTGTAACGTTACGTGATGTTATTTTTATTAATAAAAAATTAATTTTCTAATTATAGGCCAAAATAAATGTCGACCACATAAACAATCTAATATGGGGGAGATGTTGTAATTTTCCTACCTAACAAAACAATAAAAAGTAAAAATTTAATTATCCGTAAAAAAAATATGCTGGTGAGGAAAAGAACACAATATGGAGGAGATGTTGTAATGTTACTAACTAACAAAATAATAATAAATAACAAGAATTATCCGCAAAAAAATGTTGGCTTTGCACATGGTTTTAAAACCATTTGCAAGGCCTTCTAAACAACCCATGGTTTTATTGTACATGGTTTAAGAGGGCTTTGCACATGGTTTTTATTAAACCATGTGCAAGGCTTCCTAAATAACCCATGGTTTTATTGTACATGGTTTATGAGGACCTTGCAAATGGTTTTAAGACCATGTGCAAGGCCTACTAAACAACCCATGGTTGTAGGAGGGCCTTGCATATGGTTTTAAAACCATGTATGGGGAAATGTTGTAATGTTCGTTCTTAACAAAATAAAAAATAATAATAAATATTATATGTTAGCCATAAATAATATTAAATAATAATAATAAAAATATTAAATGTGGACCTTAAATAAAAAGATTTGTCTTTTGGTTTGAATTAAATCAATGGATATCTAAGAAGAGGTTTGCACCTTGAGAGATTTGATCCATCTCGGCGCTTAATAGAGCCTAGGATTTGGATCTACGCTGGTTTACCTTCTACACTATCAAGCAAGTTCAAACATGTTTTTCCTGTATTATAGCAATATCTATTGACAATGTGTCAAAGCAGACTTTTCGATCTAAATTCTTATTGCACTAGCTTTCATTTGATAACAATACCTATCAGCAATGTCAGGGACATTGCCACCTCATGGCTCTTGTTTATTTAATATAAAGCTTAATCATTTTAAATTAGCTTTCAAATTTTATAATTCGAAAGAGACTAGTCACATTTATGTCAACGTTTTTTAAGACCAAAACCACCTGGATTTGTAGGAATTTAATGGATCTAAGATCGTCATGTCTACGATGAAATCATTTTAGTCTTTTATTTATCTTATAGATATACTCGTAATAAACAATCCATAAATTGCCAGTACTTTAATGTTTTATATTGTAGTGTAAAATATTAACATAAAAGTGGTTATCAAAATGTTGAAATCCAATGTTAATTTCATGGCTGCTGTGAATTTCATGATTGTTACAGGCTGCTGTGAATTTCATGATTGTTACAAGTAGTGTATTAGACCGTTTGTATGAACGTAGAATTGTAATTAGTAATGTTAGATTAAAGCACTGAAAGCTAGCATTGAAATTGGATTGGCATACTTTGATCTACAGTGGCACAAAAATTAAACCGTTTGTGTGAACACAGAATTCAACAGTTCCATATCATTGTTTGTTTACACCAAAATTGTAGTATGATCAGACTATTAGTTTTCATTCGTCGTTATCTTTTTGGGTGATTTGATTGTAAATGACCTTCATATAACTTGATAAAATAACATTACAATGAGAAAATAATATTACAAACATTGTATATAGTAAGCGAAAGCTCTCTCACGTGCCTGAGCTTAAAAAACATGTATTTTTGGTCTATCCAACGGACCAATAGCGAAATCAACCATTGACTTCGTTGTTGGTCCGTTGGATGGACCAAACGTACATGTTTGTTAAGGATGGCCCACTTCCTCTCACTTAACCATAGAGAGAGGAAATTGCAACTTTTTATATCCTTTTCTCCCAACATCACCATTTGAATAATTTGTCATTGCAGCTTTTTGTCAATAATTATTATTTTGTTTTTTTCTTATTCTTTCCTTTGGTCCCTGGGTTGCTGGTTTCCCCTTGGGTTCGTAGATTGAACTATATGGACCGGAGGTATGGATAGGAACTGGTGCAGATTGAGTTGATTATACATAAGAACATTGAAAAGAAGCGTAAAAATATGATGGTATCTTTTGAGGAAATTGCAACTTTTTATATCCTTTTCTCACAGCATCACCATTTGAATAATTTGTCATTGCAGCTTTTTGTCAATAATTATTATTTTGTTTTTTTCTTATTCTTTCCTTTGGTCCCTGGGTTGCTGGTTTCCCCTTGGGTTCGTAGATTGAACTATATGGGCCGGAGGTATGGATAGGAACTGGTGCAGATTGAGTTGCCATATACATAAGAACATTGAAAAGAAGCGTAAAAATATGATGGTATCTTTTGGGAAAATAAAAGGACATAAATCTCAATATTGTTGTCTGACAGCCTGGATGGGTTTCGACAATGTTCCATAAGTAATTTCCTATAAATTTGAATCAACACGGAGCTCTTTCGATCTCTCAGATAAAGGGAAGGGACTGAGAGCCAACCATAATATTTTTGGGGTGGGGTGGATGCTGCTACCAAACTACTTAAAATCTCACAAAACCTTTAAACATGCTATTCATGAAAATGGAAAAAAAAACTCAATCTACAAGGCAACTTTTTGTTTTTTTTACAATGCAAACTTATATTTTTGTTTTAAACTAATTTGATGCAATCCTAAAACTGAAAACCTACTAAAATAAAAATGCAACTACAAGAACGCAATATGATGCATCTAAGAAGAAGGAATTGTTTTCTCTTTCCTAAAATAAAAATGATGATGTAAAACACTAATTGATGTTGATAAATTTATGTGGTGATAGGTTATTGGTGATGTAATCGGAGAAGCCACAGTATCGAAATGATCAAGTCGACGTTTCGAATCCATATCAGGATCCATCATCAGGACACGTTCGAATGTGGAGAGAGTGAGGACTAAAGTTAAATACTGGAGCTGAGTGGGAAATCTATGGTCGGCCGCAGAGATTAGGGTTTGTTAGGTTAAAAAATAATAATAATTTTAATTTTATTTAATTTCAAGTGTGCGGTTTTTCGGAATGCTGATTTTAATTATTTTTCAAAGTTTTTAATTTGATTTTTTAAAGACCACCAAAAACCTAAAAACCCTTAAAACCCTAAAGTTTTACATTAATTATTATAATTAATAACAATTTTAGAGGCCTTAATAATAGACTTAAAAAACTTAAAGTTTTTTAAATTTTTTATTATTATTAACAACTCATTTAAAAATTTAGTACCAAATTTAAAAAAAAAAAAACTTAAAGTTTATAAATTTGTTATTATTAATGAATATTAATTTCTAGCTTAATTTTAGGACTTTAAAGGTTTAATAATAAATTTAAAAAAATCTAAAGTTCATAAATTTTATTATTATTAAAAACAATTATAGAAACCTCTTGATAGATTTAAAAACTTAAAGTTATTAAATTTATTAATGAAATATAATTATAATTAAATTTTTATTTAAAGGTGTTCTTTTAGCTTAATCTTAGGATTTATTAGATTTTAAAAACTTTAATAATAGATTTAAAAACCCTAAAGTTCTTAATTAATTATCATTAATAACAAATTTAAAAACTTTGATAATAAATCAACATTCCGAAAAACCGCACACTTGAAATTAAATAAAATTAAAATTATTATTATTTTTTAACCTAACAAACCCTAATCTCCGCGGCCGACCATAGATTTCCCACTCAGCTCCAGTATTTAACTTTAGTCCTCACTCTCTCCACATTCGAACGTGTCCTGATGATGGATCCTGATATGGATTCGAAACGTCGACTTGATCATTTCGATACTGTGGCTTCTCCGATTACATCACCAATACACTAATTGATGTTAATTTTTTTGAAGCTACAACCCAAAGATATTCCATTTTGCAACAGGTCTATTGCAAAATAAAGGTGCAGAGGGGTTCTCTCAAGGGTCATATAGGGAGTCAGTAAGTATGAGGGTAAGGTAAAAAGTATGCGTTAAAGGTTCCACCTCTTAATCTATCTTTTCTAAAAAAGCATACTCACAAAATGAAATGCGTTTTCTTACTAAAGATGTCAAAATATCAGAGAATCCTACAAATCTAGAACCCTACAGGCATATTCACATGTTTATAAAATGAACCTTTTCAGGAAAGAGGAACCGAAGTTGACTGGAGCATCACTCTGCTTGATGAACATAGACAGGGATGCATGCAGCCTTAATATGAAGAGAAAGGAATCAAGTTTTATTCCTTCCTCCCTTGCTCACAAGTGGGTGCGAGCTCGGCCTAGAACCTACAAAATTGATTCGAAGTGAGGAGATCAAAGCTCTGACATGATTCACTGATTCACCTAGAAACATGCACAAGTTGGAGCACTGGAAAAACTGACAAAAAATATTTTTACATGTAGTAGAGTAATAAATGCTGCTGATGTAGCATTGTGGACTGTTGAAAATTGCAACGCTAATTTGCAAGCTGCATTTCAGACAAAAGTTCGGGATGAATCCTAGTTGTGGCATTTCAGATTTGGACATCTGAATTTTGGTGGGCTGAAGCTACTGCACACAAAGAATATGGTGAAAGGATTACCATTGATCGACAGACCAGAGAGGGTTTGTGAAGGCTGAATTTTTGGAAAGCAGCACAGAGAGACTTTTCCAGTCAGAAAGTCCTATAGAGCACCCACACCACTTGAAATTGTGCACTCTGACATCTGTGGTCCAATGCAGACATCATCCATTGGTGGCTGCAAGTATTTTCTAACCTTTATTGATGACTACTCAAGAAAGACATTGGTATATTTCCCGAAACATAAATCTGATGCATTTGGTTATTTTCAGCAGTTTAAGGCACTCGTGGAGAACCAGAGTGGTCACCGCATCAAGATCTTAAGGACCGACAGAGGAGGTGAATATGTTTCAAATGAATTTTTGAATTTTTTCAAGACCCATGGAATACAAAAACAATTCACTACACGGTGTACACCTCAGCAGAACGGTATTGCCAAAAGAAAGAACAGAACCATCATGGAGATGACACACAACATGTTGGTAGCCAAGCATTTGCCAAATGAGTATTGGGGTGAAGCAGACGCAACTGCCATATACATTATGAACCGGTGTCCGACAAAGAGTGTGAAGAACAAAGTTCCCCAAGAAGCATGGATAGGTATGAATCATAGTGTTTCACATTTAAAAGTTTTTGGCTGTGTTGCATATACTCATATTCCAGATGAGTTGAGAAAGAAGTTAGACAAGAAGGGACAGAAATGTATTTCCGTCGACTATTCAGAAGACACAAAAGCATACAATTTGTATGACGATGTCGCAAGGAAAGTGATAATAAGTCGAGATGTTCAATTTGTCGAGAATGAATCATGGGATGGAACTGTCGACATAAATGTCAAGATTGTGTCAAATGTCAACAATGATGATATGGAAGAGGAAGTGGTTCAAACACCACATGTAAATCAACTGGTCGCAACACTGTCGAATCCCATGACACCAAGACATGGTTCAGCACAAGGACCATCGACACAAGTAGCAGCTCAAGCTACACTTACAAGTACACCAAGAGGCTAGCAGAATCCATCAAGCATTTCGTTTAGGTCAACATCGATAGAATCGGTGAAGACAAGAAGTCTGCAAGAGATATATGAAGCTGGTACACCTAATTCATTCTCTCTCTTTGCATTATTTTCCCCTATATATGATCCACTAACATTTAATGAAGTTGTTGAAGAAGAAGTATGGGCACAAGCCATGGATGAAGAAATAGAATGCATTGAGAAAAACCAGACATGGGAACTGGTTGATGTACCAAAAGACAAAGATGTAATCAGTGTCAAATGGATTTATAAGACAAAGCAAGATGCTGATGGGAATGTGCAAAATCACAAGGCAAGAATGGTAGCAAGAGGGTTCACACAGCAACCCGGCATCGACTTCAATGAAACGTTTGCAGCTGTTGCACGCATGGATATAGTCATAACAGTTTTGGCGATTGCTGCACAAAACAAATGGCATGTTCATCAAATGGATGTCAAGTCAGCATTCTTAAATGGCTATTTAGAAGAGGAAGTATATGTGGAACAAACACAAGGGTATGAAGTTCCAGGTTAAGAGCATAAAGTGTATAGGATAAAAAAGGCATTATATGGTTTGAAGCAAGCTCCTAGAGCTTGGTACAGTTAGATTGATTCCTATCTCACTGAAAATGGATTTCACAGAAGTGAAAGTGAACCGACTTTGTACACCAAAGTCGATGAGCAAGGTAAGATGTTAATTGTCTGCTTGTATGTAGATGATTTAATATTTACTGGTGATTTTTGCATAGGAGATTTTAAAACAGTCATGGAAAGTGAATTTCAAATGATTGATCTGGGGCTTATGAAGTTTTTTCTGGGCATTGAAGTTCAACAGTCTAAAAGTGGTATTTTATATCACAGACAAAGTATGCAAGTGAAGTTTTAAAAAGGTTTAACATGTCTAATTGCAAGACAGCCCCAACACCAGTAATAACAGGTTTAAAATTGAGCAAGGATGATGAAGGATCCACTGTCGATCCTATGCTGTTCAAAAGGCTTGTTGGTAGCCTTATGTATTTGACAGCGACAAGACCAGATATTATGTATGGAGTAAGTCCGATCTCAAGGTTCATGGAGTCACCAAAAGACTCACATTGGCAAGCAGGTAAAAGAATTCCGAGGTATGTAAGTGGCACAAAAGACCTTGGCATTATGTATTCAACCTCAGAAAATTTTAAAATCATTGGTTACACTGACAGTGACAATGGAGGCAGCATAGATGAAGGAAAAGCACATCTGGGTACACATTTCATTTTTGTACAGGTGTTGTTTCATGGGCTTCAAAGAAACAATCCATAGTAACTTTGTCTTTAGCTGAAGCAGAGTATGTTGCAGCGACAAGTGTTGCATGTCAAGCTGTCTGGATGAGGAGAGTGTTAAAATACTTGTCACAAAACCATCAAGAACCGACAACAATTCAACCATATCATTATCAAAGAATCATGTGTTTCACAAGATAACTAAGCACATCGGCACAAGGTTTCATTTTATAAGAGAGTTGGTGAACGACAAGGAAATTTGTTTGGAATTTTGCAGGTCTGAAGACCAACTTGCGGACATCTTCACAAAGCCATTGGCAAAGGACACATTCCAGTATCTGCGTAGTTATATTGGAATGACAAGTTCTCCATGGTGAACTCTGTCATAAACAGAGCATGTCTAAGCTTTGAAACATTTTGTAGATTTTTGTTTTAAAAATCCCCATCTGCTTATAATTAAGGGGGAATGTTGGAAAAATGTAATTATTCGCAGATCTGTACCTGAATCTCAGCCTACTCTGTCAGAGTCTGTACAAGTCAAGATCTCGTCGATTAGTCTGATGAGAGGGAAGAGTCCACGATTTGGCAATGTAAACCAGTCGAATTTATTTCTGAAGCTAAGTTGTTAGGTAGATAGTTATTACAGTCTTTAATGGTGAGTCAGTCGACCCATGTAGAAGCAATCTTCAGGTTGCCTATAAATAGAAGAAGCAAATTGTAAATCATGTTAGAGAGATTACAGACACTAGAGACACAATAGAGAGACAGAGGAACTCAAGGTGAGAAAGAGAAGTTGAAGCTCAAGCTTATGTGTAAGTGATTCAGTCGAAGAGCCGAATATCTGTAAAAGGACAAGTCTAGACCGACAAGTCTAGACCGACAAGTTTGTAATACTTTGTTATTTCCACATAGTTAAATATATGAAATAGTTTATGGTTGAATGCATGATTATTTGGCCGCACATATTTTCAGATTTACTTGGGTAAATGTCTTCTACAATTACTGTTAAGTGAAAGATCAAAGAACCCATAAATTTTTCACCGCGTGAAAGTTCCAGGGGTTTACGGCACATTGGTCGACTCAAGTCTTCCGACATATTTGGGCATATGTTTTATAAGTTATTTGGATTTGTTAATGTGTCCATTTTTACTCTATCTTACTCATAGGTGAAAAACATTTGTAATTTCTTAAGTCTTTAGACTAAGAAACTTACTTTGTAGATTTGGACCATAGTGAACCGACTTGAGAGGTTGGTTGAGTCAACCGACTGAGGTCAGCCGACTTGAGTGGTCGAAGAGGTGAGCCGAATTGAGAAGTCAAAGAAGTCAACCGACTTAGAACCGACAAGCAAGTCGAAGTAAATTAGTCGGGTGGAAAGGCCGACCAAAGTTGATAGACTTGTCTAGTCGGGAGATAGACAAGTTTCACCCGACAAGTGAAAAAGAAAAAGAGGTCAGGGTGAAAGTAAAAATCAAATTTTAATATCAACTGAGCCCTAAACTCAAGTTTAGTCGGCTTGGTTTTGGCTAAGTGGTATCAGAGCAAGGTTTAATCAAAGCAAGGTTTATATCGGCCCAAGATTTAGGAAAGAAATCTTGTCTTAAAAGGTGGATATTTAATTTTCTAAGGAAAGTTAATTAAAAAAATTAAAATGTCTTCCACTTCTGGTTCATTGCAAACTTCAATTTTTATACGAAAGAATTATGAATATTGGTTTTTAACAATGAAGGCTTTATTCAGAGGTCAAGATGTCTGGGAGATAGTCCAGCATGGTTATTTAGAACCAACAGACATGACAGCATATAACAATCTAACACAGGCTGAGAAAGATGTCTTGAGGGAACAGAGGAAGAAAGATGGAAAAACTTTGTTCTACATACATCAAGCTATGCATGAGAGCATACTCCCAAGAATAGCAGCAAAAACTGATGCTAAGCAAGCATGGGATACATTGGAGACTGCCTATCAAGGTTTGGATAAGGTAAAGACATCCAAGTTGCAGATTATGAGAAGAGATTTTGAATCTCTATCCATGAAAGATTCGGAGAATGTAGACACATTCTACAGCAGAGTTGTTGGGTTGATAAACCAACTGAAATCTCATAGAGAAGCCATAGAAGACCGAAGGGTTGTTGAAAAAATTCTCAGAAGTCTTCCCCCAAGATTTGAAAACTTGGTTGTGACCTTAGAGGAACACACAGACATGACAAAATTTACCATTGATGAGTTGCAAGCTTCACTCATCAATCATGAACACAAACTCAGTAAAACACAGACATCATTGGAAGGTGCATTTGCAGCACAGTCATCCATAAGTTGTGGTAGAGGCAGGGGGAGAAACAACTTCAGAGGCAGAGGAAGAAGTTCTTCAAGAGGAGGATGAGGCAGAAGTCCTACAAATGTCGGTGGTAGAGGAGATAACCAAAACCCAAGTCAGCCAAGTGGCCAGAGTTTTGATAAATAAAAAATTCAATGTCATTACTGTAAGAAATTTGGTCATTATGCATATGAATGTAGGAAGAAACAATATGACCAAGGAAGACAAAGCCCAAATCAGTCGACCAACACCAGCACTTCGACAAGTGCAATGTTAATGGAATCGACATCTCCATTCGAATGCAACGTTGTTCAAGAAATTCCACATGACATATGGTACTTGGATTCAGGATGCAGCAACCACATGACTGGTAACTTAAATTTGTTTTCCAGTCTAGACAATTCAGTTAAAACTGATGTTACACTTGGAAACAATGTCCAAGTTACTGTTTTAGGAAAAGGCACTGTTGATATTCTAACCAAACAGGGGGAGAGTAAGTATATCCCTAATGTCTATCATGTCGAAGGTCTGAAACATAATTTGTTAAGCATTGGAAAGTTGTTACAAAAGGGCTACAGAATCTACATGGAAGATGATCACTATGTGATCAAAGACAAGCGTTCAAGCGAACAACTGATAGTAAAAGTGCCAATGACAAGCGACCACTTATTTCCATTGAGGATAGTTCTCGACATAAAAGGGAAGACAAACTCAGAAGCTGCATTCAAAGCAAAAAGGGAAGAAACAGTCAAGCTCCTCGACAAGAGAGAAAATTGCAGCGCTAATTTGCAAGCTGCATTTCAGACAGAAGTTTAGGATGAATCCTGGTTGTGGCATTTTAGATTTGGACATCTAAATTTTGGTGGGCTGAAGCTACTGCACACAAAGAATATGGTGAAAGGATTACCATTGATCGATAGACCAGAGAGGGTTTGTGAAGGCTGCATTTTTGGAAAGCAGCACAAAGAGACTTTTCTTGTCGAAAAGTCCTATAGAGCACGCACACCACTTGAAATTGTGCACTCTGACATCTGTGGTCCAATGCAGACATCATCCATTAGTGGCTGCAAGTATTTTCTAACCTTTATTAATGACTACTCAAGAAAGACATGGGTATATTTCCTGAAACATAAATCTGATGCATTTGGTTATTTTCAGCAGTTTAAGGCACTCGTGGAGAACCAAAGTGGTCACCGCATCAAGATCTTAAGGACCGACAGAGGAGGTGAATATGTTTCAAATGAATTTCTAAATTTTTGCAAGACCCATGGCATACAAAAATAATTCACTGCACGATATACACCTCAGCAGAACGGTATTGCCGAAAGAAAGAACAGAACCATCATGGAGATGGCACGCAGCATGTTGGCAGCCAAGCATTTGCCAAATGAGTATTGGGGTGAAGTAGTCGCAACTGCCATATACATTATGAACCGGTGTCCGACAAAGAGTGTGAAGAACAAAGTTCCCCAAGAAGCATGGATAGGTATGAATCATAGTGTTTCACATTTAAAATTTTTTGGTTGTGTTGCATATGCTCATATTCTAGATGAGCTGAGAAAGAAGCTAGACAAGAAGGGACATAAATGTATTTTTGTCGGCTATTCAGAAGACACAAAAGTATACAAGTTGTATGATCATGTCACAAGGAAAGTGATAATAATTCGAGATGTTCAATTTGTTGAGAGTGAATCATGGGGTGGAACTGTTAACATAAATGTCAAGATTGTGTCGAATGTCAACAATGATGATATGGAAGAGGAAGTGGTTCAAACACCACATGTAAATCAACCGGTGGTAGCACCGTCGACTCCCATGACATAAGGACATGGTTCAACACAAGGACCATCGACATAAGTAGTAGCTCAAGGTACACCGACAAGTACACCAAGAGGACAGCAGACTCCATCAAGCATTTCGTCTAGGTCGACATCGACAAAACCAGTGAAGACAAGAAGTCTACGAGAGATATATGAAGCTGGTACACCTAATTCATTCTCTCTCTTTGCATTATTTTCCCCTATATATGATCCACTAATATTTGAAGAAGCTGTTGAAGAAGAAGTATGGGCACAAGCCATGGATGAAGAAATAGAATGCATTGAGAAAAACCAAACATGGGAACTGGTTGATGTACCAAAAGACAAATATGTAATCAGTGTCAAATGGATTTATAAGACAAAGCAAGATGCTGATGGGAATGTGCAAAAGCACAAGGCAAGAATGGTAGCAAGAGGTTTCACATAGCAAACCAGCATCGACTTCAATGAAACGTTTGTAGCTGTTGCACGCATGGATACAGTCATGTAACAGTTTTGGCCATTGCTGCACAAAACAAATGGCATGTTCATCAAATGGATGTCAAGTCGGCATTCTTAAATGGCTATTTAGAAGAGGAAGTATATGTGGAACAACCACAAGGGTATGAAGTTCCAGGTCAAGAGCATAAAGTGTACAGGCTAAAAAAGGCATTATATGGTTTGAAGCAAGCTCCTAGAGCTTGGTACAGTCGTATTGATTTCTATCTCACTAAAAATGGATTTCACAGAAGTGAAAGTGAACCGACTTTGTACACCAAAGTCGATGAGCAAGGTAAGATGTTAATTGTCTTCCTGTATGTAGATGATTTAATATTTACTGGTGATTTTTGCATAGGAGATTTTAAAACAGTCATGGAAAGTGAATTTGAAATGGCTGATCTAGGGCTTATAAGTTTCTTCTGGGCATTTAGTTCAGCAGTATGAAAGTGGTATTTTTATATCACAGACAAAGTATGCAAGTGAAGTTTTAGAAAGTTTTAACATGTCTAATTGCAAGACAACCCCAACACCAATAATAACAGGTTTAAAATTGAGCAAGGATGATGAATGATCCACTGTCGATCCTACATTGTTCAAAAGGCTTGTTGGAAGCCTTATGTATTTGACAACGACAAGACCAGATATTATGTTTGGAGTAAGTCTGATCTCAAGGTTCATGGAGTCACCAAAAGACTCACATTGGCAAGTAGGTAAAAGAATTCTGAGGTATGTAAGTAGTGCAAAAGACCTTGGTATTATGTATTCAACCTCAGAAAATTTTAAATTCATTGGTTACACTGACAGTGACAATGGAGGCAGCATAGATGACAGGAAAAGCACATCTGGGTACACATTTCATTTTGGTACAGGTGTTGTTTCATGGGCTTCAAAGAAACAACCCATAGTAACTTTGTCTTCAGCTGAAGCAGAGTATGTTGCAGCGACAAGTGCTGCATGTCAAGCTGTCTGGATGAGGACAGTGTTAAAAGACTTTTCACAAAATCATCAAGAACTGACAACAATCTTCTGCGACAACAATTCAGCCATAGCATTATCAAAGAATCATGTGTTTCACAAGAGAATTAAGCACATCGACACAAGGTTTCATTTTATAAGAGAGTTGGTGAACAACAAGGAAATTTGTTTGGAATTTTGCAGGTCTGAAGACCAACTTGCCGACATCTTCACAAAGCCATTGGCAAAGGACACATTCCAGTATCTGCGTAGTTATCTTGGAATGACAAGTTCTCCACAGTGAACTCTGTCATAAACAGAGCATGTCTAAGCTCTGAAACATTTTGTAAATTTTTGTGTTAAAAATCCCCATCTGCTTATAATTAAGGGGGAGTGTTGGAAAAATGTAATTACTCGCAGATCCGTACCTGACTCTCAGCCGACTCTGTCAGAGTCTATACAAGTCAAGATCTTGTCGATCAGTCTGACAAGAGGGAAAAGTCCACGATTCGGCAATGTAAACCAATCGAATTTATTTCTGAAGCTAAGTCGTTAGGTAGATAGTTATTACAGTCTTTAATGGTGAGTCAGTCGACCCATGTAGAAGCAATCTTCAGGTTGCCTATAAATAGAAGAAGCAAATTGTAAATCATGTTAGAGAGATTATAGACACTAGAGACACAATAGAGAGACAGAGGAACTCAGGGTGAGAAAGAGAAGTCGAAGCTCAAGCTTCTGTGTAAGTGATTCAATCGAAGAGCTGAAGCTTTGTAAAAGGACAAGTCTGGACCGACAAGTTTGTAATACTTTGTTATTTCCGCATAGTTAAATATATGAAATAGTTTATGGTTGAATGCATGATTATTTGGTCGCACATATTTCCATATTTACTTGGATAAATGTCTTTTACAATTACTGTTAAGTGAAAGATCAAAGAACCCATAAATTTCTCACCGTGTGAAAGTTCCAGGGTTTACGGCACATTGGTTGACTCAAGTCTTCCTACATATTTGGGCATATGTTTTATAAGTTATTTGGGTTTGTTAATGTGTTCATTTTTACTCAAAGCATTTGTAATTTCTTAAGTCTTTAGACTAAGAAACTTACTCTGTAGATTTGGACCAAAGTGAACCAACTTGAGAGGTCGGTTGAGTCAGGCGACTGAGGTCAACCGACTTGAGTGGTCCAAGAGGTGAGCCAACTTGAGAAGTCAAAGAAGTCAACCAACTTAGAACCGACAAGTAAGTCGAAGTAAATCAGTCGGGTGGAAAGGCCGACCAAAGTTGATAGACTTGTCTAGTTGAGAGATAGACAAGTTTCACCCGACAAGTGAAAAAGAAAAAGAGGTCGACACGATAAGTAAAAAATTAAATTTTAGTATCGACTGAACCCTAGACTCAAGTTTAGTCGGCTTGGTTTTGGCTAACAATATAGAAAGTGAACTACAAAGGTGGAACAACATGGGGCTTCATCAATGACATCAAAAAATATAGATTTAGTTTCATTGCTTTCTTTGTAATAAATCATCACTTTGAATTGGTTCTACTTCAGAGATAGAGTGGATGAGTGTACAAGATACAAAATCCTTTCCAAGCTATGAGAAAATGAACAATGAATCAGTTTCATTGCTTTCTTTGTAATAAATCATCACTTTGAATTGGTTCTACTTCAGAGATAGAGTGGATGAGTGTACAAGATACAAAATCCTTTCCAAGCTATGAGAAAATGAACAATGAATCATTAGGAACATATTTGTTACAAGGTGATTGAGACACGTGAGAGTGCCAAACAAATATAAATAATACAATATAATGATTTTTCATTATATTATCAAAATCTTGATTTAATTTAAAAGAAAATGAGTATGAGTATGTGGAAAATGGATAGTTCAAAACCGTGTGGCTAGACCTTACAACCGAAATCGAGACCAACCAACAACGAACGACGACGCTTACCTGCGTGCTTCATGCCTTCCTAGGTGTTTATGTGCAAGCCTAGAATTTGATGGACTACACAGAACGTTTTTTCCTATTCAAGACGTATTTTACAGGGAGATTCAAATTTGGACCGTCATCATCTACAGGTTTACAAAACTCCATCCCGTCAAATTGACGTTAAATGGTATTACTTACCTGTCATAATTTTTAATGTCTAGTCCTAAGTGTATATATCCTTAGTTGGAACTTGGATGGGGCCAAACGCCAAAATTTTTAATGTCTGGTCCTGAGTGTATATATCCTTAGTTGGAACTTGGATGGGGCCAAACGCCAAAATTTTTAATGTCTGGTCCTGAGTGTATATATCCTTAGTTGGAACTTGGATGGGGCCAAACGCCAAAATTTTTAATGTCTGGTCCTGAGTGTATATATCCTTAGTTGGAACTTGGATGGGGCCAAACGCCAAAATTTTTAATGTCTGGTCCTGAGTGTATATATCCTTAGTTGGAACTTGGATGGGGCCAAACGCCAAAGCCCAGGCGGCTGTGGCAGGTGCTGNTGGGGCCAAACGCCAAAATTTTTAATGTCTGGTCCTGAGTGTATATATCCTTAGTTGGAACTTGGATGGGGCCAAACGCCAAAGCCCAGGCGGCTGTGGCAGGGGCTGCATTATATTTCAAGGGCCAATGCTCCCCCCTTCACACATGTTTAATTGAATTTTATACAACAATTAAATGATGTTGCAGTTTGCCTATAGTGTAAGTTGTAACTACATGTTAGAATGACAGAGTAGTAGGCCCCAAGACTAAATACCAGATGGTATTCATTAATGGTGCATGAAAAACAATGAAACTCCATCGGCCTAGCCTGATCCAACCTTTTGCTAATTTATGAATTATTGTTAATTTGTTCTAACTCAGGAGGTTAGGCAGCCGGTAAACTCTATGAGTGTTTCTCGTTCATTGGTAGCCTGGCAAGGCTAAGAATATGCCATGCCATCTTGCTAGTCAATGTAGTGGGGTCACACATTCAGAAAAAGTGGCTATTATTTATCATACTCAAAATTTCTTTGTACCTCTTGTGACTGTGCAGAAGCCTGGATTGTAGAGGAAAGCTAAACCCTGTAGCGATCATCCGACAATGTAGTGTTCTCCATTGCATTATTTTCTAGAAATAAAGTTCTAGAGATAAAATACCAAGACATTAATGGATTTCGTTTTATGGACAGCAATCGGATCATTTCCACCCATCGTTAAACTGTTTCTAGATGCATTCCACTACTTTCCAAGGCTGGTATTACCTCGCTTGTTTTAGTATGTGTTTTCCATTGCATCATTTTCTACATTTGCCGTTTCCCTTAGACTCACCATGTGGAACGATAATTGTTTAATTAACCTTAAATTTCCATAAAAAAACAATTTTTTTCGGAAAGGAAATCAAATCATCTGGAAGGGACTATAATCTATACTGTCTTGCAGCATTTATTGAAAACTCTATAATCTATCAAAACTAATGCTGTAAAATAAAAAGGAAAACAAAGCAAACTCCAAATCCCATAAACAAATAAACACAATATCTACATTATTTCAACATTAAACATATATAAATGTTGAATGCAAAATCTTGAAAAATTACAAATACACTTCGTAATTTAACATATCAAGAACCTCAAACATTCCTAGTCCCATATTCACAATCTCATCAAGTGCTTCTCATTATGATTAGTCAGTGCATCAAACATTTAATATCTATAAAAATGGGAAGATTATTACAATATGCATTCACATAAGAAGGCTTAGCATGTCACGGTAGCCCTCGTCACTTGTTCTGCTCGTTACCAACAGCAAAGGGGCTCTTCATAACGTCCATCCGCAGCACCCTTCACTTTCTCTCCTGCCCGAATTCACAGAATTCACATATATAGGCCTTTTGCTAATTTTAAGTATGGTGGAGGTGGCAAGAAGCAAGAGCTAACGATTGAGCTGCAGAGTCTTAAATGACTTTGTCAGCTGAGTCTTAAATGACTTTGTCAGCTCATGGATCTCTATGAGCCCATCCATAGCATCATGGAGCTCCGGCACCTACGATCTCCGGAAAATGTATTTTCTTTCTCGATGACTTACCTTCTCGGCTGGGCGACGTACCTTCTCTACTGGAACCTGTAGGTACCGACTTAGATCCGCCCAGATCGAATGATCAGACAACGTCAAGCGCAGACTTAGATCTGCCCAGATCTATTGATCACACAACGTCAGCTCACCATTAATATATTTCCCCCCCTTCCCATTATTATGTTATTTCACCGCTTTTGCGACCTTCTTAGGTACACCCTTGGACTATGACTCTAAATCTAAATATTATTATTAATTTGATTTGGTGCATAGAAGTTTGAGAACCACGAAAATGTGGAAAAAATAAATTGAACATGTGACACAATCACAAGTTAAGTTTGTTGGAAGTAAACTCTATGCATTACCTAATCCATGATAATATATGCATGTGATGCATGTGAATAGTAATAACATATAATGTGAAGTTGAGCCACTAACATATTTAGTATTGAAAACATGAACCTAACACATAACCTACTCGTTTGTACATTTTATCTTAAAAGTCAACATACATTATCTACAAATGTCTTTACACGTCAATTTTCTTTGGATTCTTGTATATGATTTTATTTCAAAGATATTTATTTATACAACCTTCAAATGTCATATCCTCCACAATATAAGGACTAAGCCAAGTTATTCCCATATACAATGATCTTATATGCATAGGATCCCCATTTAGTCACAAATCTAGTCTTTTGTTGATCTCGTCCTTCTATTATTGATAAAAACTTATCTATAAATATTAACAATATCTATAGCTTTCCACTTCATTAAAGACGTTGTCTACAAATGGAATGGGAAAAACGATAAATTACCATGAGCATATGACTGTTTCTTAACTCCTTATATTTATCGACCAACTTGTCTGGTCTCCTTTTCATTAATTTAGTCTTCCATTCTTCCATTTAAGTGATGTTAGATGCTAGTGTAATTCAGTCTTCAATTCTTCCATTTAAGTGATGTTGATGTTTGATGATAGTGTAGGGAAAAGATAATGAATTTGTGTGTAACTACCATAATAAGTTTTTTCATTTTTATGATAAATTTTATTCTTTTATGTCTTTAATATATAGTTGCTTTAATTTATCAATATAGTGAGTATTTCATCATTAAGGTTACATCATTGCATTATCGTTAGGTCATCTTAAAAGTCATAGTTACTAATGCCTAATCTCACCCTATATATTAACTTTTATAACCTTTGTTCCTTAGATTTATGTATTTTTTATTTTGTTTATGACACCTTCTTGAGATGAGAGTAAATGGCATATGTGAGATTTATGTATTTTTTTTCCTCAAAAAAAAACCGCAGCTTAGAATTTTAGTAATAATACTATGAACCATATTGTTCATGTGGCATATATATTGTTTTACATAATTATCTTCAAATATTGCCTTAAACATAAAGATAAAACAATTGATTTCATCATCAAAAATTTTGTTGTCATGTTACATGTTTATCACTATAATTCACATATAAACAATATTCGGTACATCAACACAAAATATTGTCATCCATAATTGAGGATATAGGATGAAAATAAATCTATCATGGATGACTAAAAATGGAAACAACTTGGCTCCCACAAAATATAAACACCACAGAGGCAAGTCTCTATGGGCAAACCAACTATCATGTAAAGGGTATGAGGTCCAATTCCTTGATTATGTCTTTGTTGATCTCTGATACTTTCCAAGTGCCAATTGGTAACTATAGACCCGCCTTTGAAAGTAGAACAACCTATGCATTCTACTCCCTATAGATATGGAAAAAATCGTTTCTTTAAAAAGGTCAACTACTCTACATATGTCATCATACAATGGCTTCAAGTAAATATTCTTAGGGGGGTTTCTGTGTTGAAGCCATTGAATAACAAGGAGCAAGCCTCGAAAAATATGCAACTTATGTACCCCTTTAAGAATGCCCTACTTCAGTATCAACTTTGTTGCAGCTAAAGACTGTCAAATAGATGCAATGTGCCCCCTATACCCTCACATCCAATCCTAACTTGGGTTGCTCCATCGAAAAAACACCAAGCCTTGGATATGTCAATATATTCCACTCTAATCCGTCTCTTAGCTTTAACCTTCCTATCTGAGGGAAATAATCCAAGATGTGCATATATTCCCCCCCAAGATGTGCATATACAATTTACAAAACATGAACGCACAACATGATCGAACTTCTGATTGAGTACCACAACAAACACATTTTTCAAAATAATATAAAGTTTTTGTTATGATTATCATAAAACAAGAGTATTTAGCATATAACAAAATATGTGAGTAGCATATGAATGTCGATAAAATTCGAGAAGTGGAAAATAACATCAATGTATCACTTCATCTTTTCACTTTGAATTTTCAATATTCCATAAACACACAGCTACCTATCAAGAAACATTCAAAATATTAATTTGATAATGTTACTAAATAAAAAATATATAAATACAAATTAACTATTAAATATTTTTACAAACAACTTTACTAAGTGTTTCACTTTTTAGGAAAGCTCATGCATTTAAATATGGAATTGACTAGATTCTTGATATCTTTGAAGTAGTTGGTATATTTGGATCATTGGTGAAAGTATGTTGAATTGGGTTGAATGTAGATCCATCTTCCATTGCTATTATAGAATCATCAACAAACAATGAGCTACACTCAGTAACATGTTTTCTAAGTAATGGGAATTGACAATATTGACTATTGTGAGGCTCATTGCAAAATAAAACACAATACCTTTATTTGGACACATATAATGTTGAAATGGGTTGGATGTATCATTCACTGAAGTTGATTCAATTGTACCATCCACAAATAATGAGCTATGCTCATCATTTTTTCCATTAAATAACCGAAGTCTACAACTTTGAGCATTTCCAACTGTGGATGCCCCATTTGTAATAAAAAATAATCACATATTTATACTATTGTGTTGATGGTAATATTATTCTAAATTTCATGTACAACAAAAAAAATATCAAATTTTCTTACCAATATTATGTAGACTAGAATGTTTCACTAGATCAGATGCATCCACCTCATTTCTATGTTTTTGAGAATGTAACTGCAATTGCTCATCCATGCTTTTCTTCTTCACACGAACTCATCCCACCCTTTGAAATTCTGATTTTTCTTTTCCTAATTGTAGCCCATGACTATGCCGCCTTTTTTTATTTGTTGGGCTCAAAAAGCTATGCCTCCTTTTGGTAGTGATCTTTGATGGAGTTGTAATACTGAATAACATTTTATTGTATTCTTTTCGTGCACTAGCAAGCACATTATTCAATGCCCGAGCCTCCTCAAAAAATTTTGGTTTTATTGATAGTAAACCCTTGAATTCTTGATTAATAGATTCCATCATAGATTCCATTCCATCAACCTCAGATACAACATTATCTAGTCTTACAGGCCTTGAATCAACATGATATGAGGAATTATCCACATCATTAATACTTGTTTCAATATGGCATCTAAGATTGGGAGGAGAATCGAAGCATAGTAAAGGATTTGTTTGTAATTTTGGACTCGATACTATTGTTTCATTTAAGTCAACTAAAGATCTAGGCCTTACAACAAAAGAGCTAGAGACATTTGATAATAGATTATCACCAAAAATATCATTACTCACCAACATACCAACTTTTAGTACATGTTTACAAACATTCCCATTTAATGCCCAATTACAGTCACAGAAGTGGAAAGTTGACCCTTTATATATGACATTATACCAAGTACCACGAGTATCCTTATTTTGGCTGCAAACCCTATATTCACCATTAGATTTATGGTCAACAACACAATCTTTGTTTGGGATTTTGTTTGGTTTGAATTTGCTGGCTTTCAATTGTTCCTGGGATTTTTTAGGTCGTATAACACCCACTTCTTTTAAATGTTGCATATGCTTGTAATATAATTCAACCTTTGTCAGCAACACATGAATAAGCTAGTCAACTCGTCTATGACATGCATGGTTATGCTCACTAAGGTACCTTTGTTTTAAGTACCCATGGTAGGATTCAATTGCGTTATTTGTATCTTGATTCGAATGTGGAAAATTCCTGTAAGCTTTTGCCCACATATCTGAAAAAAAATGGGAGTTATGAATTAATAGATACAAATATGTCATTCCATAATTGAGTCATGAAAACTAACTATAAAAAACTTACGTATTTTATTGTTAGATAGCCAATTGGTCTTAAAATATTGCAAATTTTTTTCTCCTCTTTGAAATCATTAAAGAACTTTGTAACTGCATGTTGTATAGATTGATCATCAGGACACGAGTGCATGATTTCTCCTAAAGTGCAAAAGGTGTGGATTTTGTTTTCCTTTCCTTTGACTTTATTTTGAATGTTCTTCAACCATGCTCGACGGACGTGCCATACACATAATAATATTGTGGAGTTGGTTAGAGTCCTGAAATGGGGCAATCATTAAAATAGAGCATATATGTAAACATTATTGTTTCATGTCCTTCCAAAAAAATACACACTTCACCTTAATGCCTCAATCTCGGCTGTAGCATCATCAGTAATGAAAGCTTGCACATGCCAACCTGAACGTTCTTCCACACCAACTTTAAATAATGCTGACATCCATTTACAAATATCAGTTGTATTGTTGCGTGAAGAAATCACCCATGCCACAGAAACCCCATTGCGATGTTCATAAAAAACCATCAATGTGTAGAGTTGATACTACAATATTGAAAACAAGACATAATTATAATCATACTTAAGGTATAAGAATTCAAATGAATGTAAAAAATGAAATGGTATTTATGATAAATATGTACTTACTCCATATTTATTTGTGTTGAATGTTGAATCCATCGACATAACATTGTTGTGTGAATGTTTCACCATGATTGAACACATCCACGATGTTTGTATACCTATCATAAAAGGAACATTTTCACCAACATCTTGTTTTTAGAAGAAAAAAAAGTTTTCAGGACATTGATTGTACCAACATTCCACACTGAATGGATCACTTTCATCTTTAACATATTCTATCTGTTTCATGTCATTGTAAACGTTTGAGATATCTTTTCTTGTCATCAAGCTATCTCGAGATATCCCCGTAAATAACTCGCCTGATTCTTGCGCTACATCAGAGATTAACATGTCCCATATCATTGTAGCATTAAAACCTTTTCGAACCAAATCTAGGACAGAACTTCGTATATCCTCTGATAGATGTGGTGCGTAATTGAATGTTTGAGGCTTGCCAATTGCATCCTTCCCATGGCAGACAACATTACATTTATCAATATGTCTACACGCATTATATGTTATAACAGCATCATGTGGTCTAAGTTGAAGTCGTCACACAATAAAGTGACATTAACAAGCAACTTTAATGCTTTGACATGGATTGCGTTTTTTCTTTATAGGTTCTAATGCATTTATAGTAACTTTCCGTGTGTTTGGACCATATGCGCACCAATAACTATATAGAAACAACTACAACAAATTAGATAAAATATATATGTATGTTTGACATAACGAACTTGAAATGAAAGTTTATAAATATATTGCAACAATTATAAATACCCACATAGCATATTCTAGATATGTCCCAAAATTGGTCACTTTGATATCATCCACTTGTTTACTAAGTCGACTATGGACAACAAATTGAGTAGGTGCATCTTCACTTGATTGCTCCCCATTTACAAAATCATCAAGTCGACAATAGGGAATGATTGCAACTTGATCCCCATAGATTTCTGTCCAAGTCAAATCTTTTGCTGAAAATTCCATCATCTCCTCTGGATCTTGAACCTCTAGTTCATTAATCATCTCCCATTTCTTCATTCTTTAAATCCCTTAAAAAAATTACATGTAAAAGCAATTTGTTTAAGCTATTTATATAATGTTTTTAAATGCATTTATTGAAAGTATGCAAATATTATTTTAAGGTAAAGATTTAAAACATTTCTAATAAGTTCTATAAATGGTAATCTCATAGTTCTATTGTTAAATCAATATATTATTTAGTGTATTGTGATATATTTTCATTTTATTTATTGTTAATACATTATTTAGTATATTAAGGATTATCATTTAGTTTATATTTGAATTTTTATTTATTTTAAAATTAAATAGTTATTAATAAAAATAGTTGATTTATATATAAATTAATTGATACAAAAATAATGAAAATATGTTATTAAATTAAAAAAATTAATTTTTAATGATTGTTTTGTTTTAGGTTTTTAATAAAAAAACCATTAATAAATTAACTATAAAAAATTTGTATGAACACACAATTAAAAGTTAAAAATTAATGCAATATGATCCAATAATGACATGATATGGTAGCTAACAAAAATACTTTTTAAAATATTTGATATTTACAATATCAAAAAATTGTTTATAAGTAAAATTTAAGAAAAACATACCAAAAAATATGAACGTCATTTATAAATACTAACTATATGGAAAATTTAATTATAATAAGTTAACTACACATAAATAATTATACTTTAAGATTTTTAATATTAATAAAAATTCATATATATATATATATATATAAGTTAATTACAACACATAAATTAGACATAACATTTTCAAAATTTTTAATATTAAAAAATTCACATCATTTTCCATATATGTCGAACTACATTCACATATCATAAATTTCATTATGCTAAATAAATTACATATAACATTCAATTATATCATCTAATATATTATTGGTGATGTAATCGGAGAAACCACAGTATCGAAATGACCAAATCGACATTTCGAATCCATATCAGGATCCATCATCAGGACAAAGTCGAATGTGGAGAGAGTGAGAACCAATGTTAAATACTGGAGCTGGGTAGAAAGTCTAAGGTCGGCCACGGAGACTAGGGTTTGCTAGGTCAAAAAGAAAAAAAAAATTAATTTAATTTAATTTCTTGCTAGGTCAAAAAGAAAAAGAAATTAATTTTATTTAATTTCATGAAATTAAATAATTTTTTTTTTCTTTTTGACCTAGCAAACCCTAGTCTCCGTGGCCGACCTTAGACTTTCTACCCAGCTCCAGTATTTAACATTGGTTCTCACTCTCTCCACATTCGACTTTGTCCTGATGATGGATCCTGATATGGATTCGAAACGTCGATTTGGTCAATTCGATACTGTGGTTTCTCCGATTACATCACCAATAACCTATCACCACAAAAATTTAGCAACAGAGATCTAATATATTTTTAATGAAAAAGTATATCTTAATAATTTTAAGAAACACACACACACACATATATATATCAAAGTTAATTATAACACATAAACTACACATAACATTTAATTATATCATCTAATCTATTTGCAATGAAAAAAATATACTTCAAAATTTCTAATATTAAAAAATGCGCATCATTTTTCATATATATTGAAATACATTTACACATCATAAATTTCATTATGATAAATAAATTACATATAACATTCAATTATATCATCTAATATATTTCTAATGAAAAATTATATCTTGATAATTTTAAGAGTTTTAGTGAAATTAAAAACTAAAAAATATTCACATATTCTATGGAAATTACATATTAAAGACTTTCACTTTTTAGGCACATGAAAAAAAATTTGAAAACATAAAAATAATTAAAAAATAAAACAATATACATGTGGCATGAAAATTATAAATCAAGACATCCATTTTTTAAGCACATTAAATAAAATTAAGTTTGAAAATATATGATAATTAACACTTTAATATTATGTACTTGTCAAAAAAATGACATTGTGTTTTTTCAACAACTTAAAAAAAACTAATATATAATTCCATGGTTATCATTAGCTATCAATTATAATTTTTCTTCATAGCCTTCTTCATTCCACGTATTTTCTTTGCTCTTTGTTTGCATTCCTTCTTTGTTTCTGAATATGGGCATGGATTCCATTTTGAGCAAGCCTATGGTTGGATTCATATTTTTTTGCAAGCTCCAAAGTGTCATAGATGAGGCCATATCCCATGGAGCATGCACCATGAGTAGTGAAGCCATAAACAAAAATGGTTTGTAAGTCTTTAACACCATATATCATCTTCAATTTATCTTGGATTTCAGGCTTTGTAAGGTTGGCTCTCCCATAATGAAGAATGTCTATTGCAAATTGTTTTCTACCAAAATGATAATTGACAATGAGTTTCCTCATGCGTAAGGTTGGTTGTGTTCCTGAATTAACCATTGGATCTCCTTTTTATCAAATTGTGACAAAACAATAAAATTGTTACATGATGGAGAAACAAGTATTTCATAAATAGAAATGAACATAAATGTTGAAATGTTAAAACAAAAATAGAAAAAACATTATACTAAACAAATATACTACAAAACCTTAAAAAAATGTATTTACAAGTTAAACATGATAAAGTTATTTACAATTTGAAGGGGATTAGAATAAAACTATGTAGACCAAAATTAGACTAACAAATATAATACTTGAAACTTTAGAAAAATAGTATGTATAAGTTAACCATTTAAAAGTTATTTAGAATTTGAAGGGGGGTGACCCTCGTTAAGTAACTTTAAAAACCTTGCATAGGCACAGTCTAACGTCCAACTCGAGACGTACTAGGGGGGTATCGTAAGGAACAAGTTCCCTCCACCATTTGTAGTCATGGGGCACCCCAATTCCTGACTTCAACGAAGGTACGTGTACTAAGATTCCGAGTTAGAGAACAATCATCACATTGTCTCATAAATGTCCCCCTTGCAAATTAATCATAAAAATGAAAACTCCTAAACAAACATTATGAATCTATCAAATAATTTTAACAAAAATACAATCAAAACAATTCCTCTAATTTTATTCCTTCCAAATTTAAATGTAAAATTTCAATTCAAACTTGTAATAAATTTCTTTGAAATATAACAAATTCATTTTATAGGGTGTTCTCAAGATTTTAGTATAATATTTCTATATTCTTTTCTCCAAAATCTTTTTTATATACTCCATTATGAACTATAGTAGCCATTCTTCTTTTATTCCTTCCAAATTTAAATGTAAAATTTCAATTCAAATTTGTAATATTTTTTTTTGAAATATAACAAATTCATTTAATAGGATGTCTTTAGTGTAATATATTTCTATATTTTTTTCTCCAAATTTTTTTTTTATACTAAATTAAGAACTATATTAACCATTCTTCTTTAATATCTACTTGAAGATTTAGTAATCTGTACATCTATAATAACTCCCTAATTCTTGGAGGTATCCCCACCCCAATTCAAGGCCCTTTTCCACTACTAAATTTATCATATCGATATGTGACCTTTCATTAGTCAATTTCCCCCACTTGCCACGTTGGTCATGCTGGAAAAGAATAAAGGGGGTTATTGTAGTGATGTCTTTTAGTATATCTTGTTATGAGCGCCAATAGATTGAAGTGGCTTTGGTAATCAAAGAGCAGATATAACATATAATAAAGATATGGATAGACATCGTTAGAGAAAGTGAGTGTTATTTCTTTTATTTAGTAGCTTACTACAACAATACGGAGAAACCTTAGTCCTCGAACTATACCCTTGACCCTATACCCTCAAATTCGACCTCAAACTTGAACTCTTACTTTCTTTCCCTCGATCTCGACCTCAAAACTAACCTATAAAAAAACACATCCATCCATCATCATTGTTGGGGATTGAATCACAGCCGGGGAAGAAAGAAAGCAATGCATAGTTAGTTGGGGCTTTCATGGCCTTTGTTTTGATTCATAGTTGATCTTCAATATGTAATACACTAGTCAAGAAAAACCCGGTGGCAAAAGGATAGGATTTACATCATCCATTTCCAGGATCATCATTCCTTAGAGATATAAGCTCATCTCATATATAATACTTAATATGTTCCTTGAGACCTACGTTCTTAAATTCTATAATACATGCATTTAGATTTACCATTATGCCATGTTCTTACATTTAGATTTACGGGCATTGTGAATTGTGAAATTGAACTTATGCCATGTTCTTAAATTCTAATTTACCAGTCGTTAGCTCAGCATACTTTGTCACGAACGTATCAACCAACCATGTTTACACAATTTAATTTACTAGTATGTAAGGCTATAAATTTGCCACAAGAAGATAAGCTATTTGGGAAAGAAAATAAAAACAAGAAACCCAAAGAAAGTCTTTAGAGTTTGAAAATTTAGTACCTTTTCTGCTCGGAGATGAAGCTGGCTCAGGATACCACCTGCTGAGCTTCAGATCAATATAGGAAACTGTCTAGCCCTCCCTCAGGTCCGAGCATGCTGAACTTAGCACGTAGAACAGGGCTGCAATTCGGAGTCTAAACACTGGTGAGCGGGAGAACACTACTTTTCGCCAAAGCAACCTTTAATGATGATATAGCCTCATGATTGCTCGCACTGGTTTATCAAAGAGATGATCAGAAATGTGAGCTCAAATCCGGCTCATCTCAACATGTATCCTTTAGCTACGGATCGTGCACCCTAACAGATCACACAGCCTATAATAAAAGATGGTATAAAACATAAACGTATGAATGTAGTTCCTAAAGCGACTTAGGACTCAAATGCAAGGGTGCTAGATACAAATGGGAAGGAGGGGAAATATATTAATGGTGAGCTGACGTTGTTTGATCAACCGATATGGGTGGATCTAAGTCTGCGCTTGCAAGGTGGTGAGCTGGCGTTGTCTGATCATCTGATCTAGGCAGATCTAAGTCGGTGCCTGTAGGTTCCAGTCGAGAAGGTACGTCACCCAACTGAGAAGGTAAGTCATTGAGAAAGGACGTTTCCTAGAGATCACAGGTGCTGGAGCTCCATGATGCTATGGATGGGCTCATAGAGATCCATGAGCCGACATAGTCATTTAAAACTCTACAGCTCAATCGTTAGCTCTTGCCGGTGCAAGTGTAGGGCAGTTCAGATGTGCCACTGAGTGCATGGAGTTGGAGGTATAGGTGTGAGAGTGCAGCTAAGTGTGGGTGTCAGTTAGAGATCATGGAGATGGTACATAGAAGTAGGTGGCAGAGATGGAAGATGGTGCGTGTAATTTAGTAACAGAGAGTTGTCAGGGATGTCAGAGCATTGGACAGAACAACACGATAACAATAGAAAAACCACTGTAAATAGTTGTAAAACTCTAGCATAAAACACTGTGGGCTATGTTGCACTGTTTTCAAAACCCAACCGATAACAATATTCCCTGCTTGGGAATAAAAAAAGACGAACCATAACATCGATCGCAATCTACCACTAATAAACTATCCTCATTTGATAGGGCCCAAGTGGATACCCTTAATTAACAACAAAGGGTGATGTAAATCTGACTCTCATAGCAGATACAAAGTTCACCATGTTGGTTCACAAAATCAACTCATTGATGCACTTAACAGCGACACCTTCTTCTTGTCTATTTGAATGGAATTAGTATCTTTCTGGATGAGATTGAAAATGCCAACATACCACTTACTACCTAGTGCGATATCAACATTATCCACTGATTCTTCTAGGAAGAGGCTAAAGACATGACCATTTTGCCCGGCACAAATCGTCGCGTCGCGTCGCGTCGGCCCCATTCGGTGACTGCCTGATTCTCACTCTGTTAACGGCTTGCTTTCACAGTCTTCCTCCGTTATCCCCTGACAGCTGACAACAAATATTGGTCCGTGCTCTCATCCTTCTGTACATAGCAAAATATTTACGGCAGAAGATACGAACAACCCAAAACATCTCCATATTCATGCATAGCATGCACATGGCATGGCGGTCTCATTCATCGACCATTTTCAAATTTGAATTTCCCTCCATGTTCATTTCAAATTGTTGTAGTTCCCACAAACAACGCTCATATTCATGTTCCTGGAATTAACAACTTCCTGGAACCACATGAGCAACTCGAGTTTCAACAAGGAAACATGTGGAAACTGCATTATAAATCTAGTCAAGGATGGCCCTTATTTTGCATATTTAGTTTTTCAACAAAACGAAGATGAACGCGAAGAGGACCAGGGTGGGTGTTGATGGGGATGCTACAACCGGCTTAAAGAATTGCCATTCCCTCGAGATAAATGCTTGAGCATTTTGTACACTACAAACAATGGAAAAAAATCTCATACGGAAAGAAACAAAGCGTATATTATTCAGGTTCAAGGCCAACAACCCATCTCCTCCAATCGCTACTACGTTATCTGAGCTGAAAGCAAGCACATCCTTCTCTGCTGTGGTTATAGGTAACTGTGATTTAAACCTAAAAAAAATGATTTTGGTCCAAATCTGACACCCATATCGCTTGTTGCTTTACCAAACTATCATTAGCATACTCGTTAATTATGGTATAAAGCTTCCTCCCATTTACAATTTTAATTATAGAATCTTCCCTGGGACAAGAACCAAGCAAGACGTGTATGGCTTCAGAGAAGTGTTATTAGAGCTAATAAGCTGAAAATCCACCTGATGGTTGATTGCCAAGATAATTGTGCATCTTATTGCATTAATTGCCAAGATAATGAATAAAACGATGTATTGAACATAGTGCTTCACATGTTTATTTTTCTGCATCCATAATATTACTTACTTGTTTCATGAATGGCCCGGGTGACATAAAAAAACACGGTTGGATGATTGGAAGTGACTAGATTGTAAGGATTTTCTATTTGTAGATGTAATTTTGATATAAGAGACTTTTATTTTTACCACTGTCTTAGTTATGGCGTTAGCTTTCTACTCGACCATTTGCACCGATCGGACGACCTGGCTTGCGTGAGCTTTCCCATCACACATTGCTGGTCGTCCGATCGGTGCAAATGGTCTGGTGGAAAGCTAACTCCCTTAGTTATTATCCAGAGCAATGTTTGGTTGGGTTGCTTTAACTACCCACTTTTTGCATAAGTATTAAAAAGTATATTGAAATTTTAACATTTTATTTCATAAATAAAGTTTAAAGTGTAGATCTAGTTTGTATTCATTATGTTAAACATTTTATAAAACTATATTTGTTTATATTTTGAGTTTTTTTAGATGTTTTTGTTGGAATTTATATTGAGATCCATTTTATAGTTGAGGAATTTAAATGGTTTTATTTATTTTTTAAATTTTCAAAAAGCTATATATATTATATTTTAGTTATTTTTATGCTTAATTATTTTTTAGTAGTTAATTATAAGTTTTGATTATAAAAAAGTGTGATTTGATATTAATATAAAATTAAAGAAAAGCATACTTAATTAAATTGATGTATGAAGATATGAAGTTTGATTAAAAAGATTATTTTTAATGAATTTAAATTTATATT
>LPNX010110310.1:134435-152784 GCA_001517045.1 Pseudotsuga menziesii | reverse complement strand
GAGCGATTTGTGTATGGACTCAACTACAAGATCAGAGCTGCAGTACGGATGTGGAAGCCATCTTCAGTTGCCATGGCAGTTGAGTATGCTCGCTATGCTGATGATATGTCAGATGCAAAGGGAGGAAGCAAGTTGATAGGATCCAATCAGTATGTTACAGGGAAGGCCCCACAACCATATTTCATAGGGGGACCATTTAGACCTCCTCCTTATGGTAATAGGTTCTCCCCAAGGGGTAACACTTCAGTTAACTCAGTATCGCAGGCTTCGTCAACAAACCATGGGAACCGAGGACGAACACAGGGCAATTCCTATAGAGGATCGGGAGGTTTCAGAGGATCTCGGGGAAGGAACACATCCCAGAGGACTCCTCCCAGCAGCATGCAAGCACCACCTAATGTATCTTGTTGGGGATGTGGAGGTCCTCATTTTCAGTGGGAGTGTCCTAAAGGGAAGACCAGCAGCAGGCAGCAGGAACGAAAAGCATCCATGAGCAATTCTGATAACACTCATCGGATTCATGCAGCTGTTCATAACCACCAGGCAGAACATCAGTCCACCGTGGTAGAATCATCTGGTAAAGTAAACAATGTCAAACTTAAAATTTTATTTGATCCTGGTGCAACAGATAGTTTTATTTCACCACATGCATTAGATAAATGTGGGTTGGCAGCCTGCGAGCACGATGATTTTGAATCGGTCGAGATGGCTTCAGGGGTTAAACAAGTAGTAGGTCTTAAGGTAAGGGGGTGTCAAGTGGACTTAGGAGTATGCACCACTAAGTTGGATGCTTATGTCACTAATTTGGGCACCTATGACCTCATTATCGGCATGGATTGGTTAGAAGACCATAGAGCTTTCCTGGATTGTTATGCAAAGAAAGTCTTGTGCCTTGACGATGAGGGTCAAGCAATCTAAATCCAAGGGCGAAAAAGGAAGATATCCCTTCGTTTCATCTCCGCGGTGAAAGCTAAAAGGTGTTTAAGACAAGGATGTCAGTTGTTTGTAGTTCAAACGGTGAGCAATAGTAAAGGACCTTCCTTGAACTCTTACCTAGTATTATCTGAGTTCAAGGATGTCTTTCCAGAAGAACTTCCACAACTACCTCCAGAGCGAGAGCTTGATTTCACAATCGAACTGAAACCCGGTACGGAGCCGATCTCAAAGACTCCTTATAGAATGACAACCCCTGAGCTTTGAGAGTTGCAGATCTAGTTAAAAGAGTTTCTAGACTTGGGACTAATTAGACCTAGCATCTCACCATGGGGAGCACCAGTGATCTTTGTTAAGAAGAAGGATGGATCTTTGCGACTGTGCATAGATTATAGGGATTTGAACAAAGACACAGTGAAGAACAGGTATCCTATACCAAGAATTGATGACCTATTTGATCATATGAAAGGTGCATCAGTCTTCTCTAAGATCGATTTGCGGTCGGGGTATCACCAGCTTAGGATTAAAGAAAATGACATTCCTAAGACTGCTTTTCAAACTCGATTTGGGCATTATGAGTTCATAGTGGTACCATTTGGTTTGACAAATGCTCCAGCAGTATTCATGAGCCTCATGAATAGTGTCTTTCGGAATTACTTGGACAACTTTGTTCAGGTATTCTTAGATGACATTCCTATATATTCTAAAAATGAGAAGGAGCATGAGGAGCACTTTCGGTTGGTCTTAACTTGCTTAAGGGAACATAAACTATTTGGTAAATTGTCGAAGTGTTCTTTCTTCCAAAAGGAGATTCACTACTTAGGGCATATCATCTCAGGAGAGGGGATCTCAGTGGACCCGAAAAAGGTGAAGGCCATCGAGGATTGGCCAATCCCGAAGAATGCGCATGAGGTGCATAGCTTCATGGGACTAGCAGGGTACTACCAAAGATTTGTGGAAGGATTCTCCAAGATTGCAAAACCCATCACCACCTTGCAGCGAAAGGGAATCAGATATGAATGGACCACTGAATGTGATGTCGCGTTTGCTGAATTAAAGAGATTGCTGACGAGTGCACCAATCTTACGGGTACCAGACATGGATAAAGACTTCATGATATGTACTGATGCCTCGAAGCAAGGGTTAGGAGCAGTTCTGATGCAGGAAGGTGGGGTAATAGCTAATGCATCTCGTAAGTTGAAGCCTCATGAGGAGCAATATGCCACCCATGATCTGGAATTGGCAGCAGTTATGCTGGAACTAAAATTATGGAGACACTACCTGGTTGGCAGAAGTTTCACACTTAAAACAGATCATCAAAGTTTGTAGTATATTTTTACACAAAGAAAAGGCAACGACGATGGAGTGAGTTCATGAGTGAGTATGACTTTGGTATCTCATATATCAAAGGGAAGGAGAATGTGGTGGCAGACGCTCTAAGCCAAAGGCCGAGAATTTTCTCCTTAATCCCCTTGAGAGTGGATTTGAAGGAGAAAGTGCTCGAACAACTCTTGGGAGATGGTTGGTATATCAAGGTAACCTCAGATATTCAGAGTGGGAAGAAGTGTGAGTCGAAGTATCATGGGTACCATATTGAGGCAGATGGGTTGCTGCGGTACCAAGGGAGGATGTATATCCCTAAAGAAGGTGGTCTCAGGGAAACAATCCTTAGAGAGTCCCATAGGGCACATTATTGTGCGCACCCTGGAGTCAAGAAGATGTATGCAGACATGAAGAAACTCTTCTTCTAGGCCGATATGAAGAGCGACGTAGTGGATTTTGTTTCGAAATGCCTAGAATGTCAGCAAGTCAAGGCAGATCATCGACACCCAGCCGGTCTCTTACAACCTCATGATATTCCTGAGACTAAATGGGAAGTCATTTCCATGGACTTCGTTGTGGGATTGCCCCTCACATCCTCAAGACATAATGCTATACTCGTAGTGGTCGACAAACTGACCAAAAGTGCCCACTTCATTCCAGTGAGAGACACCTATGATGTGACGGATGTAGCAAGGGTATTCATAAATGAAATTGTGCGCCTTCATGGAGTTCCAAAGAAGATAATTTCTGACCGAGACCCTAGGTTTACCTCCAGATTTTGGACAAGCATGCGGTCAGCATTAGGAACCCAGCTGAACTTGAGCTCAGCTTATCATCCCAAGACAGATGGGTAGACAGAAAGGGTGAATCAGGTAATGGAGGACATGCTTAGGATGTATGTTATGGATCAGCAGACATAGTGGGAGAAATATCTTCCTCTAGTAGATTTTGCATATAACAACAGTCATCATAGCTCCATTGGTATGCCTCCATACCAGGCATTGTATGGGAGACCTTGCAGGACTCCACTCAGCTGGGACAGGTTGGAGGATCGTGTTTTAGTCGGGCCTGAGTTGCTGCAGGAGATGGAAGAGCAAGTGGTACAGATCAAGAAGCAGCTTAAAGAAGCACAGGATAGACAAAAGAGTTATGCTGATGCACACAGAACCGATAGAAGTTATGAGGTAGGGGATCGCGTATTTATACGCATCCGACCGAATAAAAGTACCATTCGGTTTGGAAAGGGGACCAAGTTGTCACCTCGCTTTATAGGGCCATTCGAGATTCTGGAGAGAATCGGACCTGTAGCTTATCGTCTTGCACTGCCACCCCACTTGTATAGGACTCATAATGTATTTCATGTTTTAGTATTGCGACATTACATAGCCGATGAGTCTCACAAAATTCATTGGAAGGACTTGCAGGTCTCGGACGAGGGAACCTTCACGGCTGAACCATTACGTATACTGGATCATAGACTTCAACAGCTCCGTAGTTGACACGTGGACCAAGTCAAGGTCCAGTGGGACAAGTATAGCCCAGGATCTGCTACCTGGGAGGACACAGAGACTATGCGTCGAAATTTTCCCTCACTATTTTGACCATGACTTCAGGACGAAGTTTCCTGAAGGGTGGGTGTATGTAATACCCATATTTTGACTCCGGCATATTTATCACTCGGACTTATTACAGTGTAGTTACTTATTATCTTTTGACTCAACTATACTTCATGAACTATGTTTTGGCAGGTTATATGTGATTATTTACGGATGTTATGATGTTAGCAGGATTATGCTCTAATTATGATATTATGATATTATCATGCTTATACTACACTTTGATCATGATCTTACAACGATTAACATGCCTATGTAGATGCTTTGATTACGATGTTATGAGGATTATCATTTATATGAATGTATTGTGCTTATGCGATTATCATGCAGTAGTCATCATCAGATTCATTTATTTCATAACAAAAACACATAGTTGATAGTAATTCTTGGTATGATGTGATATGTATGATGAGGTACATGGGTACCCATCCATGATATGATTTATTTTGTGATTTTATGATGAAAGGAAATAATGTGAATGATAATGGACCAACTATTGATTTAATGTTGTTATGAATGCATGTTTTGCATAGTGCTAACCTGTAGGGTACAGGGGCTATGTGATAGCCGAGTATGTGATGCAAGTATGACTCAATACATATCTTGAAGAAGAGCCTTAATGCCAAATGATGATACGATGACACGTACCAATAAACTGGATAGCAGCAAAGTATGTTTTGATAGGGTATATAGACCCGGGATGTTGAGAGGGATGGATGTGTTCCACCCTATGTTTTTATGATACCCGAGGTCGTGGGAGGGCAGTGCTGAGACACGCTCCCCATGTTGTTGTGATGACAACGGTCGGGTACCCGAGGTCGTGGGAGGGCCGTGCTGAGACACGCTCCCCATGTTGTTGTGATGACGACGGTCGGATGCCTGCTAGGAGAGGCTAGGTCTGATGTTCAGCCGACGCTATCGCTCTCAGGTTCTTATGTGGTCAGGTCGGTGAAGCCGACATCCACTCTATACTAGCAGAGGAAGGATAGGGAGGATGCAGATGTAGGTTAGGATGGGTGGACATCTTAGTTATTATGGTTGAATGTTGGACAATTATGATACCGGAAGTAGTGATGGTAGGTACCAATCTTAACTGAATAACTAATAAGAACATAATTGTTAAATAACTCTGAATGTCGAAAAAAAAAAATCATCATATTATATCTATATGTGGGTCATGCTGCGTGAAATATTATTTGTATCAGTTAGAATTTATTGGGTTTTTTTTGCTATAGTACATGTGCATCCTGTGCATGTACTGGCCATGCATGCACACTAGTATGAAATATTTAAATAGTTGATAGGTTAACTAAGTAATTGTGAATTTCTTTAAACCTATAAATGTACCTAGTATCACTATTTTGACCATAACTTCGGGACGAAGTTTCCTGAAGGGTGGGTGTATGTAATGCCCCATATTAATGTAAGTGCTTTTATTTAATTAAAAATAAACAAAGCTATCATTCTGATTAGTAAGTGATTTTATTTAATTAAAATTAAACAAAGCTATCACTCCGAGCAATTAATCATTAGATTACAATTGATTAATTGTTGGTTAATAATATTAATTATCATTTTATTTCTAATTATTATTATTGTTTCGTATTATTAAGGTTAATTATTAAGTATTTATTATTTAGTTAATAATAAATAATAATTAACAAAACCATTACCTTACCGCTCAATATAAACTTAAGCAAGCCACATAGGTAAAAATGCTAGGACATGTGGTTAGGTTGTGTAACACATACCGTTCAAGGAAACTAACACATGTCAAACAAAAAAATGGAACTACACTGCCCGAGAATAGAATAACATAAATTAATGAATGAGGCAGTGGAAGAAGGGGGGGTGAAAGAAGGAAGGCGGTCGGGAAGGAGGGATAAGGAGGGGGATTTTGGGGATTTCAAGGGAGGATGGTTGGGGGAAATTTTTTTGGAGAGAATAACAGAGAGGAAGAAGGGAGAAATATTTTTTACAGAAGAACGAAAGGGATGGAGCAGAGAGGGAGAATAGCAGGAGGAGGGAATTAACTCCAGGCAGATTTTCACTCTGAGTGAGGGAGGTTGCTGTCCATTTTATTGGTACGTGGGCTCGGGGGATAGGAAACCCATCGGTTTCCTAGGGCCAGCAAACCTGCTGGTCGGCAGGGTGGAAAATCAGAGTTGGCAGTAAGGCTCCTTCAGGAGCAGGAGAGGGAAAGGAAGGAGTAGTAGCGGGAGCAGGAGCAGAAGCAGGATTCAAGAGCAGAATTAATTCGAGGTATTTTACTGGTGAACTATCTCTTTACTACACAAAATTTAAATGAAAAATCTGAAATTGAAATAGATATTTTTCTTCACTGTTAAGGATAGGACTGAGTGCTCTGCCTGGAAGACAAAGCACTACAGTTAAGGGAAGAGGTTGTAAATACAAGGTGTGCGATAAATTGTTTTTACCTAAAATAATGAAAAATACTGCAAGTATATTGTTTAAGATAAATTAATTTTATATAAAATATTTAAAAAATGTTATAAATGAAATGTTTATGATAAATTGCTTTATTATATTACCAGGTTTTAAAATGCAGGTTTGTAATAAAATTGATTTGATACAAAGTAAAAAATGTTATGAAGTAAAGAATTAAACAAATTTAAAATATAAAAAATAGTTTTGAAATAAAAATAATTATTATATTTAAAATATTAAAAATAAATATGAATTAAAAAATACGCATTTATAATATACTATCATTTGTTTTATTGAAAAAAATGATATTATATAAGCTAAAATATAAAAAATATAAAATGTTGTAAACATATGGTGTATGATAAATTGCTTTATTATATTAAGAGGGTTTAAAATATGGGTTTGTAATAGAATTAATTTGGTAAAATAAAAACTAATTATGAAATAAAAAATTAAACATTTTTAAAATATAAAAATAGTTATGAAATAAAAATAATAATCACATTTTAAATATTAAAAGTAATTATGAAATAAAAAATACACATTTATATTATACTATATTTTATTTTATTGAAATAAAAAATGACATCGTTTAAGATAAAATATTTTATTTGGTAAAGTAAAAAATAGTTATGAAAAAAAATAAACATTTTTAAAATATAAAAAATAGTTATGAAATAAAAATAATAATCACATTTAAAATATTAAAAATAATTATGAAACAAAAAATACACATTTGTAGTACAGTGTCTTTTATTTTATTGAAATAGAAAAATGATACCATCTAAGATAAAATATTTCATTTCATTTAGTAAGTAAAAAATAGTTATAAAAAAAAACTAACATTTTTAAAATATAAAATGAAATAAAAATAATAATCCTATTTAAAATATTAAAAAAATGATAGAACAAATATATACATTTATTATCATTTATTTTATTGAAATAAAAAATGATACTATCTAAAATAAAATATTCCATTTCAATAAATCATGTTAAAAAATATTTATTTCATAAAATCTTTATTAATTGCAATCAATTTTAAATTCAACAAATTACATAAATTTATTAAATAAAAAATTAATCACATCTATAAGAAACTTGGAGGAAGTGTCTTTTTACAAATACCTAGGAATTGATATTCATCACAAACTCAATTGGAACTATAGCATTAAGAAAAGGATTAATGGAGGGTGGAAAGCTTATTTTGGTCTTCAAAATAATTGTAAAGAAGCAAACCTTGTGGTGTGGGATAAAAAGAAGCTCCTCTTTGAAACTTTAGTCATTCATGTTATCTTGTATGGGTGTAAGGATTGGGGATGTAGCATCTCTAGAGAATCCTGGAGAAAGATTAAGCAAATCCAAAAGCATTTTATAACGTATAGCCTCAAAATTAAAAGTAATACACCCTACCCTCTTCTCCTTATAGAAGTGGGTCTTTCCCCTATCGAGAGCCTAGCTATGACTAGGCTCCTATTGTACAAGCTCAAAATCAATAACATGGGAGACTATAGACTTCCTAAACTAGCTTTAAAATCCAGCAAAAACCACTTAAGGCTCAAGCGAGGTTGGTATAAAGATACCATGGCTTGGTTCAACCGTTGGGAGATTGATGAAAATGTTGCATTGCAAAATATAAATAAGATTAAAAATATTGTCACTTCTAAGTTTAAGGAGAAAATGTGGTGTGAGAAAGCTTTAGAGGATAAAAGAAAATTAAGGTATTATAAGGAGATCATCGACCCTAAAGATAAGAATGAACTCTCATGAGCTTCATAGTGAAACTGGTCGTTGGGCATTTCCTAAAACACCATGGGTAGAAAGGATCTGCCATCTCTGCAAGAATATGAACATTGAGGATGAAAAACACTTCCTTTTAGAATGCCCTGCTTACACCCACATTAGATCTCAGTTTCATAATCTTTGTTGTAATATCAACCTTCCTAGCCTTTAACTTGTCAAAATTATAGTGAGCTCAGGACGCTTCTCTCCAAGCTCTTTGAGTATAGAAATACGATTTTAAAACAAACTAAATAATTCATTTATTTGGGTCCGATAGACCAAAGTTTGGTTTGAGTGGATGTTAACAATCATCATCATCATCATCATCATCATTAATATAAAAATAATTATAAAATATTAATCACATTTATAATATATAAAAATTACTTATAAAATAAAAAATACACATTTATAATAAACATCATTTATTTTATTGCAATAAAAATAACAATATCCAAAATAAAATATTTCATTTTAATTTAAAACATCTTTATTTATTGGATTTGTCATTCAAATCAATCGTTCAACTAATTTTAAATATACAATCAAATTTAAATACAATAAATTACATACATCTATGTTTCATGTGTGTACAATTATTATACACAACACTTACACATACACATACACAGTACAACATAACAAAACATAACACATAATAATATTAATATTATTTTATTAATCATTAATTATATATCATATATAAGTTTTTATATGTAACTTGATTATAAAATATAAATTGGTTTAAAGTAATATAGAATTGTTGTAAATATAATGTTTATGATAAATTTATTTAGATTAATACATAGTTGTTGTAAATGTAATGTTTATGATAAATTTATTTTATATAAAATAGTGAAAAGGTGATGTGAATGTAATGTTTGTGATAAATTGATTTTATATATAAAATGAAAGAAAAATGCAACTGAAGTTCTGATGATAAAATGTTGTAAATGTAATGTGTGTTATAAATTGATTTCATATAAAATAATGAAAAATGTTGCAAATGTATTGTATATGATAAACTAATTTTATATAAAATATAAAAAAATGTTGTAAATGTATGTTTGTGATAAATTGATTGTATATAAAATGATGAAAAAATGCTGTAATTATAAAGTTCATGATAAATAGGTTTTATATAAAGTTATAGAAAAATGTTGTAAATGTAATGTGTGATAAATTGATTTATATAAAATAATGAAAAATGTTGCAAATATATGGTTTATGATAACTTAATTTTATATAAAACAAATTGAAAAATGTTGTAAATGTGTTGTTTATGATAAATTGCTCTATTATATTGTGAAGTCTTCAAATGCAAGTTTTGTAATAAAATTGATTTGATATGAAGTAATATAAAAAAAAGTTAGCACTGTAATGTTTTTGATAAACTAGTTTTATTTAATTAATCAAACAAATTACAAATTAATAAGCATAAATTATAAACATATTAGATGATGCATTAAAATATAAATTATTATAAATATATGTTTTTTTCAAGTCGCACTTTTAATGCATTATAAATTTAAAATAAGAGTAATAATGTAAATTTTTTGAAATTACACTACATTAAATAAAAGAATTAACAAAATAAAAATCTAAAATCTAAAAGTAAAAACATACTAAAAAAATACACAACCCTCAAGGATAACCATGGACATGGCCATGGCTATCCTTGAGAGATTTGAGAAAGGGAAAGTGCCATTTCTCTAAACAATTAATAATTTTATTAATATATAGGATTTGGTGTTACATAAAAAATGATGATACAATTTAAAATATGAGTGCATTCTCATATTGTTACAAGGCAGGTCCTCTTTATTTTCACATGTTGCTTCTTGTTAAAGTCTTTTTTTATCTTCTTTCCATTCTTCTTTGTCAAAGTAATCTTCCACTCCATTTATCTTCCCTTCCATTCCTCTATAAAAGCAACTTCAGCATCTTCCACCTCTTAGACAACAAAAAGTTTAATTAATAAATTAATATTGTTTTTAAACATAATATATAATAATAATAATAATAAACATATTAAAAATTAGTACATTATATATAAGAACGTTTTCCTATTTAAACATTCCACAAGAGGATAATAAAAATGGATTTCAATTTTTAAATTAGAAAGGGGAAAATTAACTAACCCTTCTTACTAATTCTCTTTGTCATGCACTTTAATACATCAACAACTACCTTCACTACATAATATTTGTTGTTTGCTTGCACAATTTCAATGTTGTTTGCTTGCACAACTGCATAACACAACATAATAAGGTCATTTCAACCACACTTTTCAACATAAATAAATCAATATGATGACACAATCCGAAGCAAGCAAACAAGCCACAATCAAGAAGAAAGACAAGGCAACCTCCATATCAAATGTCGGATAAATTAAGACTGATTTCACTAACAAAGAGTAGATGAAAGGAAATATAACAACATTTTAAATGAATACTTTTAACATATTGACATTTTATGTTTGTTTGTTACCCAAAAAACTCAAAATAAATAAATATACATAAGGCTGCAACCTGCTCTTTATTGCTTTATAAAATAAAAATAGCAAGATGAATTGTTGTCCATTTGTCAAAATCTAATATAGATAATGTTACTTCACTAACTTTACCCATAAACTTTCACTAACCCTCTCTAAGCTTGTGTGGCCTTTATGTTTGTTTGTTTTACCCAAAACAATTAAAAACATAAATGTGTGCAACTACCTATTTATAAAAGAAAATAAGAACCATGTAAACTATCCAATTGTGAAAATCTAATACAGATGATTAAAATAATTACACAAAATAATAAAAAGTGTAATGCCCCATTTTTGGATTTACCTTCATAACCACCATTGCTTGTTTGTATTTTTATGGTGGAACTTCATGAGTATGACTTGCAGCTATATATTTAATTTGTTTTGTTCATGAAATGTGAAAAATAAGATGTGCTATGAAGATGTCGTATAATGATGTAATTGACTGGATTATTATATGATGTGTGTACCTATGATGAATTAAATTATTACATGAAAGAATGATGAGGATGATGATGTGGATTGATTGATTGTCAAGTAGAATTACTTGTTGTACATGCGTATTTGTGAAGTACTAACCCACAGGACATTGACGCTATTTGATAGTCGAATACTTGATATGACCTATGGAATAGTAACGTGTTATGCTGTAAACCTTAGTAACCAAAATGATGATACGATGACACAATCCGATAATCCTGATAGCAGCAAAGTATGTTTTTGATAGGGTATATAGACCCAGGATGTTGAGAGGGATGGATGTGCTCCACCCTATGTTTTTATGATACCCGAGGTCGTGGGAAGGCCGTGCTGAGACACGCTCCCCATGTTGTTGTGATGACGACGGTCAGGTACCCGAGGTCGTGGGAGGGTCGTGCTAAGACATGCTCCCCATGTTGTTGTGATGACGACAGTCGGATGCCTGCTAGGAGAGGCTAGGTCCGCTGTTTAGCCGACGCTATCGCTCTCAAGTTCTTATGTGGTCAGGTCGGTGAAGCCGACATGCACTTCTATACTAGCAGAGGAAGGATAGGGAGGGTGCGGACGTAGGTTAGGATGGGAGGATATGATAGTTAGTATTGTTGACAGTGGGGTGTTTCCTCGTACCGAGTTAGTGGTAGTAGGTACATGTCTTGTTTGACCAATTAAGTTAATAAGAACACAAATATAAGGTATAGAACTATAAATGGGAGTAACCATTAAATAACTAAGAATGTAAAAGAAAGTACCTTATATATGTATACTTGTTATGCTTGTGTAAAGGATTATTAGTATTAGTTATCATTTATGCATAAAGAAGATAATGTATGTTATAGTGCATGTTCGACCTGTGCATGTACTGGCCATGCATGCATACCTTGCACATGCACGCTAGTATCGATATGAAAATACTTAACATGTTGAATAATTGGATCAGTTGTAATAAGTAAATATGTTAGTTATGCATTAATTAAATTCAAGCAATCACTGTTAAGTTACTGGATATGTGTAAAACAAGTCAATTAAGCTATTAATTAATGTAAAGATTGTAGTAAGCAATTAAGATAAGTGTCGTCAATATGAAGTGTCGTTGATAAGCGTTAACGTGGGAAAATGGTAATATTTAATTGTTAATCTTGATTAATTAAGCCATTAAACATACTTTCTTTTATCAACAAAAGTGTATTAGGATACTTAACAATTAAACAAATAAATGTTGATATTATTATTTACCGCCAAATATTGTTATTGTTAATTATGATAATAAATTAGTAATATAATTATTATTATGTTTATTATTAAACTAAAAATTACTATTAATAATCTGTCCATTATGAAGAATCATGAGTGAAACTTCTATATTTCTCCATTACTAAGTTAAAAACTATAAAGGTGATTCATCAAGGGGTATTATTAATTTATCAAAATTATTATTAAGTTATTAATATATTATTAATTTACTCAATAAAGGGAGTAAGTTAAGATAGGCTTATTCAAATATGTATATATTAATTAAGTGTTTCCATGTGAGACAAATGATATAAATTAAATAGTAATTATGTTGATCCAAAATGATGGTTGGATTAAATTATAAAATTAATTTACATAAAGCTGCCATATTGTATTCGTAGATTATTTAAACCTTAAATGCAAATCATAATATCATTTATGGTGTCTAGATTGAATAATTAAATGGACACGTAATAAACCTCATCATCATTGAGTTGATATTTATATTTTATCCTAAAAATATTAAAGAAGAAGCGGTGGTAATCTATAGCATTTAACTTGTCATGTAACTTCATATAAAAAGGCATTATTATCTTGTGCAGTAAAATAGAAAAAATGAAGTAAGCAATTAATCATTTGACTTCCCGAGAGAACGAGAAATCCTAGAATTAATGTTACAATTATTTTACCCTTGGTTAATGTGATTATATTAATAAGTTTAGAATCCCAAAAAGGGAGGCTAAGGCGGTGGAGTAAGATGGAAGGCTAATGAAGGTGAAAATTAGTATATAGGTAAGAGTTTGGGGGGATGGTGGGGGAGAATGTGATTGAGGATTTTAAGGAGAAGAAAGGAAAACCGAGGAGGGGGTTAACTCGGGTATTGAAGAGGTGAGAAACTAAAACCAGGAATGGAAATAAAACCATGGAGATCAAACTATGAACTATGGATGGAGGGATCCTAAATTATGGAAGTCTGCTATTGGTATTATCGGATTATGGGCTCGGGGGCTAGGAAATCCGTCGATTTCCTAGGGCCAGCATGATGAGCTGGTTGGTAGGGTGGTTTATCTAGTTGGATGCTAAGGTTTTCAGCAGAGATAGAGTTTAGGAGCGTCAAGAAGCCTATCCTACTGCAATCTACAAAACAAGTATTCTACTGCAATCTACAAAACAGGTATTCTACTGGAGCAAAACTCTCTAAATTTCAGTATTGAAGGAAAAATGTCTTTCATTTAATTTTATTCCTAATGATGATGTTAGAATTATGAACCAAATGAAAAGACCATGCTTTGAGAAATATCGAGAAAATTTAAACCTATACTTATGCACAGATCTTTAAACCAGATCTTTAAACTGAATTAAATAGGAAAATTGTGATAAAAAAAAACATGATAAACAATAACTAAGTTCTGGTATTATCTTCACAAAGCAACGCTTGAAAAGCTATATAGATACAAGTAGAAAATGACACGGACTTAAGTTCCCATATCGAGATGATAGGCATTACACATGGTATCAGAGCCATGGTTCACGCTCTGAGGGCTTTAATGGACCTATTCACACCTAGAACTATCCTAATATTTACACTATATATAAATCTACAAAATATCAACAACAACAAAAAATCTTTACTGAAATTCCTATAGCTATCACACTAACTCTTACCAAACTCCTTGTAGAATACCTACAAGGATAGAATCAAAGGCTACTACCTGCAAGGATAGAAACAAAGGCTAGTTAGATTTTCTATTATTGATCCTTCAATTATGAAAATATCAGTTGCTATATTTACAAGAAAAAATAATATATGTATATGTATTAAAAGATAGTGTATATATATTAAAATAAAAAATAAAAAAAATAAATGACATAGTATAGATATTCCAAAAAGAGTGATAATCTTGTGGTAATTCCAACCAAATAATATATATATATAGAGAGAGAGAGAGAGAGAGATAGAGATATATTATTTACCATTTTTTTTGTTGCTAAAATTAATATATATACACAATCTATAAATGTTCTAGCAACAAAAATAGTAATTGATTACGATATTATCAGAAACAAAACCCAAAATACAATCATGGATTATGATAATATTGAAACAAAACAGATGAGGTGATGAAGAAAAACCAACAAACATATCATATTACTCTGGAACTTTATAGGTGCGGTGCATAAGTACGGGACCTGATCTTTCTCTAGTCCACTTTCTGGTGAACAGACAGAGCCACTGAAATATATTTCTAGATAAGCTTCTTATTTTGTATTCTGACATCTGCTTAATTTAATTCCTTCAATGTATGTTATCAGATCAAGCTAAATGTCCTTCAACCAAAACAACAACTTTACTAGCAAATGCTACTAATTAAGTTAATCTAATGTTACCATTATTTGCATCACCTTCAAAAAAGATAAGTGACGGGTAAAAGGATTGAAGGATTGAAGGACATAACAAATGACTGGGGAAAAGAAATAAACCAATGCCAGCTAGGAATTTATAAAACTTTGTTTATAATTTACATGAGTTTTAATCTGGAAGATAGAATGAAAAGTTATTACTTGAATTTCGCTGGAGAAAAAATTCCAATCGAATCACTTACTGATGGAGAAAGGTGGTTGAATTAAACAGTGACCCACTCAACAGTTTTCCCCTGGACGCCAAGAAGATTGGGACTGACTTCAATGTGAGCAGAACTGTGAAGAGCAACAGCAGTCATCTGAATTTGAATTTTGGAAAGAGGCTGTTGTGAAGCTCCAATATTTGGCGAAGTTGAGAAAAGTAGGATAGCTATAATAAGTAGTCGCAAAATCCGCCCCATTGTATTCTTATTTTCTCCCATACTCCACAGCTTCCCTTTCCTTTCGATCACGAAAGGAGCTCGAGAAATCCAAAAGTTCAGAATCTTTATTATCAAAAGATGCATTCGCTGTACATCTTTATTTTTTGCTTGAGAAGCGTGCCTAGATTTGATATCGCCTGGACTTTGACCTATAATTTATGAAATCGATTGCTTCACGGTATCTCCAGTTAGATGTCCAAGAACATGCCATGGACTAATTGACTCCAGAAAAACTCTGGATCATTATAGGCAGTGAAGATACCGGGGACTTGATATCAAGGGTGAGCAAACATCAAGTATTCGTCCACCTATCACAGGAAAATATCAATGAACAAGGAAGATCTATGAACCACTAATGGCCCCGTAAGAGTTACAGATGTTATCTAACAATCAGGTAAGGGTTCTATGAATGGAAGGGAATTGTGTTTAGAAAGGCTTTTATGATGAACCCAATAGCCACAATGACAATACCCAATCCATGTCTTTGGTTCTTTCTGGCTGCCTTTCATATTCAAGGACTAGGGCTGGACCTAGATGCCCAACAACCAGAAGCAAAACTCTGCATTTGGGTCATACACATTTCAGCATTCCTAGCAGCCCAATTGGTTCTGGGTTCATTCATGGCTACCCCTTTCTTCAAAGTAACAGTTGGCAGAAATTTAACAAGCCGAGTTGGTCACAGCTCATTACCTTGGATTTTGGCTGTACTGTTGGCCTACACGGGCCTGTCATTAGTGATAGCAGTAGTCAAGACCATCACAAAGCTCAACTCTCCCAGAGAAAAGCGGCGTGGACTAGTGAACAAAAATGCAATGTTGTGCAAGACATTGGATGGCTTTTTACAGTCCAAACAACATGAGCTAAACCATGCAGTATTGAAACAGCTTGTGCGTAAGACTGGTTTCAGCATGGAAGATATTCTAAGAAAATATGTATGGTATTCTTCAAATGAGAAACCATTCGATCCTGATTTGGTAGCAGGACTTATTCATCTCAGGAAATTGTCAATGCTAGATGATGCCAATGTTGCAGAAATTTTAAATGGGGTCTCAAGACGTATTGTAAAGGAAAAAGGTCCATTTGTTATGGATACAACATGTTTTACTGAAAAAGGGATCAAGCGGAAGGCTGCTGTACAGGCACTTTTTAGTAAACTGCTTTATTTATCTGAGGTACAACAATTCACACACAATTTTAATTTCTTGCAGGAATAATAAGAACAGTTACAATCTGCAATATCTTAGACCAGTTACATCCACATTTATACATTAGCAGACTTTCACTATAGATGCAACATTTTTTCATTTAAGGAATGAATGATACCGCAAAAGATGCCCACTCGACTGGTTGTTCATTTATGGATGGTCCGATCAATAGCAAGCAACTCTGATGTAAAGACAATCCTTGCTTGCATCAACACATAAGCAAGCCTCTCCAACTCGTTATAGATGCTTTAAATTCTTCCTGTTCTTGCAAGCAGCAGTCATACTTCGTAGCTTTCCCCATCTCGACCCCTTGACGGGGACGGTTTGATAGGGCGCCCGGCAGCCTTTTCTTTCTGTAGGGCAGTACCAGTTATACAACATTCGTTCAAGTATCCATCCTAGACTTTTTGTGAATGGTAGTATGCATAACCAATCATTTAAATCAGGTCTGAAATAGATTATTATCTGCAGCACATTGAACTCTATTTTATATTTCAGGAACTATACCCTTTCTGGGCGTTTCTCTCTCTGATACCCAGTATTACATTAGGAAAAAAAAAAAAAAAATTATTAAATAAATAAATGCTAAGCTAAAACAGTGCAGGCAAATTTTAGACAAACCCATGCATTAAATGTTAAATCGAGCTTACATATCACCTTTTGTGCTCAACCTGTTGGTAATCCGTTCAGAAGGAGTCTTTAGATCTTGTTCGGCTCTATACAATTTCTCTTTTGCATCATTTGAAATATCACGCAAAACCTCAGCCAAATTCTGAACCTCAAGAGCCTACTATTATCTCTTTTCACTGGTGGGTGCGTTAGCCTTAGCACAAGCAAAATGCTTAGAACTGCGTGCTTAGAACTGGGATGTTTTATAGAAGGGAAAACTGTGTTTCTTCCTCAGAAAATATCCTTTCCTCTCAAACTACTACCACTGTATGCAATGCATAACTGGAATGCTCAAATAGAACGCACTTTAAATCAACCTTCTTCACATCCACAACCCTTATCCTCCCTCTTATCCTCCCTCGTAACATTAGAATCTCACGGTTGAATCCTCAAGCATTTATCCTCAAGCATTCACAAAATAAAACAGTTATTTTTCTGTGCCCATTCCCTTCGGACATGGATGTGTACGTGGAGATGTAAAATCGGTCATATTTTAGTAACATGGTGGGCATTCAGAAAGCTTTCAAGTTCGAAATTGTGGGCACTCCAGCCAAAATGGCCTTCACGCGCGTGAGGGGGAGACCTTTCTTGTAAAGGGGCACCCTTAGTGAGAACTGTGGTAAGAGGGTGTGCATGCAGCCCGCGTGGCATGCATGCAGCCCAATCCTTCTACGTGGGCTCTTTCATGTCATTGGACATGAATTAGGTGTGGCTCGACTGAAGGGGAACAATAGCCAAGTGTGGAGAAAAGGACGGAGGTGTCGATGGAAGGAAGGGGATAGGAAAAGAAGCGGTGGAAGGCGATAGGATAAGGAAAAGGTGGGATAAGTTGACAGTTGGTAGGTGGAGTGGGAAACATAAACAAATGGGCAAGGTGGACGAGCGTCTGAGGTAGGGGTTGCCGCATGGAGGGCCATGGTGGAAAGAAGGAGAAGAGTGGGGTGGATTGGCGGCAGAGGAACAGCTGGATCTAGAAGCTAGAAGTTTAGGTTAGGTTTAAAAAAAAATTATTTTATTTGTCTCATTCACTTCTAAAAATAATATTCTAATGTGGGGCACTACGCTTCTCAGTTTTTCTTTTCTATAAAGAAATGGAGTAGTCTAACGGGTCGACGATTTCGCCGGGTCGTTAGGCTACTCCGTCGACCACCGTCACCGTTCCGGCACCTCAGCGAAATGGAGGCAGCTCCGATGTGGGTCCAGAGTTTGTCAGATCAAATCTCGTTCCACCCGATCGTCGTCCCGTCGCCGCAGCCAACTGTTCAGAGCATTTACTCCACCAACCCG
>LPNX010110310.1:56057-128376 GCA_001517045.1 Pseudotsuga menziesii | reverse complement strand
ATGTGAGACAAATGATATAAATTAAATAGTAATTATGTTGATCCAAAATGATGGTTGGATTAAATTATAAAATTAATTTACATAAAGCTGCCATATTGTATTCCTAGATTATTTAAACCTTAAATGCAAATCATAATATCATTTATGGTGTTTAGATTGAATAATTAAATGGACACGTAATAAACCTCATCATCATTGAGTTGATATTTATATTTTATCCTAAAAATATTAAAGAAGAAGCGGTGGTAATTTATAGCATTTAACTTGTCATGTAACTTCATATAAAAAGGCATTATTATCTTGTGCAGTAAAATAGACAAAATGAATTGAGCAATTAATCATTTGACTTCCCGAGAGAACGAGAAATCCTAGAATTAATGTTACAATTATTTTACCCTTGGTTAATGTGATTATATTAATAAGTTTAGAATCCCAAAAAGGGAGGCTAAGGCGGTGGAGTAAGATGGAAGGCTAATGAAGGTGAAAATTAGTATATAGGTAAGAGTTTGGGGGTATGGTGGGGGAGAATGTGATTGAGGATTTTAAGGAGAAGGAAGGAAAACCGAGGAGGGGATTAACTCGGGTATTGAAGAGGTGAGAAACTAAAACCAGGAATGGAAATAAAACCATGGAGATCAAACTATGAACTATGGATGGAGGGATCCTAAATTATGGAAGTCTGCTATTGGTATTATCGGATTATGGGCTCGGGGGCTAGGAAATCCGTCGATTTCCTAGGGCCAGCATGATGAGCTGGTTGGCAGGGTGGTTTATCTAGTTGGATGCTAAGGTTTTCAGCAGAGATAAACTTCAGGAGCGTCAAGAATCCTATCCTACTGCAATCTACAAAACAGGTATTCTACTGGAGCAAAACTCTCTAAATTTCAGTATAGAAGGAAAAATGTCTTTCATTTAATTTTATTCCTAATGATGATGTTAGAATTATGAACCAAATGAAAAGACCATGCTATGAGAAATATCGAGAAAATTTAAACCTATACTTATGCACAGATCTTTAAACCAGATCTTTAAACTGAATTAAATAGGAAAATTGTGATAAAAAAAAAAACATGATAAACAATAACTAAGTTCTGGTATTATCTTCACAAAGCAACGATTGAAAAGCTATATCGATACAAGTAGAAAATGACACGGACTTAAGTTCCCATATTGAGATGATAGGCATTACAAAAAGTAAAAGCCTTTAAGAATTATTAACTCTTGCAAAATAGAAAATAATTTACAATAAACTTTGAAAATTAAGAGAACTCAAAAATAATTTACAATAAACTTTAAAAAATAAGAGAACTCAAAAATAATTTACAATAAAATTTTAAAATATAACAGAAATTATTGTAAATTTGAAATTTGTTATTAGATATTAGATATCTAAGAAAAGCAAATATCACCAAAATACAAAATATAAAACCTAACTTAACCTTCCAATCAAATCCAACAAATCTAAAAATGTAAAACAAAAACTAATCTAAGAAACATGAATAAATGTAACAAATCTAAAATGTGAAATACAATGACATGAATTAATAGAAAATAAAAACTAATAGAATGATTAACCCTGACAAACTCAAAAATAATTTACAATAAAAAAAATGTAAAATCTAAAATATAAAACCAAACCTGATCTAAAAAAATCAAATCTGAACTAAACTCTAAAATATAAAACCAAACCTAATCTAGAAAAATCTAAACTAAAATATAAAACCAAACCTAATTTACAAAATGTGAACTAAAATATAAAACCAAACCTAATTTAAAAATGGTGAACTAAAATATAAAACAAAACCTAATTTAAAATCTAGCTTAGGAAGTCTATGGTCTCCCATGTTATTGATTGTGTGCTTGTACAACAATCTTTCTCCAATATTCTCTAGAGATGATGCAACCCCAAACCTCACATCTATACAAGATATAAAGTAATCGAAAAAAGTTAGCAATGTAATGATTTTGATAAATTGGTTTTATATAATTAATCAAACAAATTACAAATTAATAAACATAAATTATAAACATATTAGATGATGCAATAAAATATAAATTATTATAAATATATGTTTTTTCAATTGGTACTCTTAATGCATTATAAATTTGAAATAAGAGTAAAAAAGCAATTTTTTTAAAATTACACCACATTAAATAAAAGAATTAACAAAATACAAATCTAAAATCTAAAAGTAAAATCATACTCAAACAATACACAACCCTCAAAGATAGCTCTGGCCATGGTTATCCTTGGGAGATTTGAGAAAGGGCAGTTCCATTTCTCTAAAAAAATATTAATTTTATTAATATATAGGTTTCGGTGTTACATAAAAAATGCTAATACAATTTACAATTTAAAATATGAGACTGCATTCTCATATTCTTACAAGGCAGGTCCTTCTCCATTTTCACATATTGCTTCTTGTTAAAGTATTTTTTTTTTATCTTCCCTCCTATTCTCTTTGTCATAGCATTCTTCCACATCATTTATCTTCCCATTCTCATATTCTTACAAGGCAAGTCCTCCTCCATTTTCACATATTGCTTCTTGTTAAAGTCTTTTTTTATCTTCCCTCCTATTCCTCTTTGTCAAAGCATTCTTCCACTTCATTTATCTTCCCTTCCATTCCACTGTCAAAGCATCTTCTGCGTCTTCCACTCCATCTACCTGCTAGACAATAAATAAATAAAATGTCGTTTTCATTAATGCCCCAATGGTTTAACCAATCCATGGTATCTTTACACCAACATCGCTTGAGGCATAGTTGGTTTTGACTTGAGTTTAAAGCAATTTTAAGAAGTCTCTTGTTTCCTATGTTATTTATCTTATGCTTGTACATCAGGTACCTAGTCATAACAATGCTCTCGATGGGGGGAACACCCACTTCTATGAGGAAAATAGGATAAGGCATATTTCTTGTAATTTTGAGGTAAGATTCTCTAGAAATGTTGCGCCCCCATACTTCACAACCATACAAGATAATAGAGATGGCAAGAGTTTCAAAGAATAACTTCGTTTTACCCTACATGGCCAAATTGGTTGATTTACAGTTATTTTCAAGACCAAAATAATATTTTCACCCTCCATTAATATTTTTCTCAATGCTATAGTTCCAATTGAGCTTGTGATGAATACCAATTATGAGATACTTGTAAGAAGTCACTTGCTCTATATTTCTATTATCGTAAATAAAATTTGCACATATGTCTTTCTTAGATTTTATAATCATGCTTTTTGTGTTGTCAGTGTTAATAGTCATACCCGTGTTAGAGAAAAAATATCTAAGAATTCTTAATTGCTTATCAAGATCAGAAAGACACCTTGCCATAATAATAATATCATCAACAAAAAGTAGGAGGATGAGGCTAAGATTGTACTGCCACAACCTGCTTCTTCTAAACATTTTTCTAGCTTATCAATGTAAATGACAAAAAGGATAGGGGAGAGAGGGAAACCTTGTTTAAATCCAATATTACAATTTATATCTGGTGTCCATCCCTAATTATTCTTAAACTTGGCAATGACCTTTTTCTATAACCTTATCGTAGCATCACTCAACCGAAAGGGGACTTTAAGCTCTCTAGCCTATTCCACATGTTATTTCTAGGACCTGTATCAAAATCTTTTCTAAAATCCACAAAGCAACAAAATAGGTCGGACTTAGTATTACGACATCCCTCTGCAATGATCCTAAGTGTAAGGAGGTGGTCTGTGGTTGAATGATTCCTTCTAAAACATGATTGACCTTTATATATATACATATAATATTTTTTGTGCATACTTATTATATATAAGATAAACTTAATTATTCAATTATCATTATACTTTTGTGTATAGTGATTATATAAGATAAATTTATTTAATCAATTAATATTTAATTAAATTTGCTATATTATTTTTAATAGAAATGTACATGCTCTCTTGGAAAAAAGAAATGTGCTATTTATAAATATTTCTTTAATTATATATAAAAACTAAACAATTAATCAAATATTTTTTTATTAAATAAAAAGTTTCAACTATTTATATGTAACACTTTAGAATAAAATTACATATCACATCAAATTAAAAACCATTTAACATCAAATTAAAAACTTACTAAAATTAATTATAAGTTCTCTTTAAATTAAACAATGAAAATTATGATTTTAAATTTAATTATACATTCTTCTTAAATTAAATAATAAGAATTGTGATCTTAGCCTTTGTTAAAACAAAACATCAAAAATGACATTACCAATAAAAAAATATTATTAATAATAAAATACTTTATTTGAATTCATTTTTTAATTGTGTTAAATATTCATATAATTTTAATTGTTCTTGCTTGGACTTACACATATAATACAATGTGAGTAGGTTGCTATTAAAGCTCCTCTTGTGCCTTCATTACTAGAATTGGTCACACCAACAATTGAGAGGGTGTTCTAGTTGTTACCTTACCATATATCAATTGAGACATGTTTGAGAGGGTGTTCTAGTTGTTACCTTACCATATATCAATTGAGACATGTTTAACCCATTTCATATAACAAATTTTGTACACAACAATATAAACACCGATAGCATAAACACAATATTAACATTTTCTTTTTTATTTAAACATAAATTTTATAATAGATTGTAATAAAAGAATTGAAATATAAAATTTATATTAAATTGGTTTTATTATATATTTTTAAATACAATATTAGTAATAAAACTAGTTTTAATTTTCTAAAAACAATGTTATAAATGTAATATTTATAATAATATTTTAATTAATTAATCAAACAAAATATAAATTAAAAATTAAACAAACATTAAAACACTAGTAGAAGTCACCCCGTTCAAAAATCCATAAATACCTACTTACCAAATATATATATAATAGTTATAAAATAAAAAATTAAACATATTTAAAATATACAAAAATAAATATGAAATAAAAATAATAATTACATTTAAAATATTAAAATAATTATGTAATAAAAAATTAGATGTTTATAATACACTAACTTTTAATTTATTATCAATTAATTTATTGGAATAAAAATACTATTATTATTTAAAATAAAATATTTTATTCCAGGTTGTTAAAATATCTTTATTTCTTAAATTCTTTATCATTGTCAATCAATTTTAAATTCAAAAAATTACACAAATATATAAAATAAAAATTAATTATAAAAAATTAATCATATATATAATAAAAAATAAACATAAAATAAAAAATAAACATCATTTATTTTATTATGATAAAAATAACAGTATCTAAAATAAAATATTTCATTTCAACTCATCATGTTAATTTAAAATATCTGTATTTATTTGATCATTTTGAATCAACTCTTCAACTAGGTTTAAATATTCAATCAATTTTAAATACAATAAATTACATAAATCTATGTTTCATGTGTGTAAGATTACTGCAGAGAGCACATATACATTACAACATAACACACCAAAAACATATCATGATAAATTGATTTTATATAAGTTAAGTGAAAGTGTAGTAACTTTAATAATGACGTAAATATAAAATAATAATATCTAAGATAAAATATTTCATTTCCACAAATCATGTTAATTTAAAATATCTTTATTTTTTTTTCATTTTAAATCAATTTTTCAAGTAATTTTAAATATTCAAACAATTTTAAATACAATAAATTACATAAATCAATATTTCATGCTTCTATCATTAATGTACACAACACAAAAAAACACACACATACATCATAACACAACAAAAACATATGATACTAATTTATTTTATTTTATTAACAATTAAATATATATCATGTAAGCTTTAAAAGTTTTATCATTAATGTACACAACACAAAAAAACACACACATACATCATAACACAACAAAAACATATGATACTAATTTATTTTATTTTATTAACAATTAAATATATATCATGTAAGCTTTAAAAGTTTTAAAAGTCTTTAAAACTTAATGTGATCATAAAATTTACTTTAAAATATAATGTGTATCATAGAATTCATTTTAAAATGTAACGAGGTAAAATTGGTTCAAAGTAATATAGAATGATTGTAAATACGATGTTTATGATAAATTAATTTTATATAAAGTAATGGAAAAATGCTGTAAATGTAATGTTTATGATACAATGATTTTAAATCAAATGGAGGGAAAATGTTGCAACTATAAGGTTTATGACAAATGACTTTATACAAAGTTAAGGGAAGAGGTTGTAAATACAATGTGAATGTGTGTGATAGATACATAAAATAATGAAAAATATTGCAAATATATTGTTTAAGATAAATTAGTTTTATATAAAATATTTTAAAAATGTTATAAATGGAATGTTTAAGATAAATTGAATTATTATTTTATGAGGTTTTAAAATGTAGGTTTGTAATAAAATTAATCTTATATAAAGTAAAAAAATGTTATGAAGTAAAGAATTAAACATATTTAAAATATAAAAATAGTTTTGAAATAAAAATAATTACCATATTTAAAATAAAATGTTGTAAACATATGGTATATGATAAATTACTTTATTATATTAATAGGGTTTAAAAAAGGTTTGTAATAGAATTAATTTGGAAAAATAAAAAACTAGTTTTGAAATAAAAATTAAACATTTTTAAAATATAAATAGTTATAAAATAAAAATAATAATCATATTTTAAATATTAAAAATAATTATGAAACAAAAAATACACATTTGTAGTACATTGTTTTTTATTTTATTGAAATAAAAAATGATACCATCTAAGATAAAATATTTCATTTCATTTAGTAAAGTAAAAATAGTTATAAAATAAAAAAAAATTAACATTTTTAAAATATAAAATGAAATAAAAATAATAATCCTAATTTAAATATTAAAAATAATTATTCAACAAATATATACATTTATTACCATATATTTTATTGAAAAAAAAAACTACTTATTTCATAAAATATTTATTATTTTCAATCAATTTTAAATTCAACAAATTTATTAAATAAAACATTAATCACATCTATAATATAAAAAATAAATCACATTTATAATATATAAAAATTAATTATAAAATAAAAAACACATTTATAATAAACATCATTTATTTTATTGAAAAAAAAATAACAATATCTAAAATAAAATATTTCATTTTAACAAATCATGTTAATTTAAAACATCTTTATTTCTTGGTTTTATCATTCAAATCAATTCTTCAAATAGTTTTAAATATTCAATCAAATTTAAATACAATAAATTACATGCAACTATGTTTCATGTATATAAAATTATTGTACATGACACAAAACAACACATACACTATACAACATAACACATAATAATATTAATTTATTTTATTTTATTTTATTAATCATTAATTGTATATCATATATAAGTTTTTAAATGTAACTTGATTATAAAATTTAAATTCTTTTGGAGTAATATAATGTTTATGATAATTGTTGTAAATATAATGTTTATGATAAATTGATTTTATATAAAGCAATGAAAAAAAGTGTAAATGCAATGTTAATTATAAATTAATTTTATATAAAATAGTGAAAATGTGATGTGAATGTAATGTTTGTGATAAATTGATTTTATATATAAAATGGAAGAAAAATGCAACTCTAGTTCTCATGATAAAATGTTGTAAATGTAATGTGTGATAAATTGATTTTATATAAAATAATGAAAAAATGTTGAAAATGTATTGTATGTGATAAAATAATTTTATATAAAATATTTAAAAAATGTTGTAAATATATGTTTGTGATAAATTTATTTTATATAAAATGATGAAAAAATGTTGCAATTATAAAGTTCATAATAAATAGGTTTATATAAAGTTATGGAAAAATGTTATAAATGTAATGTGTGATAAATTGATTTATATAAAATAATGAAAAATGTTGCAAAAGTATTGTTTATGATAAATTAATTTTATATAATAATAAAAAAATAAAAAATGTTGTAAATGTGTTGTTTATGATAAATTGTTTTATTATATTGTGATGTTTTAAAATAGGTTTTGTAATAAGATTGATTTGATATGAAGTAATATAAAAAAAGTTAGCAATATAATGCTTTTGATAAATTGGTTTTATTTAATTAAACAAACAAATTACAAATTAATAAACATAAATTATAAACATATTAGATGATGCATTAAAATATAAATTATTATAAATATATGTTTTTTCAACTTGTAATCTTAATGCATTATAAATTCAAAATAAGAATGAAAATGTAAAAATTTTCAAATTACACCACATTAAATAAAAGAATTAACAAAATAAAAATCTAAAATCTAAGAGTAAAAACATACAAACATAATCAAACAATACACAACCCTCAAAGATAGCTGTGGCCATGGCCATGGCTATCATTGAGACATTTGAGAAAGGGCCCTATCTCTAAAAGAAATAATAATTTTTTTAATATATAGGTTTTGGTGTTACATAAAAAATGATAATACAATTTAAAATATCTATCATTGAGAGATTTGAGAAAGGGCCCTTTCTCTAAAAGAAATAATATTTTTTTTAATATATAGGTTTTGGTGTTACATAAAAAATGACAATACAATTTAAAATATGAGACTGCATTCTCATATTACAAGGCACCTCCTCCATTTTCACATATTGCTTCTTGTTAAAGTATTTTTTAATATTGCTTCCATTCCTCTTTGTCAAAGCGTTCTTCCACTCCATTTATCTTCCCTTCCATTCCTATATCAAAGCATCTTCATCATCTTCCACCTATTAGAAAACAAAAAGTTTAATCAATAAATTAATATTTTTTTTAAACATAATATATAATAATAATAATAACATATTAAAAATTAGTCCATTATTAAATTAGAACTTGAGGAAAACTAATTAACCCTTTTTACTAATTCTCTTTATTATGCACTTTAATACATCGACAATGCATAACATTTGTTGTTCTTCCACTCCATTTATCTTCCCTTCCATTCCTATATCAAAGCATCTTCATCATCTTCCACCTATTAGAAAACAAAAAGTTTAATCAATAAATTAATATTGTTTTTAAACATAATATATAATAATAATAATAACATATTAAAAATTAGTCCATTATTAAATTAGAACTTGAGGAAAACTAATTAACCCTTTTTACTAATTCTCTTTATTATGCACTTTAATACATCGACAATGCATAACATTTGTTGTTTGCTTGCACAACTGCATAACACAACATAATAAGGTCATTTCAACCTCCATTTTAAATGTAGGATAAAATAAGATTGATTTAACACAATTTCAATGTTGTTTGCTTGCACAACTTCATAACACAAGGTCATTTCAACCTCCATTTTAAATGTAGGATAAATTAAGACTGATTTCACTAACAAAGATTTGTTGTTTGCTTACACAATTTCAATGTTGTTTGCTTGCACAACTGCATAACACAACATAATAAGGTCATTTCAACCTCCATTTTAAATGTAGGATAAATTAAGATTGATTTAACACAATTTCAATGTTGTTTGCTTGCACAACTGCATAACACAACATAATAAGGTCATTTCAACCTCCATTTTAAATGTAGGATAAATTAAGACTGATTTCACTAACAAAGAGTAGATGAAAGGAAATGTAACAACATACTGAATGAATTAGCATATTAACATTTTATGTTTGTTTGTTACCCAAAACACTCAAAAACAATAAATATACAAAAGGTTGCTCTTTATTGCTTTATAAAAGAAAAATAACAAGATGAATTGTTATCCATTTGTCAAAATCTAATAGATAATGTTACTTCACTGGTACGCATAAACTTTCACTAACCCTTTGTAGACTTGTGTGGACCCAAAACAATTAAAAAAAAAAAAAAGTTGCAACATGCTCTTTATTGCTTTAGAAAAGAAAAATAACAAGATGAATTGTTATCCATTTGTCAAAATCTAACTTTCACTAACCCTCTCTAGACTTGTGTGGCATTTATGTTTGTTTGTTACCCAAAACAATTCAAAAAAAATAAATGTTACCAACCACCTCTTACAATAAGATTACACGAAATAATAAAAAGTAAAATCCTATAAAAATGAAAATTTAAGAATTATTAACTCTTGCAAAATAGAAAATAATTTACAATAAACTTTAAAAAATAAAATAACTCAAAAATAATTTCTAATAAACTTTAAAAATTAAGAGAACTTAGAAATAATTTCCAATAAAAATTTTTAAAATGTCAATAAATTATTGTAAATTTGAAATTTGATATTAAATATTAGGTATCCAAGAAAATCAAACATCACTAAAATACAAAATATAAAACCTAACTTAACCTTCTAATCAAATCTAATAAATCTAAAAATGTAAAACAAAAACTAATCTAAGAAACATAAATAAAACTAACAATTTTAAAATGTGAAATCAAACTCAAAAATAATTTACAATAAAATTTATAAAAAAGTAAACTCTAAAACATAAAACCAAACCTAATTTTAAAAATGTGAACTAAAATATAAAACCAAACCTAATTTAGAAAATCTAAACTAAACTATAAAAATATATATAAAATAAAAATAATAATTATATTTAAAATATTAAAATAACTATGTAATAAAAAAATACATATTTATAATACACCATCATTTAATTTATTAGCAATTATTTTATTGAAATAAAAATAATAATATTTATTTCATCAAGTTAACATATCTTTATTTCTTAAATTTAAAAAATTACACAAATCTATAAAATAAAATTATATTCACATTTATAATATAAAAATTAATTATAAAAAATTAATCACATATATAATAAAAAAATTAATCATAAAATGAAAAATACACATTTATAATATATATCATTTATTTTATTATAATAAAAATAACAAGATCTAAAATAAAATATTTCATTTAACTCTCATGTTAATTTAAAATATCTTGAATAGCTCTTCAAGTAGGTTTAAATATTCAATCAATTTTAAATACAATATATCTTTATTTATTTTATCATTTTGAATAGCTCTTCAAGTAGGTTTAAATATTCAATCAATTTTAAATACAATATATTACATAAATCTATGTTTCATGTGTTTCGACAAATCATGTTAATTTAAAATATCTTTATTTTTTTTATCATTTTAAATCAAATTTTCCACTAATTTTAAATACATAAATTACATCAATCTATGTTTTTTGTGTGTATCATTAATGTACACAACACATACACACAACAAAAACATATGATACTAAATTTCTTTTATTTTATTAATGATCTATTATATATCATATAGAATTTCTTTTATGTTTTTAAAATTTAATGTGATTATGGTAATATAGAATTGTTGTAAATGTAATTTTATGATAAAATGAAATATTGTAAATGCAATGTTTATGACTAATTAATTTTATGTAAAGTAATGAAAAGATGCAACTATAATGTTTATGACAAAAGATTTTATACAAAGTTAAGGGAAGAGGTTGTATTGTACACAACACAACAACACATACACATACAACATAACACAACAAAAACATATAATACTAAATTCATTTTATTTTATTAATAATTAATTATATATCATATAAGTTTTTAAAGTGTAATGTGATTATAAAATTTATTTTAAAATATAACATATATGATAGAATTCATTTTAAAATGTAACATGCAATGTTTATGATAAATTAATTTTATATAAAGTAATGGAAAAATGATACATTGATTTTAAATTAAATGAAGAAAAAATGTTGCAGCTATAATGTTTATCACAAATGATTTTATACAAAGTTAATGGAAGAGGTTGTAAATGCAATGTGTGATAAATTGATTTTACATAAAATAATGAAAAATAATGCAAATATATTGTTTGAGATAAATTAGTCTTATATAAAATATTTTGTTTATGATAAATTGCTTTATTATATTATGAGTTTTTAAAATGTAGGTTTGTAATAGAATTGAATTGATATAAAGTAAAAAAATGTCATGAAGTAAAATTGTTATAAATAGATTGTTTATGATAAATTGCTTTATTATATTATGAGGTTTTAAAATATTGGTTTGTAATAGAATTGAATTGATATAAAGTAAAAAAATGTCATGAAGTAAAGAATTAAACATAGTTAAATATAGAAAATAGTTATGAAATAAAAATAATTACCATATTTAAAATATTTAAAATAAATATGAAATAAAAAATACATATTTATAATATACAATCATTTAATGATATTATATGAGATTAAAAAAAATATAAAATATACATTTATAATATATTATCATTTAATTATATTATATAAGATAAAAAAAAATATAAAATGTTATAGATATATGGTGTATGATAAATTGCTTTATTATATTAAGAGGATTTAAAATAGAATTAATTTGGTAAAATAAAAATTAATTATAAAATAAAAAATTAAACCTTTTATAAAAAGTAGTTATGAAATAAAAATAATAATTATGGAAAAAAAATACATATTTATATTATACTATATTTTATTGAAATAAAAAAATATACCATCTAAAATAAAATATTTCATTTCATTTGGAAAAAAGTAAAAAATAGTTATGAAATAAAAAATTAAACATTTTTTAAATTTAAAAAATAATTTTGAAATAAAAATAATAAGCACATTTAAAATATTAAATATTATTATGAAAGAAAAAAATGTAAATATTTGTAATACATTTTTTTATTTTTTTATTATTTATTTTATTGAAATAAAAAATAATACCATGTAAGATAAAATATTTCATTTCAGTTGGTAAAATAAAAAATAACTATAAAACAAAAAATTACATATTTATAGTACACTTTTATTTTTTTGAAATAAACAATGATACCATCTAAGATAAAATATTTCATTTCATTTAGAAAAATAAAAAATAGTTATAACATAAAAAAATCATCTTTTAAATATAAAATGAAAAAAAAATAATCCTTTTTAAAATATTAAAAATAATTATAGAAGAAATATATACATTTATTATCATTTATTTTATTGAAATAAAAACTAATACTATCTAAGATAAAATATTCCATTTTAATCAATCATCTTAAAAAATATTTATTTCATAAAATATTTATTATTTTCAATCAATTTTAAATTCAACACATTACACAAATTTATTAAATAATAAATTAATCTCATATATATATATATATATATATATATATATATATAATCACATTTATAATATATAAAAATTAATTATAAAATAAAAAATACACATTTATAATAAATCATTTATTTTATTGAAATAAAAATAACAATATCCAAAATAAAAAAATTCATTCTAACTAATCATGTTAATTTAAAACATCTTTATTTCTTGGTTTTTATCATTCAAATCAATTCTTCAACTAGTTTGAAATATTCAATCAAATTTAAATACAATAAATTACATATATCTATGTTTCATGTTAACAATTATTGTACACAACACAAAACAAGACACATGATAATATTAACATTATTTTATAGCTTTGCACACAAGCTCAGGATCTCTGATGCCTAACCCGCCTTGAAACTTAGCCCGCTTGACCGTTACCCATTTAACCAAATGGAACTTCTTGGATTGAACTTTTCTACCCTGCCATAAAAATTTCCTAATTTCTTTGCAAATACTGATGATGACAATCCTAGGAGCAAAGACCATTGAGCTGATATAGATAGGGTAGGAGGAGAGGATGGACTTTATTAGCACAGTCTTATCAGCTAAATTCAACCCCCAACGAGCCTTTCAATTCCAGATCGTCTTGGCTGGGGCAAGTCAGGCCAATATAATGTTAAAGAAGGTTATAAAAAGCTAAGCATGGAATCAAGCTCGGGGGAGAGGATCTGGAAGCAGGTTTGGCACTCTAATAGCATCCCCAAAGTCAATAATTTCATTTGGCTGCTTTTGCATAATAAGCTACTTACAGTGGAAAATCTAAGGAAAAGGGGCATCTCAGGCCCCTCTCGATGTGCCATGTGTAACTCCGCTGAAGAGACATCTAGCCACATTTTTCTTCAGTGCAAAGTTTTTCTCTCAGTCTGGAAGATTATCCTCCCACAGGACTATGACCTTAACTTTCCTGACAAGGCGGTTCAACTTTTTAAGGATTGGCCCAAGCAGTTCCCCGGTTCTCTTCGGAATAAACCAGTTTTAAATCGCCTTCGGGCCTCCATTCCAAAGAATCTCTGTTGGCAGCTCTGGTTAGCAAGGAATCGTGCTATATTTAAAGACCAAAAAGCCATACCCACTCATATAGCAGCCAAAATCATAGGGATGATAGCAGAAAAGTTTGTATCAGACAAAATCTTCTTCCCCTCTTAGGAGTCCATCCCCGAGCCATATTTCTCTTGGAGTAAACATTTCCTGAAAGAGAATAGCTCCCTTCAGTCCAAAATTAGTCCTCAGTCCCTCTCTTGGGAGTTTCGCCTTCCTTCGAATGATTTCAAGTCTTGGCTTCGGGAGAAAAACTCCTCTTTTTTCTTTGATGGTGCCTCGAAAGGCAATCCTGGGGAGGCAGGTGCAGGGAGGATTCTGCTGAATCCCGGAGGACATGTAGAACATACATTCGCTTGGGGGCTCGACATTAGGTCCAACAATGAAGCTGAGTGGTTGGCTCTTATTCAGAGCCTCCACATTTTTAAGGAAAAGAAAATTCGCAAGGCCTTGATCATTGGGGATTCTAGGCATGTCATTTATAAATTAATCAATGGATACAATGAGGGAGCCATCAAATGTCGACGACTCTATGAAAAAGCAAAGCTCCTTATGTCCAGCGACTATGAAGCATATCACATCCTCCGGCACAACAATTCGGCAGCTGACAGTCTGGCAAATGGGGGAGCTTCTCTCCCGCAAGGGCAGTATCGACAGAATGGAAATCGCCCTATTCACAAATCTATCCCTTAACTGGTGGCGCTGGAAGCCCCCCTTCCGGCCCTTCAATGCCCAATTCCATGGAAAACAGAGTCTTTGTCCCCTTTCTTTTCTCCCCCCTTTCTCGCTCGCTCCTCCTTATCCCTCCTCTCTCATTCTTTTTTCTTCTCTATTCCCCCTCCTTTTGGGATCACTTGGCCCCCCCTCTTATTCTTTCCTCCCCTCCTCTTCCCCTTCATTTTTCAAGCCTTATCCCTCCCGCTCGTCCTTCGCAGCCACTTCCTTCACCGTCACGTCTCCTTTATGGCCCCGTCCTACCCCCTCTGCTCCCGCTGCCGCGTGGTCCCTTCGCTGGCAACCGCCCCTCTCGTTTCCTCTGGTTTTAAAGGCCCATCCTTTCGGGGATTTAATTAAAACTCCCTCGCACGCTCCAGTTTTCAATTCGGTTTTCGATATGGCTTCTATGGGACGCCTTATGTCTTCTCATTATTCTTCCCTTCTTGGCCCTAGTTCGTTTGACGCTCTGAGTTTTCTCTTGCATGTTATCTCTGGTATAGGAGAAGGGCATGTTCATGGTCTTCTGTGGCAGGTCCTTCCCTGTATTCGCTCAGTGGTGAAAGAGAGGGTGGCTCTTGCAGCCTTCTCCCCATGTTCTTGCTTCTCCCTTTCAGTTTCGACTCCGGCTCCATTAAGCAATTGGGACAGCAGTTTGGTCATCGGTTGCAGGTGCACTGGGTGGAAAAAGGGAGACGTGGGAACTTTGGCTTGTGGTGACAGCGGGCTTCGTTTGCTTAAAGAGCTTCACGTTCTTCGTGCTTGCTTTAACAGCTCTATGGCCTCTTCCAGTTCTGTTCTCTCCATTCAGAAGCAGTTTGCTCGTATCACTCTTAGGTCAAAAGCTAGTGAAATGGCACAGCATGGGGAGAATGCAGGTCTCATGGATATTAAGAAGAATTTAAAGCGCCTTTACGAGCTGCTTACTATCAGTGTAATGGACAACAGAGAGATGGATCAGGTGGTGAAGAAGATGGAAGATACAGTCAGTTACACCTTGCAGCAAATCAGCAACCAAGATTCGCGTATTGATGACAATGAGAGTCGTCTTCGTGAAGTTCAGGGCCAGGTTGAAAGGATTGCTGAGGACCTTCAGAAACTCATCTCCATGAACCAGAGCAGCCGAGTTCATGTAGCCTCTGATGACGTCGTGCTTCCAATGGAAGAGGAATCAGTCTTGCAGCCAAGAGGCAATCCTTAGTTTTATTTTACGTAGCTATGTTAAATGTATTTATGTCTTCTATTATGCAAAGTTTGTAAGGGTTTATACAACCTCAGGCTTTAAGAGTTTTGATCATAACCATTTTGAAGTGTTTAGGGAAACTCAGTGGATGACCTCCTTGTGCTTCTTCTCTGTTAAGCACAGATACTCCGGTACTCTCTTTTTGTATTGAATGGCTGTGCACAACTACTTTTATATAAATTTCCTTTCTGTTTCTGTTAAAAAAAAATATTAATATTATTTTATTTTATGAATCATTATTGTATATCATATATATGTCTTTAAATGTAACTTGATTTTAAAATACAAATTGGTTTAAAGTTATATAGACCTGTTGTAAATATAATGTTTATGATAAATTGATTTAAATAAATACAGAATTGTTGTAAATGTAATGTTTATGATATATTAATTTGATATAAAGCAATGATAAATGTTGTAAATGAGAAGTTTTTGATATTAAAAAAATAGTTATGAAATAAAAATAATTACCATATTTAAAATATTAAAAATAAATTTGAAATAAAAAATACACATTTATAATATACTATTAATTATTTTATTGAAAAAAATGATATTATATAAGATCAAATATAAAATGTTGTACATATATTGTGTATGATAAATTGCTTTATTATATTAACAGGGTGTAAAATACAGGTTTGTAATAGAATTAATTGGGTAAAATAAAAACTACATATAAAATAAAAAAATTAAACATTTTTAAAATATAAAAATACAGGTTTGAAATAGAATTAATTGGGTAAAATAAAAACTACATATAAAATAAAAAAATTAAACATTTTTAAAATATAAAAAATAGTAACGAAATAAAAATAATAATTACATTTAAAATATTGAAAATAATTATAAAATAAAAAACAAATTGGTTTAGAGTTATATAGACTTGTTGCAAATATAATGTTTATAATAAATTGATTTAAATAAATACACAATTGTTGTAAATGTAATGTTTATGATAAATTAATTTGATATAAAGCAATGAAAAATGTTGTGAATGCAAAGTTTTTGATATAAAAGAATAGTTATGAAATAAAAATAATTATCATATTTAAAATATTTGAAATAAAAAATACACATTTATAATATACTACTAATTATTTTATTGAAAAAAATAATATTATATAAGATCAAATATAAAATGTTGTACATATATTATGTATGATAAATTGCTTTATTATATTAAGAGGGTTTAAAATACAGGCTTGTAACAGAATTAATTGGAGAAAATAAAAACTACATATAAAATAATAAAAAAATTAAACATTTTTAAAATATAAAAAGTAGTAATGAAATAAAAATAATAATTACATTTAAAATATTGAAAATAATTATAAAATAAAAAATACACATTTGTATTATACTATATTTTATTTTATTATCATTAATTTTATTGAAATAAAAAATAACACCATCTAACTTTAAATATTTCATTTCATTTGATATAGTAAAAAATAGTTATGACATAAAATATTAAACATTTTTAAAATTTAAAAAGTCATTATGAAATAAAAATAATAATCACATTTAAAATATTAAAAATAATTATGACAAAAAAAAAATAGTTAAAGTACACTATTTTTTATTTTATTATCATTTATTTTATTGAAATAAAAAATGAGACCATTTAAGATAAAATATTTCATTTGGTAAAGAAATTAGTTATGAAAAAAAATTAAACATTTTTTAAATATAAAAAATACTTATAAAACAAAAATATATATTTGTAATGCATTGTCTTTTATTTTATTATCATTTATTTTATTGAAACAAAAAATGATACCATCTAAGATAAAATATTTCATTTCATTTAGAAAAGTAAAAAATAGTTATAACATTAAAAAAAATTAACATCTTTAAAATATAAAACGAAATAAAAATAATAAACCTGTTTAAAATATTAAAAATAATTATGGAACAAAGAAATACATTTATTATCATTTATTTTATTGAAATAAAAAATGATACTATCTAAGATCAAATATGCCATTTTAATCAATCATGTTAAAAAAATATTTATTTCATAAAATATTTATTATTTTCTATCAATTTTAAATTCAACAAATTACACAAATTTATTAATTAACAAATTAATCACATCTATAATATATATATAAAAATAATCAGATTTATAATAAACACCATTTATTTCATTGAAATAAAAATAACAATATTCAAAATAACAATATTTCATTTTAATTTAAAACATCTTTATTTCTTGATTTTTATTATTCAAATCAATTCTTCAACTAGTTTTAAATATTTAATCAAATGTAAATACAATAAATTACATACATCAATGTTTCATGTGTGTACAATTATTGTACACAACACAAAACAACACATACACAGTACGACATAACAAAGCATAACACATAATAATATTAATATTATTTTATTTTATTTTATTAATCATTAATTGTATATTATATATAAGTTTTTAAATGTAACTTGATTATAAAATTAATTTTGAAATGTTTATTATATAATGTTTATGATAACTTGTTTTAGATTAATACAAAATTGTTGCAAATGTAATGTTCATGATAAATTAATTTTATATAAGCAATGAAAAATGATATAAATGCAATGTTTATGATAAATTAATTTTATATAAAATAATGAAAAGGTGATGTGAATGTAATGTTTGTGATAAATTGATTTTATATATAAAATAAAATAAAAATGCAATTGTAATGCTCATGATAAAATGTTGTAAATGTATTGTATATGATAATAATTTTATATAAAATATTTAAAAAATGTTGTAAATGTATTGTATATGATAATAATTTTATATAAAATATTTAAAAAATGTTGTAAATGTATGTTTGTGATAAATTGATCTTATATAAAGTGATGAAAAAATTCTGCAATTATAAAGTTCACGATAAATAGATTTTATATAAAATTATGGAAAAATGTTGTAAATGTAATGTGTGATAAATTGATTTATATAAAATAATGAAAAATGTTGCAAATGTATTGTTTGTAATAAATTAATTTTATATAAAAAAATTAAAAAAATGTTGTAAATGTATTGTTTATGATAAACTGCTTTATTATATTGTGGGGTCTTAAAATGCAAGTTTTGTAATAAAATTGATTTGCTATGAAGTAATATAAAAAAAAGTTAGCAATGTAATGTTTTTGATAAATTGGTTTTATTTAATTAATCCAACAAATTACAAATTAATAAACATAAATTATAAACATATTAGATGATGCATTAAACTATAAATTATTATAAATATATGTTTTTTCAACTGGAACTCTTAATGCATTATAAATTTAAAATAACACTAAAAATGCATTTTTTTTTAAATTACACCACATTAAATAAAAGAATTAACAAAATAAAAATCTAAAATCTAAAAGTAAAATCATACTCAAACAATACACAACCCCCAAAGATAGCTCTGGCCATGGCTATCTTTGAGAGATTTGAGAAAGGGCAAGTGCCCTTTCTCTAAAAACAAATAATAATTTTATTAATATATAGGTTTTGGTGTTACATAAAAAATGATAATACAATTTAAAATATGAGATTGCATACTCATATTGTTACAAGGCAGGCCCTCCTCCATTTTTACATATTGCTTCTTGTTAAAGTATTCTTCTATTCCTCTTTGTCAAAGCATTCTTCCACTCTATTTATCTTCCCTTCCATTCCTCTATCAAAGCATCTTCAACATCTTCCACTCCATCTACCTGTCATGCAACAAAAAGTTTAATTAATAAATTAATATTGTTTTTAAACATAATATATAATAATAAAAAACATATGAAAATTTATAATAAATATGGATTTCAATTTTTAAATTAGAAAGAGGAAAACTAACTCTTCTTACTAATTCTCTTTGTCATGCACTTTAATACATCAACAACTACCTTCACTGCATAACATTTGTTGTTTGCTTGCACAATTTCAATGTTGTTTTCTTGCACAACTGCATAACACAAAATAATAAGGTCATTTCAACCACACTTTTCAACATAAATACATCAATAATATGAACAAGCCAACCTAACAAGCAAGAAGAAAGACGAGGCAACCCATTTTAAATGTAGGATAAACTAAGACTGATTTCACTAACAAAGAGTAGACTAAAGGAAATATAAAAACAGATTGAATGAATACTAACTTGGTACCCATAAACTTTCACTAACCCTCTCTAGACTTGTGTAGCCTTTATGTGTGTTTATTACCCAAAACAATTAAAAATAAATAAATGTATGCAACTACCTCTTTATAAAAGAAAATATGAACAATGTAAACTAATCCAAATGTGAAAATCTAATACAGATAATTAAAATAAGATTACACAAAATAATAAAAAGTAAAAGCCAATAAAAATGAAAATTTAAGAATTATTAACTCTTGCAAAATAGAAAATAATTTACAATAAACTTTAAAAAGTAAGAGAACTCAAAAATAATTTACAATAAACTTTAAAAAATAAAATAACTCAAAAATAATTTACAATAAAATTTTAAAAATAACAAAAATTATTGTAAATTTAAAATTTGATATTAAATATTAGATATCTAAGAAAAGCAAATATCACCAAAATACAAAATATAAAACCTAACTTAACCTTCCAATTAAATCTAACAAATCTAAAAATGTAAAACAAAAACTAATCTAGGAAACATGAATAAATCTAACAAATCTAAAATGTGTAATACAATGACATAAATTAATATAAAATAAAAAGTAATAGAAACTTAAATTCAAGAATGATTAACCTTAACACACTCAAAAATAATTTACAATAAAATAACATAAAAACTGTAAATTCTAAAATATAAAACCAAACCTAATCTAAAAAAAATATGAACTCAACTCTAAAATATAAAACCAAACCTAATTTAAAAAATCTAAACTAAAAACTAAAACATAAAACCAAACCTACTTTAAAAAATGTGAACTAACATATAAAACCAAACCTAATTTAAAAAATTTAAACTAAAATATAAAACCAAACCTAAGCTAAAAAATCTTAACTAAAATATAAAACTAAACCTAATCTCAAAAATTAGGTATATTCACAAATGTGAACTAACATATAAAATCAAACCTAATTTAAAAAATTTAAACTAAAATATAAAACCAAACCTAAGCTAAAAAATCTTAACTAAAATATAAAACTAAACCTAATCTCAAAAATTAGGTATATTCACAGCAAAAAAGTTTAAACTCACTTGCTCTCCTGAAATTCAGCAGCATTCTGCAGCATAGCAACATAATTACTGCCAAAAAAACAAAAAAACCATTAATAAAACAAAATAATAAAAACTAACATAATAATATTTGTAAAAATAATTCTAATAATGCCACTCAATTAAACACAATACATACCTGTCTTTGTCCAATTGAATGTGAAGTTCTTTTACCATATGTTGTTCTTCTCTCCCGCCACAACCAACCAACCAAACCCAGACTCGAAATATAAATGAACAAACTCAAACAAAAAAAATAACTATAATAAAAACAAAACAATCTAAATAAACAGATAACAAAAATAAAAACAAAATAATAGAAAAAACAGATAGAAAATAAAAATAAAAGAACAATTTAAGAAAAAAAGGGAAAAAAAAACGCATGGCCATGCTTGAGAAAGATAAAGAAAATGCAGTTCCAGCAAACATTCGAATAACCCCAAATTCCGTCTGGCTCAGCTAACTAATGGCGCAGCTCAGCTCTCTTCGGCTCGGATCAACTCGGCTCTGGCCTCAGCTGTTCGAATGCTAGGCTCTGGCCTCAGCTGTTCGAATGCAAGGCTCCTCTGCTCTCCTCGGCTCAGCTCGGTTCTCCTCGGCTCTGCTCTGTTCAAAGCAGTCCGAATGTTGGGCGGCTCGGCTCTGGCCAGAGCGGTTCGAATAACCAGCGGCGCCGCACGACGTGGAGCGGCTCGGCTCGATTTTTATTCTTTCCTCTCCTCCGCTCGGCCAGCCTCAGCTCTCCTCTGCTCGGCTCGGACTGGCTTGGCTCTGGCCACAGCGGTTCAAATGCTCAGCTTCTCTTTCTGTTCATTTTTCCAACCAAGCTAAGCCATAAGACTTCCATCTCAAATCTGGCGGAGATATTTTATTCTCTGTTCGGCTCGGCCCTCCATTTTTATTCTCTCCTCTCCTCGGCTAAGCTCGGCTCTCTCTAGAGCGGTCTGAATACTTGACGGCTCGGCTCTCTCGAGCGCGGTTCGAATGCCAGGCGACGCGGCTCGGCTCCGCTCAGCTGTCCAGAGAGGTTTGAATGCACAACAACTCTGCTCAGCTCGGCTCTGGCCAGAGCAGTACAAATGCCAAGAGTCTCCTACTTCAGTTTTCATTTTCATGAAGCCCAAACTCTTTAGGTTTTATTTTCCCGGCGAAGCTAACCTAGAATGATCTTTTAAGTCATCTTTTAATGATCTTTTAATTCGTCTTTTAAATCTGTAATTATCTTTTAAATCATCTTTAAATACATAATAATCTTTTAAATACATAATGATCCTTTAAATCAAATGACAGCCTGTCGTACGTTGTCCGATCCAGAATAAATTTATAACTTTTAAATTTCGTACCTTGATGCACAATAGTTGAGGTTTTCTAATAATGAGACCTTCACATATCTACTGGCAATAGTCTTTATCGATAAATTTTCTGTCAATTTTAATATGAATTATATACATACCCTTGTTGTTTTAATATTTTTATTATTATTTTACAACGTTGATATTAGTAAAAGGAAAATAATTTTTCTTTTCAATAAATTGAATTGTACAAAGCTATAAAAAAAAATTGATCGACTTTAGATGGAAGTAATGTTATTTATTTTGCCACTCCATTATACGATTATAAATTTTTAATTTTTAATAATTTTTATAATTCAATATAAATTATAAAATTAATTAAATAAATAATATTTAATATATAATGATTAATTTAATTTTAAATTTTTTTTATCTTAAATAATAAATTTTTTTTTTTTTAAATAACAATGCAAAATTTTAATCTTTAAAATATTTTAAAAGTTATTATTTATTTTTCCAAAACTAGTTTTTAAAAAGTATTATATTATAAGAAAGCCATTTTCAAAATTTTATTTCTTAAAATATTATTAACACATTATGATGTATGAAAATTATTTTTAAATTAGAATTTGACAAAATTAAGGAAAAACTTGTTTCAAATTAGAGTTTGATTTACTGATTAAAACTAGTAACAATAGGATTTCCATTTTAACTAATTAAAACTAGTTAGGATTTCCATTTTAACTATGAATCACAACTATTTCTTTTAGCAGAAATTTATTATGCATCTGCATAAAATATTGATTTATTATAGAATATTATTTATTATGCATCTGTATAGGATATTGATTTATTATGAATCTAAATAGAAAATTGATCTTATTATGTATCTGCTCAAATATTTTCGATTATCTTTTCGAAATTAAATGTTCTTTAGTATTAATATTCATGTCTGTAAAATAACCTTATTTAGTATTTGTGTGATTTGTAACGAATCTTTGATTGGGCATCCATACCCGAATCGAGTGTTGATTAAACTATTTAGAAATTTGAACGAAATATCCAAATTACATGGTATCATGTAAGTTGCTTAGGATCACAACCGAGTATGTTTCTATAAACTATCTGAAAGACAGAATCATAATATGCTTTAAATATAAACTTAGATAATTTACAACGCCGTGGGAAGAAATATTAATTTTCTAACTGTTATAACCAATTCACAGATAAACCACCAAAACAAAATAAATCCAATAATACATCCAAGTATTCTGTTTCATCAACTAATAATCGAAAGTACTAGAATATGGTTAAGATCCGAGAGGCCTTATTAGAGATTTTTTTTTTAAATGCATCTCATTTCCTAAACCCTGTTACAGATTGAAAATGCCAGATTTGGACTGATCGTGAAGGGAATAACTACAAATACACTATATAAAATTACAGATAATTAGATATACAAAGTATTGAAAATCCCAAATATCCCATCTATTAATTAACTAGCAGTCCCTGACTAAGTAAAAGGTATCAACATAAATGTTTCAATCTACTTCCACGATTTCTTAAGCTTCTATTATAATCACACAGCCAAACTCATGCCTCAACCTTTTACCTTTTAAAAAAACCAAATCTAATCTACAGGATACGCCTACTCTTTAAAACCTAGAAAATAACAGAGTAAAGATTCGTATTTACCTCGACGTTCTAAGACGTGGGCCTGGGAGGGGGTGACCTTGTCACCATCCCTGTCAGCGCTCCCAAACCTACAACCACAATCCACAGTCAGAACCCTCATAATAATTATGAATAGAATGTAACAATGTAAAACAATTATAGTTTTCCATTTCCTTGTTTGAATTGCAGAGAGGGCCAGGGGTCGGCTCCTCCTGGACGCCCTTATCCCTCCTTTGCCTACAAGAAAGAATTTAAGCATCAGTCCCTGCGACCAGAGAGTTCACAAAAACGTTGTTTAACAAAATAATTGCAGAATTAAAATGAATTTTTCTTTACATGTTAAAAGAAGTTCAAGACTAAAGAAGGTGGTTAGGTTCGAGTCACAACGTTCAGTGAGCTGTGGCTATTGGAGGCCCTTAGCACCGAGAGGACCGCTCTTACACCTTGGGAATTAAATCAGGAGGAATGCCATAAACGACGGGCAAGTTTTTACACCTTGAACCTTACAAAATCGCAATGACAGGGTAGAGCCTCTGCTCCCAGAGCTTACAGACCAAATAACCGTGCAACAATGAAGGGTTCATACCAAATCAATGACAAATTAAACCCTAAATAAAAACCTTGGCAATCATGTTGTAGAGGTGGACGACCAAGATTAAAACCCGAGCAAGCCTAAAATCCTGGCTTTGTTGTCAACTCGCAACCAAGGAAGTGCTTTATTGCTCAAGTAAACCTAAGTACAAACCTTTTATAAAACCCATTATAAACCACGACCATCATAAACATGTAAATAATTGCTTTAAACCAAGGGTCGACTATGGTATAAACATCATATCCCACGTTATATTAAACTTGTAAATCAAAACAATAATCCATGTTATATGGTGTAACCTTGCGCTTTAGGACCACGGTTATACCTTGGGTGCTTTAAGCCTTAATACATTTAATTAATGGGATCAACACTATACCCATAATCTCCCAAATATTGGCATATGAAAATAAAGCCTCAATTCTTAATAGTTAAGACAAGAAACGAAGACCAAGACTTAGCCTTAGGGATAAGCTAGCCTTATTAAATTCATAATAAGATAAATGTAAAAAGGAACAAAAACATCACCTTCAAGTATGGAGGCGGCATGCCAGTAACTTTGTAAACATCCACAATTACGCAACCTGTCGAAGAGCAGTTTTAGTATTTGTGTAAGCAACTATACAACAAAGGAAAATTTACTCATGCTATGGCAACTATTTCATGCGAGGATTATAAAAATGTTTTTATAGTTATATGTGTATCAAACAAAAATTTATTTATGGAATTTAGAGGTTCATGACGGTTTGATAAGGGGAAAATATGATGGATCAAAAATTAAAAATCGATCGAGATTTTGCAATAGTGTTTTAGAGAAATCTAGGGTTGCTAATCAATTTATATTTGGAATTTCCAAAACTCTTGGAAAAGTTCCATCATGAGGAAAACTTGAATCACACTGAAACTATGCAGGGACATATTATTTCCCAGTTTATGAATATCCTTTGCACAGAAAACTGGTACTTTCAAGCAGTAAAGTATCCTACGACAGAGGTAGACTAAACGCTAAGGTAAACATGAGGCGAAATGGCCAGACTAAATGATAAGGTACACACAAGTTGATATGGCCATGAGTTGGAGTAGCTCAGCTGGTTAGAGCATCTGGTTGTTAACCACAAGGTTGGAGGTTTGACCCCTCCCTCTAGCATAGGTAAAAACAATTATTTTGCAGATTTTTTGAAATTGATGAAACCAATATTACTCCAAATACTTCAAAACCAATTTTCTCGTACAAATAATTGTTCTGAATAAAAGCAAACTTTGTATAAGGGCATACTAGAAAACCGGAAGTCTACCTATGTCAAGATGGACAATAAAATTCAAGGATCTTGGAACAAAGATTCGTCGTTATTTTAAGTAGCAGAAAGAGTAATACATAGGTGCCACTTACCCCCTCTTGGCAATCCAGATGCACCTAGTCCTGTACAACAATGCATGGAAGACCTATAGGAATTTTGAATGAAACTATTTTAACAACTTCTCTAGTGACGGTTTCATATATTCAACCCATTTCATAAAGTATTCGACCTGGTCTGATGACAAATACCCAATATTCTTGAGATCCTTTCTCGAAACCCATACATGTTTCTGCAGGTCTCTATGTAATAGGTTTGTTGAGAAATATATGTATAAAAATTGCAATACCTGAAAGCAAAGGAATACAACATTCTAAGGTAACAATTTATGATAGTTAATTCAAAATAGGTAGTTAACACTGTGGTGGATATTGAAGGCCTCAAATTATCTTCGAGTATGTGGAAAAGTTGATCAATCGTAGAAGGGTTTAGAGATGAATCAGAGAAAGAGATCACCCCACTCATGGGTAGACTCTAGATTGCAGACTAACTTATGCATAGAGATGATGTGAGAACCATTCTCTACATTTGGTGGACATCATATTGACCACCAATTCGAGGATCTACTGGTTCTATAATGTTTCCATATTCCAATAGGGGTTTTTCCTACACAAAATGGATTTGGTAATATCTGTTGGATTAAAGAAATAATGAAAGCATATGTTGAAAGCAAGTATTGCATTGTTATCAAATAATATATTATAAATATGTAGGCATTTTCCAAGAAGACGGACATCATTGAAGTGATTCCCTAGTTTTTCATTAGAATCTCTCATTCCACTTTTCAAAATTTTCAACAAAATTGGATGTACTCGACATAAAAGATGTTGAGTATTTGAAAAGGCATGATTGAGAAATATAAAATGTATGGCTCGGAACCTTTCAATATAGGGAGGGAATGATTTACATTGATTTTGAGCATAGTCATTTTGAATAAAAATTATGCCAGATGGGAATGACAAATTAGTAATGTTATTGTATCTTAGATAATTTCATTTTAGGATCCATATTTACTGTATATTGCATTATCCTAGCACCATCTTTTCTCATTGGTTATAGTTTATTTGTATTCACCCAAAGTAGGAACTTTTGCTCAAAAATATCAAAAGGCATCCTACCAGAGATGATCTCCAACAAGAACACTCCAAAGCCATAAACATATGTTTTCTCATCAACAATTCCATACAGAAAATACTTAGTTCCAAATACCTGCTCAAGATGTTTCAAGAACAAGTAGCTTGCAGATAAATATGTTATATTGTTTGTTTAGAAAAAATAGTGACACCAAGAATATAAATGAAGAAGACAATGAAAATGTTTTCCAAGCATTAATGGGTGTTACAAAGTGGTGACTGTATTTCCTTAGAAACCATTATGCAAATACAAAGTCTAAAATCTATGAAAGGAAAATCAAGATATTTATGAGACTAGAAACTAAATATCACATTCAAAATGATTTAGCAAAAATGCAACAATTGGTTCTTTGTTATGTGTTTAGGATTGCTTCATTTTAGCTGATAAAAAGTGAATCATGTTATAGAATATCATGAACCCCATTGCAACAGGTGTTTAAAACCAAGGGAAAAGCTAGACCCTTACTAATCCTTCTCACTTTACTTTTTATCTAATCCTTGAGATAGAGAAAAAATGAAGGACCCAATCTTACCTTTTATGTTGTTGATTAAACCTTTCGAACAACGCTAGATTTGATTTCTTTTCTTGTGTACCTTCAATTTAATATTTTACTCTTTTTTCTGACATGATGCATATACCGGTCACAGCAGAACACTCTTTTTTCAATAGAATGTTACATCTTATGGAACACATTACTTTGTCTCAGTTGTCACTAGGATTATTAAAAGCTTCAATTTGTTCTTTTCCAAATGCTTCATATCCACAACCTTATAAATCTTACTGTTGCATCCTTGTAACACACCTATGTCAATGAGAGAAAAAATTTTGTATTCTTTTGAAATACTAATTATATCTTTTAACAACCATCCTCAATTAGATATAGCACAGTGGAAAGGTACAAACTAAAACATATTCTGAATCGATCCCTGAAATGTCGTGAATCAATGGTGTTTAACTTGATCATTACAAAATATTTACAAGGTCAATGTTGATATGTGATTAATACGTTAGGTAGGGACCTATTTAGTAATTTCGACCATTACCTTCACCCAATTCAAGCATCTACCAGATCAGAAGCATTAAAATAGACAATCGCCTCATGATTAGGTCGTCAATCATGTCATACATGTGACATCCCCAAATAAAATTTCCTATTATAACGACTTATAACTTCGGTACAATTACCTAAACTATTCCTACTTCCATTTCATTTCTTAATAGAGGTTAGTGTTGCCTTGAAATCCTTACTTTGTAATATGAAAATCTTGCACGTGCAAAATATAATAAAGCCAAACTTCGTCGTTGGGCCATACACATGAGGCGTTGTATTTCTAAACACACATGTTTACCTCAAACAGGAATACAAACTCTGTCATATTGACGCTCGGGTATTCTAGATGCAGATCTATATAACCAACTGAAGTTATAAACAATCTCATACTTAAAAGGAAATATGATGTAGGCATCACTGTATTTTATTGAATTTATAACTATAAAATGATTAGCAATGATTTCGTATCTAAATGGATATGATATAGACCTCACTGTATTGTATTGAAGTTATAACTATAAAATGATTAGCAATGATTTCGTATCTAAATGGATACGATATAGTCCTCACTATATTTTATTGAAGTTATGACTATAAAATTATTAGCAATGATTTCATATCTAAAAGGATAAGATATAGACCTCACTATAAAACCAATTTTGCAATGATTTCGTATCTAAAAGGATACGATATAGACCTCACTATAAAACCAATTTTGCAATGATTTCGTATCTAAAAGGATACGATATAGACCTCACTATAAAACCAATTTTGCAATGATTTTGTGTCTAAAAGGATACGATATAGACATCAATGTATTAGATCTTATACAAAAATAGTAGTTATGGATAATGGCATATCAAGATGGAATACGACCTCTATCCTATTGACGCCATGGGAATTTATAGATCTAGATCTATAACGCGAACAGACTTCACTGACCTACAGTATGATGTATCGTGTTTCAAATCCCCAACCATTACGAAATCAACTCTTCTGAGTAGATTCACATCTACTTAACACTAGCAGAGGTAAAAACTTAGATCAAAATGCCACCGAAGCTCTTCGATAGACTACGGCTCTATCAAATAGCATGTAGAGGTATTATCTTGGATAATATATGAAAGTAAATATATAAAGAAAAGCGACAACGATAAGAAAACCACAAATTAGAATGGATGTCTAAAATGCTTTCAACAGGCAGTCGTTATATCATTTCAACAGGCAGCCGGTATATCATTTCAATAGGCAGTCGATCATATTGATTTTTTAAGAAAGGTTAGGGACTTTACACAGTTTTATCGCATAGCCTAGGCAGTGGCCATCCATCGCAGCTAACACCCTTTCTTCTTCTTTTCCCGAACATGGTGTAGCCCTCTCCTTAGTGTTATTGTCGTCGATTAGAAAACCATGAGGGAAGGAACCTCCCCTCTTCCTACCCAATACCCCAGCAAGGATGTCATTCTTTTTTCGCCCCTATCATCCAAAAACTCCCCAAATAAATAAGGAGAGGAGGAATGATTTTCTCTCGCTCCTCACAACGTTCCCACAAAATAAGGCATTGGAAATGCCACTCATTTTGCTGTTTGTAGGTTTTCCCAAAATTGTCGAAGGTGTAAAAGCCTTTGTCAGGATTCCTCCATAACAGGCCGAAAATCAGCTTCCATTATGCGGAAGTAAATTCTCCTAACCATATTTTAAGCCTTTCATTTAAAATATACATTTTCATACCTTTCTTTAAAACCTACATATATATGCCCTTTCTTTAAGTACATATGTATATATGCCCTTTCTTTAAATACATATATATATGTGTGTGTGTGTGTGTGTGCATGTATGCATATATATAAATCTCTCTCTCTCTATATATATATTACTCCATTTATGTTCATATGTATGTTTTCATATATGTTTTAATGTCACTCTTAACCAGAAGTTGGCAACTCCAAATCTTACCTTCGCTACCTCTTTAAGACCATAAGGAGACTAGGTTAAACTTGTTAGGTCCCCAAGGTGTTGTTAGCCTCCCCTAGTTGACTCGGTTTCCCGTTGAATGTTTTTGTTAATACCTTAGGTCTCCTAAGTTCTGAACTTAGGGAATTGACTCTTACAAGTTACAAGGTTTTTCTGGTGGGGCCTTGGCCTTGAGCTCCTCACCAGAAAACAAGTACATATAATCTTTCAAAATTACAAATTATGTAGGTGTAGGAAATAGGGATATTACAATCCTTCCTTTAATTAGTTTGTAACACATAAGATTTAAGGTATTGACAATTTCAATAAAGAGATTGCTCTTTTCTAGGGACCCCAACAAATTCAGAAAGGTTATGTAGATGAATGAAGTTTTCAGTTAGCATGAGAGCCCGCTGTATCTATTACCCATCATAGTTTAATCACCACAAAAACTCTCTAAGAATCTCAAAAACCCTTTAAAAGATATGTCATATACACATAAAAAGGTAGAGAGAAATATTCCGTTATTGCACAGGTCAAAAACCCTTTAAAAAAGATGTAAGATGCCCATAAAAAGGTAAAGAGAAAGATTTCATTGTTACACCTATCAATAGTTATAAGATTTTCAAATGTCCCTATGATAGATGACAACATAATTAAAATCAAATGGGAAAACATTGTTTTCAAAAAATTTGATTAAAGCACTATCAAATGTCAAAATCGTTAGTGGTGAACAAATAGGTAACATCATCAATATAACAATATGAGAAAATAACCAAATCGATGGCCCATTTGGAGGACTTGTTTTCTTGTAGTTGAAAAAAGAAGAAAACCCAAACCATTGATATCTACTAAAATGATAAAATAGAAAACTTTGATTAGAACTTTGACAAAATTGAAAACCGAAGTGACAACAAGACTGATTTCGTGCTCAGACTTAGATGATGATTTAATAATCTCTTGCATGAATCCTTGGTCATCGTAGATGGAGAAGACATTAATAAGAAAAGAAACCAAGCTGATAACCGCAAATACCCTGCAACCAGATCTACACTATAATAAAAAACTATAAATTCACAATTATATACAAAAGATTATCTTACCACCAAAGGAAGGTGGAGCAAAAGAGGAGTTATTGGAAGCTTTGAAAATCTTGTCATCGGGTGAATTTGGTGAGAAATTGATATTTGCTACAAAAATATGGGAAGGTAAAAGTGATTAAAATAAGAAATTGCATGGGAGGTCGGTAAGAAAAGGTAACTGGACACTTGGAGATCTCGTCATTCACTTTGCAGGCAAAAGGAAAACCCAAAGCGAGATTTTGATTGATAGATATTCCAAATGAAAGGATGTTGTTATCCTTAACCAAAACACACAAACACTTGGAATTTTTCTGGAATACACTCTTGAGATTAATGAAGAGCACAGGGTCTAGTTTTTTGTGTATCAGAACACTACATACATGGAAAATTGGAACTTCAATCTAGTATTACCACAGAAAAATTAGTTCTCACCACAAATGTAATGGAACTTCAATTATAGTTTCAAACATCCATAGGATTATAATTTGAACAAAGGATAAAGTTATAAACTGAATTTCCTTATAGAAAAGATGAGACAAATGCTTCAAAATTCCCTCCATAGAATCAACAACTTTTACATTATGGGGGGTATTATTACCCACTCCAAATGTATAAATAATAAGGTGAAATATTTACTGTCAAATGGTATTACGAGAAAGCACCATGGATACCAAATGATAGATGATTTTAGTTATACAGAATGCACAAGAATAGACAAAACTCAACTGGTCTTTCAGGTTTTCATCTCCAGAAAAGTACTGCTGCTATGCCATCTAATTATGGATTTATTTCCCAGAACTAAATAATATCCAATATGCATTTCCACCTTAAGAAGCGTAAGACTAATATAAGCCGTGATATAACATCGTCTTCTTCCTATGGACTGCAAAGTAGAAACATATTCATGCTTAAAGTTAATGACTATAGTTTTTCTCATCAAGAACTGCATTAAAACAAGGAAATACACAAGCTAGACTTGGTATAAGACAAGGAAAAATTTAGGGTCGAAATTTAGCCCATGGGATGTTTTTTTGTGTTTTTTTCCTAAAACATATCCGCCAATTTGCATTTTTTGAAGCACTGTTTTGCCCAATTTTTATGAGGTAAAATATTTTCACTCTAAAAATCATCAAAGTATTTTGTAAACTATATACAATCATTTTAAATTGAAATACTTTTCGAAAAATATGGCCAAATATTTTATAGTTGTCATTTTAAGAATTGAAATGATTCGCCAATGTTTATACAGTTTTAAATAATTATGGATCCTTAAAATTTTCCCTATTATAAGGGACAATGTGATTGATAAATTGAACCTTAGTACCATGAAAAATGGAAGAGTCTTGGTGAGGTCAACTATGCCTGTAAATGACACAATATAGTAAATTTGAATAGGTGCATTGCCATGAAATAAAAAGGAGAAAGCATCATTGTTGTTAAACTACAAATATATAAAGAATCTTGTGATGATGTAAATAAATTTTCCTCTTTCATTGACAAATGAAAGAGTAGCCCCAATGGTAACAATGCAAATCTACACCTATAAAGTTTCACTAAGTAGTCCACAACAAAGAGAATAACATAGAAAATCCTTAACACTTTAATAATATTATCATCCTCTCAAGCATATATGTCAGGAAACCACACAAAGCAACGACACATTAAAAAACCTATCTCTCGAAAGAAAACATGCTGTTAAAGGTCCAATTATGTTTTTTATGATATACTGATAATGCCTTCATGGAGTTCATGTATATTTATTACATATGGTTGAAAACTTAAAAGTGCTTAGAAGTTGAATAATGATTACATTGACCTCACATAGAGAACAACCAAGATTAAAGTAGCTAGTGATTTTTCTTGCAGAAGAAAAACCCATATCGAATGCAAAAATTGTGTTATCAATTCGAGAACAAGAAATGTAATGGAAATGGAAGGAAATAATAATACATGCGACCTAGATACTAATTCACATAAGAAGAGCACTCAATTTACCACCCTGAATGGCAAATCAAACTTTAATCGATGGGACTATCTTTCCATATAGATATGAATCATGATAATTGGACAACAGATCCTACATCTAAAAGCCGAAGGTACCAAGAGCATATTGTTGTAACATAAATAAATAATTGTTGGTTATTTGAGTTGGTACCTCACTTGCATGTATAATCTTATCTTGTCTTCAACTTTTTAGCAAAAAAAAACTTATCTTGGATACTAAACTTTCCATCATCAGACTCTCTTCTCTCCCTTTGAGGTTGAAAGTGGGTTTGTTGTACTGGTTCATATTCATTTTCATTCACTGGAATACATTGACCACTAGGGAATATAAGTAGAATCTAGGAATGTGTAATATGCCTCCCATGCAGAGAATTATACTGCTTGGATTGTTTAACTTCTTTTTCACCTAGAGCGTGAACATTCATTTCTAATGCATTCTCATCCTGGAAGCTTCCAATCTGACTTCCACCGCTTTTTAACACAAGTGGATTATATTTTAAAATCAACTGATATTATTTTTATAATGAGGTGTCAAATAACCTGCTTTTGTTGTTGGATAACCTAGGCACTACATTTCCCTCTTGAGAGAGGTGCTTCTGTTCCTAGTTAACCCTCGTATATTGGGTTTCCCTCTTGAGAAAATAGGAAGAAGGTTAGGTGTTTGATTCACATCCATTTCAAACTCTTACGATAATGATATTTTCTAAAGAATTGGTATTTGTTTTAAAATGAGGTTTCATGCACCCAATTTAATTAAAATGAGGGTTTCAACAACTCATGAAACAATTGATATTTGTTTAGGGTTTCAATAACTCATGAAACAATTTATATTTATTTTACAATAAGGTTTCAAATATTTGTTTTAAAATGAGGTTTCAAGCTTCCAATTTAATAAAACGTGAGGGTTTCAATAACTTGTCAAAAAAATTTTGGGTTTCATACCTAATAAAATAAATATTGCATAACTATATAAATGCACAAAATACTAGAACCAAGATTTATACCATGGAAGTTTCCTACTATTGCTAGCTTTATCATAGTGGGGCGAACCAATGGGTATTTATCTGTTTCCAAGGAATAAAAAAAATGATTTTATACGAGGATAGATATGAAGGACTAACTTGCACTAATGACAAGGATACACATGTACTGATTTAAATAGTATTTTAGGGGCAGGGTATTTTTTAAGGATTCTAATATTATACTTAAGTATAGTATTTTAGGGGATTGTTTTGGATTGAAAAAAAACATGTTTATAGATAGGTAGGCGAATATTAAATATGAAACATAAAATTAACATTGAAATGTGTAAAATTTGGCAAATATTACGATAAAAAAAATAGGCGATATTAGAGGCTAAAAATGACAAAATAACGAATTTATTTTTTGAAAAAAACCCCAAAAATAGCCAATTGGTGAAATTTCACCCCTAAAAATTACCCTTTCTAGGGGTACTATAGAAAAATGTCAAATGCATTCCATAAGATCTCTAAAATACCTAAGATTGTGATCAACACCTATGGGTAATGGTGCTAATATGAGGTAAGCATGCATTACTACTACATGCGGTCACATCATGGATATGAGAGCATGGATAAATATGAAAACATAGAGTATCTATCTGTCGCCAAGGAATAAAAATATTAATTTAATCGAGGATAGATATGAAGGACTAGATTTGCTTTCTCTTCTTGTGCACCTTCAATTTAGTATTTTACTCATTTTTCTGACATTATGCATATACCGGTCACAGCAGGACACTATTTTTTCAATAGAATGTTACATCTTCTAGAACCCATTACTTTGTCTTAGTTGTCACCAGGATTATTAAAAGCTTCATTTTGTTATTTTCCAAATGCTTCATATCCACGGCCTTACAAATCATAATGTTGCATCCTTCCTTTAATTAGTTTGTAGCACATAAGATTTGAGCTATTGACAATTTCATTAAAGAGATTGCTCTTTTCTAGAGACCCCAACAAATTCAGAAAGGTTATGTAGATGAATGAAGTTTTCAGTTAGCATGAGAGCCCACTGTATCTATTACCCATCATAGTTTAATTACCACATCAACCCTCTAAGAATCTCAAAAACCCTTTAAAAGATATGTAAGATACCCATAAAAAGGTAGAGAGAAACATTTCATTATTGCACAGGTCAAAAACCCTTTAAAAAAGATGTAAGATGACCATAAAAAGGTATAGATAAAGATTTCATTGTTACACCTGTCAATAGTTTTAAGATTTTAAAAAACAAACCCTCCCTATGTCCCTATGATAGATGATAACATAATTAAAATAAAATGGAAAAACATTGTTTTCAAAAAAGTTGATTAAAACACTATCAGATGTCAAAATCATTAATGGTGAACAAATAGGTAACATCATCAATATAACAATATGAGAAAATAACCAAATCGATGGCCCATTTGGAGGATCCATTTTCTTGTAGTTGAAAAAAAAAGAAAACCCAAACCATTAATATCTACTAAAATGATAAAATGGAAAACTGTGATTAGAACTTTGACAAAATAAAAAACCCAAGTGACAACAAGACTGCTTTCGTGCTCAGACTTAGCTGATGATTTAATAATCTCTTGCATGAATCCTTGGTTGTCGTAGATGGAGAAGACCTTAATAGGAAAAGAAACCAAGCTGATAACCATAACAACCCTGCAACCAAATCTACACTATAATAAAAAACTATAAATTCACAATTCTATACAAAAAATTATCTTACCCCCCGAGGAAGGTGGAGCAAAAGAGGAGTTATTGGAAGCTTCGAAAATCTTGTCGTCAAGTGAATTTGGTGAGAAATTGATAACTGCTACAAAAAGTTGGGAAGGTAAAAGTGATTAAAATAAGAAATTGCATGGGAGGTCAGGAAGGAAAGATACGTGGACACTTGGAGATCTCATCATTCACTTTGCAGGCAAAAGGAAACCCCAAAGCAAGATTTTGATTGATAGATATTCCAAATGAAAGGATGTTGTTATCCTGAACAAAAACAAACAAACACTTGGAATTTTTCTGGCATACACTCTTGAGATTAATGAAGAGCACAGGGTCTAGTTTTTTGTGTATCAGAACACTACGTACATGGAAAAATGGAACTTCAATCTAGTATTACCACACAGAAAAATTAATTCTTACCACAAATGAAATGGAACTTCAATTATAGTTTCGAACATCCATATGATTATAATTTGAAAAAAGGATAAAGTTATAAACTAAATTTCCTTATAGAAAAGATGAGACAAATGCTTCAAAATTCCCTCCATAGAATCAACAACTTGTACATTATGAGGGATATTATTACCCACTCCAAATGTATAAATAATAAGCTGAAATATTTACTGTCAAATGGTATTACCAGAAAGCACCATGGATACCAAATGATAGATGATCTTAGTTATACATAATGCACAAGAATAAGCAAAAGTCAACCGGTCTTTCATGTTTTCATCTCAGAAAAGTAATGCTACTATGCCATCTCATTATGTATTTATCTCCTAGAACTAAATAATATCCAATATGCATTTCCATCTTAAGAAGCATAAGACTAATAAAAGCCGTGATATAACATCGTCTTCTTTCCATGGACTGCAAAGTAGAAACATATTCATGCTTAAAGTTAATGACTATAGTCTTTCTTGTTAGTTTTTCAACATTTAAGCTAGCATTATGTTAGGATCTTTTCACTGAGAGAATAACAAGCACAGCAATAACATAAGCACATCACATGAGACAAGAGACACAAAGAGTTTTGATAGGGGAAACCCTAAATGGAGAAAACCCACAACTTCCTCTAAGATAGTATCACCACAAGTTGTGAAACCCAAAACAGTAAGATGTACTCCCAACACAGCAGTAGCCTTCTGTCTTCTGTCAAGCCAAAGTATTTCCTTCTCCAATAGTGCGCCACACTTGAAAGAGCAAGTGATGTATGTTACAAGTGATAAATAGAGAGACTCTCACTCTCTATTTATATTCATCCGTTCACTTAAGTTGCCATTTCACACGTAGGCTCGACCTAATACTACTTACCCGAGCCTACACCTTAATTAGTGTATAATAACTCAAGTGCCCCGAAACTGTGGGGACTTACCTAATGAATTGATATGACTTGATTACATTATTAATCCTCCCGATCGGAACATCGGGGCATGACCACATGACTCAAATACATAATAGAAACATCCCGGAATAAACATCGGGTTACAATACATAAGATACATAGAAGAATACATTCCGAAGTTACATATACATCAACATTTCTCATCAAGAACTGCATTCAAACAAGGAAATATATAATCTAAACTTGGTATAAGACAAGGAAAATTTTAGGGTCGAAATTTAGCCCATAGGATGTTTTTCCGTGTTTTTTTCCTAAAAAATATTCGCCAATTTGCATTTTTTGAAGCACTGTTTCGCCCAATTTTTATGGTGTAAAATATTTTCACTCTAAAAATCGTCAAATTATTATGAAAACTATATACAATCATTTTAAATTGAAATAATTTTCGAAAAATATGGCCAAATATTTTATAGTTGTCATTTTAAGAATTGAAATGATTCGCCAATGTTTATACAGTTTTAAATAAATATGGATCCTTAAAATTTTCCCTAGTATAAGGGACTATGTCATTGATAAATTGAACCTTAGTACCATGAAAAATGGAAGAGTGTTGGTGAGGTCAACTATGCCTATAAATGACACAATATAGTAAATTTGGATAGGTGCATTGCCACGAAATAAAAAGGAGAAAGCATCATTGTTGTTAAACTACAAATATATAAAGAATCTTGTGATGATGTAAATAAAGTTTCCTCTTTCATTAACAAATGAAAGAGTAGCACCAGTGGTAACAATGCAAGTCTACACCTATAAAGTTTCACCAAGTAGTCCACAACAAAGAGAATAGCATAGAAAAGCCTTAACACTTTAATAATATTATTATCCTCTCAAGCATATATGTCAGGAAACCACATAAACCAACGACACATTAAAAAACCTATATCTCTAAAGAAAACATGCTGTTGAAGGTCCAATTACGTTTTTCATAATATACTGATAGTGCCTTCATGGAGTTCATGTACATTTATTGCATATGATTGAAAACTTAAAAGTTCTTAGAAGTTGAATAATGCTTACGTTGACCTCACATAGAGAACAACCAAGATTAAAGCAGCTGGTGATTTTTCTTGCAGAAGAATAACCCATATCGAATGCAAAAATTGCATTATCAATTCGAGAACAAGAAATGGAATGGAAATGGAAGGAAATAATAATACATGCGACCTAGATACTAATTCACATAAGAAGAGGACTCAATTTACCTCCTCGAATGGTAAATCAAACTTTAATTGACGGGACTATCTTTCCATATAGATATGAATCATGATAATTGGACAACAGATCCTACATCTAAAAGCCGAAGGTACCAAGAGCATGTTTTTGTAACATAGATAAAGAATTGTTGGTTATTTGAGTTGGTACCTCACTTGCATATATAATCTTATCTTGTCTTTGGCATTTTAGTAAAAAACAACTTGTCCTAGATACTAAACTTTCCATTATCAGACTCTCTCCTCTCCCTTGGAGGTTGAAAGTGGGTTTGTTGTACTGATTCATATTCATTTTCTTTCATTGGAATACATTGACCACTAGGGGATATAAGTAGCATCTAGGAATGTGTAATATGCCTCCCATGCAGAGAATTATTCTTCTTGGATTGTTTAACTTCTTGTTCACCTAGAGTGTAAACATTCACTTCTAATGCATTCTCATCCTCGAAGCTTCCAATATGGCTTCCACCACTTCTTAACACAAGTGGATTATATTTTAAAAGCAACTAATATTATTTTTATAATGAGATCTCAAATAGCCTGCTTTTTTTGTTGGATAATCCTAGGTACTACATTTCCCTCTCGAGAGAGGTGCTTCTGTTCATGGTTAACCCTCGTATATTGGGTTTCCCTCTTGAGAAAATAGGAAGAAGGTTAGGTGTTTGATTCACGTCCATTTCAAACTCTTACGATAATGATCTTTTCTAAAGAATTGGTATTTGTTTTAAAATGAGGTTTCAAGCACCCAATTTAATTAAAATAAGGGTTTCAACAACTCATGAAACAATTGATATTTGTTTAGGGTTTCAATAACTCATGAAACAATTGATATTTGTTTTACAATAAGGTTTCAAATATTTGTTTTAAAATGAGGTTTCAAGCTTCCAATTTAATAAAACATAAGGGTTTCAATACCTTATCGAAAAAATATTGGGTTTCATAACTAATAAAATAAATATTGCATAACTATATAAGCACACAAAATACTAGAACCAAGATTTATACCATGGAAAGTTTCCTACTATTGCTAGATTTCTCATAGTGGGGTGAACCAATGGGTATGTATATGTCACCAAGGAATAAAAAAATTAATTTAATTGAGGATATATATGAAGGAGTAACCTGCACTAATGACAAGGCTACACAGGTACTGATTTAAATAACATTTTAGGGGCAGGGTATTTTTTAAGGATTCTAATATTATACTCAACTATAGTATTCTAGGCGATTGTTTTGGATTGAAAAAAACATGTTTATAGATATGTAGGCGAATATTAAATATGAAACATAAAATTAACATTGAAATGTGTAAATTTTGGAAAATATTATGATAAAAAAAAATATTTTATGTAAATATAGGCGATATTAGACACTAAAAATGACCAAATAGCGAATTTACTTTTTGAAAATACCCGCAAAATAGCTAATTGGCGAAATTTCACACCTAAAAATTACCCTGTTTAGGGGTATTATAGAAAATGCCAAATGCATTCCATAAGACCTCTAAAATACCTAAGATTGTGATCAACAGCTATGGGTAATGGTGATAATATGAAGTAAGCATGCATTACTAGTACATGCGGTCACATCATCGATATGAGAGCATGGATAAATATACAAACATAGAGTATCTATCTGTTGCTAAGGAATAAAAAAATTAATTTAATCGAGGATAGATATGAAGGACTAACCTACACTAATGACAAGGCTACACAGGTACTGATTTAAATAGTATTTTAGGGGTACTACAGAAAACTGTCAAATGCATTCCATAAGACGTCTAAAATACCTACGATTATGATCAACAGCTATGGGTAATGGTGCTAATATGAGGTAAGCATGCATTACTACTACATGCGGTCACATCATATATATGAGAGCATGGATAAATATGCAAACATAGAGTACCTCGAATTCATGTTGAGCCCTAAATAGTTGAAAAGAATATTTTAAAGAAGGGCCAAAGAAGAGGAAGTGTAGTGGAAGAGGTTTCTACGCATCCATGTGCCCACAATTGTCCAATTATACCATTGTTTTCATACTTGGCAACTTGTCGAACTCAAAAACCCAGAAAGTTTAAACAAAAGAGACAAAATAGGAACAACTAGCATGAGAGTCTTAGACTTCCAAGGAAGGGGTTTAAACCACATTAGCTCTCAATCATGACGAAGGAGAGATCTCTCAATCAACCACTACGAATGTTTTGAGAAGCAATCCTTAAGTTTGTCATCCTCGACTCTATTAATAACATTATTGCTCATGTCATTTAAGAACAAATAAATTTTCCATAAACTCTTAGAAATTGAACTAGGAAAATACGAAACACAAATAATCTAAGACATCCAAGCAAGGGGTTTGAGCTAATGTGTTTCATTAGTGCTCAACCCTGACAAAGGAAAAAGATCTAAGTCGGCCACTACAAATGTTTAGAGAAATAATACTTGATTTTATTAGTTTCCATGTTATTATACCAATAATAAGATATTCCCAAAACCCTAGCAAATTGATTTAAAAAGAGAAAACGTAAACACATTTAGAAAGAGAATGTAAGTTTTAGACATCTAAGGAAGGGGTTTGAACCGTATTATCTCTTAATCCTAGAGAAGTTCAAATATCTCAGTCGAACTTATGAATGTTTAAAGAAACCAATGGTTTTTCATAAACATTAGAAAGCCTAGAACTTACATAGCCTTTGATGAACATAACCTCCATATCCTACTTCCTTTTCACCATGGAAGGACTCGCATGGTGCAAGAATATTGGCTTTAGATAGGTGTAAACTCATTTCGAGGATAAGTTATGGTTCAAGGAGAAAGCAACAGAGGATAGGTTGAAAGGTCAATTACTTTCACCTCAAGTAATAAAAAATATGTGGTGGTAAGGTCATGCAAGGTTAAGCTATTGGTTTTATTTTTATTTTTTTTCTTAATTTTGTATTGTCAAAGAGTTTCTACTATTTGGAGGAGTTTACTAAAAGTTATACCTATTTTAAAAAATCACTTCTGTTGAAAGGTTGGGCATGGGTTGGAAGTATTTTTGGGTAATTATACTATTTCTAGACATGATGGAACTTTTCTCCTACCATAGGAAATAATTTGGGAGTTGCATATAAGGAATATATTGGTTCTTTCACAGGTAAAAAAATTGCAGTCCTTTGTTGATAGTTATTAGTGTTCTGCTCAAAATTTAAACCTTCCCTCATCAGTGGTGGCGAATGGGATCCTTTTACTTTGTCTTTATCTCAGGCTGGTATTTGGATGAATGAGCAAGAGGATTGTATTGTATGGGAGCAAGAGGATTGTATTGTATGGGAGATGAACAAAAGGTTTGGTTCAATTATTGCTAAACTTTCTTACCTCTCACTGATGGAAGAAATGTATGGACATCTTTCAAAATGGTGGAACATTTTTTAATGGCATAGACATATTCCTTAAACTTAAAATGCCTTTTTTATGGTTGGAATTGAACAACAAAATACTGACATGGGACAATCTACATAAGAGGGGTTTTCTTGGCCTTGGTATTTGCTGCTTATGCTTGAAGTATTTTGAAGATGTCTCTCATATATTTTTTCCTATGTCTTTTTATCAATTATTTTTGGTCAAAGGTCTATAGTATCTTTTCTTTACAGGTTCAGTGGAATGGTTGTAATCTAGAGGATGATTTGAAAAACTGGTGCAGATTGAATGTTTTTTATAAGGACCTTCTTTTTTTATCTTATGGGAAGTCCCGAAGATGAGAAATAAGGTGTTATTTAAGGAGTGTAAGCCTTCAGTTGATCTTACTTGTATTTAAATTGTTGTTGATGTGAAAGAATGGAAATTTTTTTATGGTGACAAAAGGACAAAAGAAATTCTAAGGCCTCACTTTCTCGATTATTTTTCTCTAATGTTTTTCTATGGTGCACAACAAAATAGAACTTTGTAGTGAGGGTATGGTTTTGTATGTAAGAATAAATCATTTTATCAGATTATGTATGGGTCTTGGGAGTGGAACTAACACCTTCGTTGAATTATTGTCTATATGGGGTTTGTGTTGGTTCATTAGGAGGAGAGGGTTTTTGAATTTAAGGGGGTAGGAGATTCGAAAGTAATTATTGACTGGTTAAATTCTAAGAATGATTTGTAGTCCGTGTCTATATTGCATTGGATGCCGCAGGTTTGAAATTTAAAGGGAAAATTGGGGATCGGGACTTAGCCTTTAGGCTTATAATGATAAATCAACAATTATAATAATATAAGGAATAAATAAAATACTATGTGTACACATCATGTCAAGAACATAATCCTACTTCAAATCTTAAAATTCATGAACAAAAATACTTTCTTGACAAGAATGCATAGTAAATGTCAACCCATTCATGAGCATTCTAAGGTAAAAGACTTTTATCAAAGAACTGAGTCATGAATAGGGTGAGCACATTGAACATTAGCATTTACCATGATAATGAATAAAATAAGTTCATCTCAAATATAATTTCATTCCAAAACAATCTTTAGATAACTTATAAAAGATAAAAATATTCCTGATACAGATGATGATGTCTCGTAGCCTAATCTCCAAAAAATAATTTCCAATCCCTTTTCTGTCTTTTCTTTTCATACTTATATAAAACTTTTAAAAAATAGTAGTTTTTAAGATCCAAAATTTAAGGATCAAATTGACTAAAAATAGAAAAGAGATATCACATCAACTATTTGTTTCTTAACTAATTTGACTCATAACTTAAAATATGCCACCTACACATATTTATCATTAATATTTGACAGATGTTGATGATGATGAATCATTCTGGAAATTCTAGAAAGATGACCTTCATCTTGCGCTTTAACAGTCTAGCTAGATCTTGATTTGAATAAAAAAATGATTAGCCAGAGCTTCCTAGTTTCCTCTGCCACATTGTAAGCCAATCTAATGCACGGGACCTCCTCTACAACCAAGTTTACTCAACATCCATTGTTTGAATTTTTCTTCGGAGTTCTTTATTCTGGATAATAAGCTCTTCATTTTTCTATTGAGTAAGCTTCATTCTTCTTGTTACTTCTTTTGAGGTTGTTATTATCTCTTATAAATTGGTTTCCTCTAAATCTTCTCCGAGCCTCCTATTTTCCAGCATTAACTAATGATTTGAATCATTCAGGTATCCATTTTGACTTTTATAGTACTATAATGATTAGGATTAATAAATTCAACTTCTGATAATGTCTTTGTTAGCGACCAAAATGTAATGGGCTTTTGACAGCATCTTCATCTCTCTTTGTTTGATTTCTTGCTTTCCTCAGCCTTTTGGCCAGTGTCTTAACCTTCACTTCTTCATCAATATCTTGTTGACCACTTTGCCCAGAATCCTTTAGCTTTGACTTCTTGACCTACAATACAAAAAATGCAAACAAATTGATAAACACCTAGTCTATGCTTTGTAGATTTTAAAATATAAAACATATACATTTGTTTTATTATTTTTAAATATCATATTATATGTGTGTATACAAATGAACTAGATGTTCTAAACCTGAATCTATATATATCATGGCATATATGCTTAAAGTTCATGAAGCTATTCTAAGAGTCAAGCTTATCGACCAAATCATTCAAACATGCCACATCCCAAGATGTATCCACATATTATACCAAATCCAGTACCAAGCTTCAGTTTCCATCTTCCTCATCAATGAACTAATTTGCACCTATCAAGTGTCAGATCACAGGTTATGCAGAGCTCAAAGGGTTTCCTGGGATTGTATTTTTCCATTATGAAGTCCTCTCAAAGTTGTTTATTGTCTTATGCCAAGAGGGTTGATCAAATTATTTAGGGTAAGAACACCATGGTTTTTTCTCTCAGAAGTTTTCCAATGCACTCAGTGCTCAAGCACTAAGTCATATAAAGGAGATGTTCATGGGATGGCTCTATCCCTATTACCCCAACTCATTGAATGACCTGGTCTTCTGTTTGCAAATATGAAGATGTTGATTAGGGTATCTAGTTGTTGACATAGTTGTAGTTATCCACCAAAAAAATTGCCAAGATTAAAGCATCGCATGTATAAATTGAAGGTATTTATGATGAGATGTAAATGGTTTTCAAAGTTTTATTTGTGCCGAATAGACATAGCTCTTGATGGTCCAGTACTTACAACAAAGATAGAGCTAAATCAAATGAGGATAAAGGTGTCATATGCCAAGGTTGAAGTGTCTTTCACCCAACAATTGACAGTAAGAAGGATGTAATTTTGATCACAAGAGTAAAAGATCGAAGGCTTTCTGCATTTTACAATTTTGAAGCAAGTTTGAAAACTGTGCTTTTGGATGCTAAAACCATTTCAAAAGGGTGTTGTTAGTTTCCAAAAGCTCTGCTTTCGATAGATAACCCTACTATGTTTCAGTCCTACAAGCCACCGAAAGCATAGACAGGGTAAGAATTCTACTTTATTCGCCTAGATCAGGTCTTCTTGCAGCCAAATCACTTAAATAGATTTCCAAGCCAATGTCAACTTCTAAATATAGAAGATAAATGCCTTTTGTAGATTTTGAGGAGAGTTTTTAAGTTAAATTTGGTTTCCACTTCAGTTGAAGGATGAGAGGATTATCTTTCAGATGTCAATTGAAGATTCTAGAAGGCATAGTCATCATCCAACACACAGGAAGATATGTCAAATATTTAGTATTAGAATATGGTTTAACATATTTTATATAGGATTTGTTCCTATTATTTTGTTGTTAGTTTAGTATTACATACTATGTTTAGTTATTCGATCCTTTTTAATAGGATTTGACTTTTTGATGTAAAAGCTTTAGAAGGTGAAGTTTACAGTGATATGAGGAGGGGGGAAAACAGTCTAAGCACTGTCATTCAAATTTAGAGGCTTGTAGCCATATTTCATTTCAGACATCTATGGATTGAGATTGACACATAAGTTTCTTTCGTTGTGTTTGTCCAGTTTTCATCTTCTTTCTTTTCAAGTTTATGTATATCTGATGACAGATGACTGTCATCTCATCTCTTTATTGATGTACTAAACCTGTATGTATTCTTTCATGCTTCATCTAATGTCTGGTAACTGTCATATTATCATTGAGTTGATGATATTGGATTGCAAATACTTTACTTATCATAGCTGGTTATTCACATATGCTATTGTATGTAGATTTCTGCTAGTATGATAAGCCTTCTCCATGTTTCCATACATTTGATTTAAACCTTCTGAACATTATAGTACAAATCCTTTGTCTTCGAATGGATTCATGTGTTTCTGAGTGGATGTGAGCATATTTAGTCACCCGACTTGATTCCTTTTCCCATACATTATTGAATATTTAAGTTACCAGGCTCATTCCCTTCACGGTCAGGGAAAGACTCCTAGAGTGATAAAAAATTGGCATCTTTGCCAGGGAATGGAAGTGAAGCTAGTTTCCCTGGGAAGAATGACATAGATATAACTTTTGATAGCAGACAAAAAGAGGACACAGAATTGACTGTATCATATTCTTGGCGAATCCATGATTAAAGACTCCACTGAGGAGGATTCGGTTGATAGAAGATGAAGAGGCTAAATTTCAAATCCAGGTATCAGTTCATTGGTTTGCTTCATCAATTGTTGTATTTATTTATCGACTCTTTCATGCTATTCCCTTTGCATGTAAAGAGAATTATTTTATGTTTTGTATATTCAGAAATCATCATTCTCCTTGTATATATTCAACCTTAGAAGAGGAAATCCTGTAGCCCTATATTATAGATGTTGATTCAATATCCTGATCATGGTATGTTCTTAAAGATGAGTCTTGCATCCCAATTCCTCTTGAATCTGATCACTCTTCTAACTCTGTAGAGCTTGAAATTGATTCAAACCCTGTCCAGACTTCAGCACCTTTGGGAATTATTGCTGAACCTTGTCATCGACCCATTAACATTCATGATCAATCCTCTGGTTCTCAAATTAAAATCAAAATGAAGATGTTGAAGCCTTTAAGGATTCCCTATCTCATTCATCCTTATCCTCTTGGCTGTTATGAATATCTTCCCCGGTTTTCTAGAGAGAACCAGGTTTCAGCTGAGAGGCACTTGGAATCCTTTGATGACTTTGTTGACCAATTTCAGATTGTTCATGAAGATGTGATCATGAGATCTTTCTCCAAGTCTTTGATCAGACATGCTGCTACATGGTTTAAGGGTCTGAGAGCTGATTCTATTGGCTCTTGGATCGAGTTGTCAAATGTCTTTTTGAAACATTGGGGTGAGAACAAATCTCTTGATTTGTATCTTGTTGAATTTTATGCTTTGAAGAGAGAGGAGGACAAAGCTTTGTTTGTTTTCAATCGAATTTTTTATAGTAGCTATCATGACATGCCTTTGGAGATCTGGCCTACAGAGACAACTGCCATGATATATTATGTTATGAGTTTGCATTCAAAACTTTCCCTTCTTCTACTAGAAAGAAGGTCTTTATCTCTAAGGAGCTTGTTTGAAGATGCTCAAGAGGTGGAGGAGAACATCCACGCTTCCATAAAGATCCAAAAGCAGGTTGACTTTGAAGACCTGCATGCACAAGAGCAAAAAGTCTGTCAGTACATTTCAGATTCAGAGTAAGAAAGCAGTGAGTATGAAACAAATATGGAACAACAGCCTGAAAGTGAGTATATTTCAGATTCAGAATCAGATTTTTTAGTATGTGTAGATTACTCCAAAGACAGGTATGGGTGTGATGTTTATGATCAGTTTGTAAATCAAGAAGAGCATATGATAACTGATGATTGCATGGGAAATTATATGTTCTTAGCTGATCCTAATCCATATGATGTAAACCCTGTTTTGTTATCCTCTTGTGATCATTATGTTGAAAAGAAATTTATAGTTTTTGATGATCACCAGTTGATCTTAAGAGAACAAGCAATCTTCTGGTAGAGAAGCAATCATTGAAGTGCAACAATTTCCTGAATATCATCCAGTTTGTGATTTTCCTTTCAAGGATCGAGTGGCAAAATTCATGGAGTTATACTTTTTATAAAACCTGAATATTTCAGATTTCCTTAGCTTGCCTTTGTTTATGGGTAAGTATGGTTTCCTGAATGAGTTCTTATCATTGTTGTTACATTTCAAACATCAGTTGCTAATCAGTGATAAAGATGAGATTTCTTCAGTTTTAAAGTTGTTTGGATGGCTGTTATGGAAGTTAGCATTCACTTAACCAATTGCAGAACTAGTTAGAGTAGAGTAGGGTAGGAAATAAGTTCGCTGCCCGAGCATTTCATTTCTTCCATTTTGCAGCAAAAATAGTAGTTAGCTTGTGTAAATAAAAGTAGGTTTTGAAAGAGTACAAAGATCAGTTGCACAGGTTTTGATAATTTTTAGAGACTGGTTTCACTAGACAGATGATTCCATAGCCTAACAGATAAGGCGACTGAAACTACTAGGTTCTCGGAGCCTCGCAGGGAGGTCTCCATCCCAGTTGCAGCTAGATGTTAGTGACCAAAATGTAATGGGATTTTGAGAGCGTATTCATCTCTCTTTATTTGATTTATTACTTTCCTCATCATTTTGCCCAGTGTCTTAACCTTCACTTCTTCATCAATATCCCGTTGACCACCTTGCCTAGAATCCTTTGCCTTTGACTTCTAGACCTAGAATACAAAAAATACAAACAAATTGATAAACTCCTAATCTAAGATTTGTAGATTTTAAAATATAAAACATATACATTTGTTTTATTATTTTTTAAATCTCATATTATATGTGTGTATACAAATGAACTAGATGTTCTAAGCCTGGATCTATATATATCATGGCACATATGCTTAAAGTTCACAAAGCTATTCTATGAGTCAAGCTTACTGACCAAATCATTCAAACATGCCACATCCCAAGATGTATCTACATATTATACTAAACCCAGTACTAAGCTTCAATTTCCATCTACCTTATCAATGAACTAATTTACAATTGTCAAGTGTTAGACCGCAGGTTACGCAGAGCTCAAAGGGTTTGCTGGGATCGTATTTTTTCATTATGAAGTCCTCTCAAAGTTGTTGATTGTCTTATTCCAAGAGGGTTGATCAAATTATTTAGGGTAAGAACATCATGGTTTTTGCTCTCAGAAGTTTTCAAATTCACTGAGTGCTCAAGCACTAAGTCATATAAAGGAGATGTTCGCAGGGTGGCTCTATCCCTCTTACCCCAACTCATTGAACAACCTGGTAGTCAGTTTGAAAATATGCATATGTTGATTAGGGTATCTAGTTGTTGACAAAGTTTTAGTTATCCACCAAAAAAATTGCCAAGATTAAAGCATCGTATGTAGAAATTGAAGGGATTTGTGATGAGCTGTAAATGGTTTTCAAATTTTTCTTTGTGGCGAATAGACAGATCTCTTGATGGTCTAGTACTTATAGCAGAGATTGAGCTAAATAAAATGAGGATAGAGGTGTCATATGACAAGTTTAAAGTGTCTTGCGCCCAACAATTGATAGTAAGAAGGATGTAATTTTGATCAAAAGAGTAAAAGATTGAAGGCTTTCTGCATTTTGCAATTTTGAAGCAAGTTTGAAAACTATGCTTTTGGATACTAAAACCATTTCAAAAGGGTGTTGTTAGCTTCTAAAATCTCTACTTTCGGTAGCTAACCCTACTTTGTTTCAAGCCTACAAGCCACCGAAATCATAGACAAGGGAAGAGTGCTAGTTTATTCGCCCAGATCAGGTCTTCTTCCAGCCAAATCACTTAAAGAGATTTCCAAGCCAATGTTAACTTCTAAATACAGAATATAAATGTCTTTTATAGATTTTGAGGAGATTTTTTAAGTTAAATTTGGTTTCCACTTCGGTTGAAGGATGAGAGGATTAGATTCCAGATGTCAATTGAAGATTCTAGAATGCATAGTCATCATCCAGCACACAGGAAGAGTTGTCAAAGATTTAGCATTAGAATATGGTTTGACTTCTTTTATATAGGATCCGTTCCTATTATTTTGTTGTTAGTTTAAGATTACATACTATATTTAGTTATTCGATCCTTTTTAATAGGATCTGACTTTTTGATGTAAAATATATAAAAGCTAAAGTTTACAGTTAGATGAGGAGGGGGGAAAACAATCTGAGGACTATGATTCAAGTTTAGAGGCTTGTAGCCATATTTCATTTCAGACATCTATGGATTCAGCTTAACAAAGAAGTTTATTTCGGTGTGTTTGTTTAGTTTTCATCTTCTTTCTTTTCATGTTTATGTATATCTGATGACAAATGATTGTCATCTCATCTGTTTATCGATGTACTAAACCTATGTGTATTCTTTCATGCTTCATCTAATTCTTGGTAACTATCATCTTATCATTGTGTTGATGATATTGGACTGTAAATACTTTACTTATCATAGCTGGCTATTCACATATGCTATTGTATGTAGATTTATGCTAGTATGATAAGTCTTCTCCATGTTTCCATACATTGGATTTAAACCTTCTGAACAGTATAGTAGAAATCCTTCGTCTTCAAATGGATTCATGTGTTTCTGAGCGGATGTGAGCATATTAATTAGTCATCTGAATTGACTCTTTTCCCCATACATTATTGAATATTTAAGTTACCAGGCTCATTCCCTTCACAGTCAAGGAAAGACTCTTGGAGTGATAACAAATTGATGCCATTGCCAGGGAACGGAAGTGAAACCAGTTTCCCTAGGAAGAATGACATAGATCTAACTTTTGATGGCAGACAAAAGGAAGACATAGAATTGACTGTATCATCTGCCTGGCGACTGCACAATTAAATACTTCACTGGGGAGGATCCGGTTGACAGAAGATGAATAGGATAATTTTTATCCAGGTATTAGTTCATTAGTCTGCTTCATGAACTGTTGTATTTCTTTATCAGCTCTTTCATGTTGTTCCCTTTGCATGTAAAGAGAATTATTTTTTGTTTCGTATATTCAGAAAATCATCATTCTCCTTGTATATATTCAAACTTAGAAGAGGAAATACTGCAGCCCTACATTGTAGATGTTGATTCAATATCCTCATCACAACCTTTTCTTAAAGATGAGTCCTGCATCCCAATTCCTCTTGAATCTGATCACTCTTCTGACACTGTAAAGATTGAAACTGATTCAAACCCTGTCCAGATTTTAGCACCTTTGGGCATTACTGTTGAACCTTGTCATCAACCGATTAACATTCATGATCAGTCCTCTGCTTTTCAAATTAAAATCAGAATGAAGATGTTCAATCCTTTAAGGCCGCCCTATCTCCTTCATCCTTATCCTCTTCACTGTTATTAATGTCTTCCCTGGTTTTCTGGAGAGAACCAAGTTTCAGCTGAGAGGCACTTGGAATCCTTTGAGGACTTTGTTGACCAATTCCAGAGTGTTCATGATGATGTGATCATGGGATTTTTCTCCAAGTATTTGATCAGAGATTCTACTGCATGGTTTAAGGGTCTGAGAGCTGATTCTATTTGTTCTTGGATTGAGTTGTCAAATTCCCTTTTGAAACATTAGGGTGAGAACAAATCTCTTGATTTGTATCTTGCTGACTTTTATTCTTTGAAGAGAGAGGAGGACGAAGCTTTCTCTATTTTCAATCGAAGGTTTTATAGTAGATATCATGACATGCCTTTAGAAATCTAGCATATAGAGAAAGCTTCCATTATATATTATGTTATGAGTTTGCATTCAGAACTTGCCCTTCTTCTACTAGAAAGAATGTCTTTATCTCTAAGGAGCTTGTTTGAAGATGCTCAAGAGGTGGAGGAGAACATCCATGCTTCCAGAAAGATCTGAGAGCAGATTGACTTTGAAGACATGCATGCACAAGAGCCAAAATACTGTCAGTACATTTCAAATTCAGAGCAAGAAAGAAGTGTGTATGAAATAGATATGGAACAGAAGCGTGAAAGTGAGTATATTTCAGATTTAGAATCAAATTCTTCTGTATGTGCAGAGTACTCCAGAGACAGGTATGGGTTTGAAGTTTATGATCAGTTTGTAAATCAGGAAGAGCCTATGATAACTGATGATTGCATAGGCAATTATATGTGCTTAGCTGATCCTAATCCATATGATGTAAACCCTATTTTTTTATCCTCTTGTGATCATTATGCTGAAAAGAAATTTATAGTTTTTGTTGATCACCATATGATCTTAAGAGAACAAGAAGGTCATCAATATTCTAGCAAAGAAGCAGTCATTGAAGTGCAACAATTTCCTGAATATCATCCGGTTTTTTAGTTTTCTTTCAAGGATCCAGTGGCACCATTCATGGAGTTATACTTTTCAGAAAACCTGAAGATTTCATATTTCCTTAGCTTGCCTTTATTTATGGGTATGTATGGTTTCCTGAATGAGTTCTTATCACTGCTGTTACATTTCAAATATCGGCTGCTAATCAATGATAAAGATGAGATTTATTCAGTTTTAAAGTTGTTTGGATGGCTGTTATGGAATTTAGCATTCACTTAACCAATTGCAGAACTAGTTAGAGTAGAGTAGGGTAGGAAATAATCTTGCTGCCCAAGCATTTTATTTCTTCCATTTTTGCAACAGAAATAGCAGTTATCTTTTATAAATAAAAGCAGGTTTTGAAGGAGTACAGAGATCAGTTGCATAGGTTTTGAGAATTTTTAGAGACTGGTTTCATAGGGCAGATGACTCCATAGCCCAACAGATAAAGCGACTGAAACTACTAGGTTCTTGGATCCTTACAGGGAGGTCTACATCCCAGTTGGAACCATATGTTACCGACCAAAATGTAATGGGATTTTGAGAGTGTCTTCATCTCTCTTTGTTTGATTTATTTCTTTCCTCAGCCTTTTGGACAGTGTCTTAACCTTCAGGTCTTCATTAATATCCTATTGACCACTTTGCCCAGAATCCTTTGGCTTTGACTTCTTGACCTACAATACAAAAAATGAAATTTTTTGATAAACTCCTAGTCTATGCTTTGTAGATTTTAAAATATAAAACATATACATGTGTTTTATTATTTTTTAAATCTCGTATTATATGTGTGTATACAAATGAACTAGATCTTCGGAACCTGAATCTATATATATCATGGCACATATGCTTAAAGTTCACAAATCTATTCTATGAATCAATATTATCGACCAAATCATTCAAAAATGCCACATCCCAAGATGTATCTACATATTATACCAAACCCAGTATCGAGCTTCAGTTTCTATCTTCCTCATCAATGAACTAATTTACAGCTGTCAAGTGTCAGATCGCAGGTTATGCATACCTCAAAGGGTTTGATGGGATCGTATTTTTCTGTTATGAAGTCCTCTTAAAGCTATTGATTGTCTTATGCCAAGAGGGTTGATAAAATTATTTAGGGTAAGAACACCATGGTTTTTTCTCTTAGAATTTTTCCAATGCACTAAGTGCTCAAGCACTAAGTCATATAAAGGATATGTTTACGGGATGGCTCTATCCCTCTTACTCCAAATCATTGAATGACCTGGTATTCATTTTGTAAATATGTAAATGTTGATTAGGGTATCTAGTTGTTGACAGAGTTTGAGTTATCCACCGAATTTTTTTCCAAGATTAAAGCATCATATGTAGAAATTAAAGGGATTTGCAATGAGCTATAAATGGTTTTCAAAGTTTTCTTTGTGCCGAATAGACAGAGCTCTTGAGGGTCAAGTAGTTACAGCAGAGATTGAGCTAAATCAAATGAGGATATAGGTTTCATATTCCAAGGTTAAATTGTCCTGCTCCCAGCAATTGATAGTAAGAAGGATGTAATTTTGATCAGAAGAGTAAAAGATTGAAGGCTTTCTGCATTTTAGAATTTTGAAGCAAGTTTGAAAACTGTTCTTTTGGCTACTAAAACCATTTCAAAAGGGCGTTGTTAGCTGTCGAAAGCTCTGATTTCAGTATCTAACCCTACTCTGTTTCAAGCCTACAAGCCATCAAAAGCACAGACAGGGGCAAAATGCTAGTTTATTCGCCTAGATCAGGTCTTCTTGCAGCCAAATCACTTAAAGATATTTCCAAGACAATGTCAACTTCTAAATATAGAAGATAAATGTATTTTGTATATTTTGAGGAGAGTTTTTAAGTTAAATTTGGTTTCTACTTTGGTTGAAGGATGAGAGGATTAGCTTCCAGATGTAAATTGAAGATTCTTTAAGGCATAGTCATCATCCAGCACACATGAAGAGCTGTCAAAGATTTAGTATTAGAATATGGTTTAACTTCTTTTATATAGGATCTATTCCTATTATTTCGTTATTAGTTTAATATTACATACTATCTTTAGTTATTCGATCATTTTTAATAGGACCTGGCTTTTTGATGTAAAAGATATAAAAGGTAAAGTTTACAGTCAGTTCCTTTTGAATGTCCTCGAGGGTTTTATATACTGTGTAATGTTATATATATGCAACTTGTGGATCTTCATCACTTGAATAATTTTCCACAATATTTACTACATCCTTTTGGAATTCGGAGTCAAGAATAACTTTTATATTCATCCTTAATATAGTTTTGGGCCTAGTCCTTTGTCTCCAATTTTTTCCCTGAAACTCTGAAATAGGAGTATCTACATTTTTTGTACTAGAAAAACATTCTTGAATCATACCACCTTTCTCTTATACATCTCTGGGAGTATCTGGAGCAGTGATCTCTTCATTTTGTAATTCGAGGAACACCTTCTTTTGTGCCTCCTTTTGCAATGGTTCTAAAATAGGTTTATCATTTACATTTAACTCATTCTCTACTTGATTATTTCCTTGTACAAACTTCCTTTTCTTCCCTCTTGCATTTTTATCCCTTTTTGTCTTCTTTGCTTCTTCACCATCAAACTGTACCATGTTATCATTCTGGGTTTCGGGTGTCTCTGGTTCAAAAACTAACCAAAACAAAAAGTGATGCCAAGATCAATTGTTCCTCTTTAACTTAGTCACTATTAAAAATTTAACTAGCCCGTGGTGAAAAACATAATGACTGGTGTGATCAGGATGGTTTTTTCCCCTTGTAACCATCTTTTCAAGGATTTTAAACAAGTAATAGGGTAAATTTAACCTAGATTGTCCATTTAGATGCAAAATAAACCTTAAATGATACCTGCAAACAGTAGAAAATCGGTCTTCACAGGTAATGTAATGTTGTACAATGCTAAACACATCCCTCAACTCCTTCTTTACATTATTAAGATGAATACCATTGCTCCAATATAGATCTTCAGAACTAGGGAGCAAATATAGGCTTAATCAACCTCGAATAGATGCTTTTTGAACCATCATTCACCCTCAATGGGTAGCCATGTTGCCTTTGCAATCGAACCCTTGTTTACTTCAAAGTTTAGGGTTTGAAAATTCATACATGAATTTGTGTAATTCTTGGAAAAATATTTAGTTACTTCCACATTATAACCATTGACTCTTTCAAAGAAAGAGAACCATCCCACGTCCCTCAACATTTTAGCACATTAGGGAAATTCTTCAGCCCATTTCAAATTCATCGGTTCGATCCCGCAAAGTTTACCACTTCTCTTCTTCATTTTGACAACAATCAAACCCTATTAGATCATATACCTTTGCAACAACACAACTTCAATTTTGAACATGTGTTTTGATATGGAGCAGCTAACTAAGAAATTGGGTCACATTAAATGAGAAAATGAGGATAATTGAATCCAGTGCATCGGGTTCAATGAAATTCATCATATCCAAAACAAATGGTACATGATCTCTCTTAATAATTGTGAAAAAAATATCCCCCATTCAAAACACGCCCAATCCAAGACAAGTTTCAAACCCTTATTTTAATGATGTGACAATCAAACAATGCCAACTTGCAAAATTTTTATTTATTTTGTTGCCTGAATGTACTATGATAATCATAAGGCACAAAATTTCGACATTGAATTAATTTTGAATATAAAAAAATATGTGTAAATACCATATGGAATAATTAATGAATATGGGCCATATTTTATCACATTTACCATAAAAATACATAAAGGAAGCAAGAAAATTATTAGGAAAGCAATAAATTATAACCTAAGGAACATAATTACATTCTAAGAAAAGATGATCTACTAATAAAACGTAAGGTAAAACTAGTATACTACTCCAGTTCTAACATATCGATTTGGATGGGGATGAAACTCTCCTTGTGAGGCTTCAGGAACATATTTGACTAGGTGCCTTGGACTAAACTCAAAATCAGCTAGAATTATATCCTCTGGAATTTAAACTGAAAATTGAAATTATGTACTATTCATTGGGTTGGATTCTTATTCCAAAATAAAAACAAAATCCAAACATGCAATGGTATATACAATGAATTCTAGTCACCCATGATCTTAGTATCTGTAGAAATGTTTCAGAAAATGCCCATTAACTGTGCCTGCCGCATTTCTTCACCCTCCAAGTTCTGTAACACAAAAGTGTTATTTACCAAAATTTTAATAATTTTAAAAGGTCCAAGCCATAAATTATCGAATTTTCCATGCTTACCTTTTCATCTTTGGGTGCATCCCATCTAAGTACTCTACCACCAATTAAGAAAGTATCTTTTTTTTTCCTTTGTTATCAAATCTGTCTTTTAATTTCTTCTTATAATCCTCAACTTTTTCTACTAACGCTTCTCTTTCCTATTGTAGTTCAACTATTTGAAACATTCATCTCTTGACTTCATTCAGTTCTTCTTCAATGTCTTGTAGAAACTTAATTACTTGAAAACTTAATTGATTAGGAAATAATGCATCAAATCCATAGACAACCTGGAAAGGAGATGTTCCAATGTCTTTTTTGGTAGTCACCCTATATTCCCAAAGAGCATATTTTAGCATAGTATCCCAAACCCTTTTAGTTTGAAATAACATATTTTTAATGTTGTTAACAATAGTCTTATTTGTAGACTCTGCTAACCCATTTCCTTGAGGGTATTAGGGTGTAGAGTGCCTCAGTATGATGCTATTCTCTTCACATAATTTTTTCATAGTTTTAGACTTAAAGGCTAGAGCATTGTCTCTCACCAATTTCCTTAGGCATCCAAATCTATTTAAAATATTTTATTGAAAGAAGTTGATGATGACTTTATCTATTTCTCTTCTTGTGGGAATTGCCTCCACTCACTTGGTAAAAAAGTCAGTGGCTCAGTTAAAATCCACTTGTTTTGGCCATTAGAGGGAGGATGGATCTCACCTATAAAATATAAACGCCACTAATGAAATGGAGCATTAATTGTAATAGGTTTTAAGGGTAGAGATTGCAAATTTTCTTTACAAACAAACTTTTGACATTCAATGCAAAATTTCACCCGAGAATAAACATCTGTAAATAGGGTGGTCCAGTAGTAGCCTACTCTTAGAATCTTGAATGTTGTTTATTTCAAGTATTTGTGCCCTCCACACACACCTCCATGTAATTATGCAATAAATGAATCAGCCTCAAACATGTCTAAACATTTAAGTAACATACCACCAGGGTCTTTCCAATATAGAATTTAATCAATTAAAATATATTTCATAGCCTTGAGTTTTAATGATATATATTCACTCATGAGGAAACTATAAATAAAACAAAAAATAAACAATTTTATCATACCACGGGGAATCAAGATATTTGTCAAAAATTTGTTCCTTACTCTGTTATGTTGGTGATCCGTGTACTAACTGATCAACTTTCAAATGAAGATCTTAAACCTGAAAATTTGAGTCTTCAAGAAGTTTAGCTAAACCCTGTCCTTTTACCAATTCTGTAGGTTTAATATCAACATCATATTCCATGATTTTAGCTATCCAACGTCCTCCTTTTCCTTCACTATCAGGCTGCACCATAATTTGTTTAACTACTGCACTTGGAACATAAGCTATGATTTTGGAATGCAAAACATAAATACTGAATAATTTTAGAGCTTTAACCAATGCATAGGATTGTTTTTCCATTGTACTATATTTAAGCTATGAATATCTTAATGTTTTACTAAAGAAAGAAATTAGTTTTTCTAAGCCATTTGAATTCTTTTGCAATAATACAAGATCTATAGTATCTTCGGATGCAAACGAAAAGATTGAAAATTCTTTAGTAAAATCAGGACTTACCAATATTGGTGCCTTTATGAGTGTTTTCTTTATCCTTTCAAATGACAACCTAGCCTCAGCTGATCAATTTAATTCCTTGTCTTTATTAAGCATATATGTAATCTATTTAATAATCTCTGCAAAATTAGGGATAAACAACCTTAAATGTTTTATATTTCCAATGAAAGATTGAATCTATTTTTTATTTCTTAGAATATTGATCTTCAAGACGTATTTAACACATTCTGGATCTATTTTAATCCCTTCACTAGAGGCTATATGACCTAAGATATTAACTTTCACCATGGAAAAATGATACTTTTTTGGATTTAAATGTGGAAATTGAACCCAAGTGATAGAACAATTACACTCACAAAATTGCTAATCAAACATGCAAAATTACCATCAAAGGAGACTGAAATTGGAGCATAACACTAATCTGTATTGAACAAGTGTACAATATCCAACCTTGTGAAGTCACAGGCTAATGTAATATATAATTACATGAGATATTTGAATGCATAAGGATGCCATTCAAAATAGTCAAAAAGTAGGCTTACTAAATCTAGTCAAATACCCCATAGGTGCATAAAGAAGTTTCCAAATCCACTTAGAGGCTCACAAATTGGCAAAGTCAAGTAGGCAAGATACTAAAGGATGGAAAGACAACTAATACATGATTTTATTAGGAGAAAATTATGGAGGTTGATATGGGAAAAAAACAAGTCAACTACACCTAGTCTTGCTTTCCCTTTTGCCTTATTTCTCAATAAAATAGGCATCTTTGCAGAAAAAGCAGATATGCGCTTTGGAGGATCTGGAATAAAGTAGAAATGCCAAATATGGTTTCCAAGAGGTTCCCCAAGCACTCCATGACTCATTTTTAGCAAGTTTTTACTTCTAGGACATGTAGAAGACAACTAGCATAGAGTGGAATATACTAAACTAGGTAAATAAGACAAAAATAAATAAATTAATGTCTAAGGTAGGTAACTATGGGTTGATTATTCTAAAACCCCCCCTTAATCCTGAATTTATGAGTAAATATTAGAAAACTATAGGGCCTAGCAACAAGGCTTAGTCACCCTTTACATATTGCATGTCCATTTAACCAAGGAAAGAGGCAAAAACCCAGTGGGAAAATCCTTCCTTAAACATGGACAGTAAAACAAAATTTGAAAATCTTGTCATCAATCATGCTTGAAAGCATGATCAGCAATCCCCAGCAGTGATTTTAGATTGCTGAATTTCTTCTCACAATTTTTTTTTGTGAAGATGTCTGCTACTTGTTCTGAAGATGCATAGAAGAGTAGGTGAATGGTGCCATCATGCACAAGCTGTTTGATGTATTGCATATGGATCTTAATGTGTTTGGTTCTTTGTCTCTGAACTCGATCATTGTAGATTCGAATGGTGCTTTGATTATCACAATAGCTAATAGTTGAAAACTATGATTCGAAGCCACACTCACCAAGTATTCCCTACAACCATAAACATTGAGTTGCTGCATTTACAACTCATATGTACTCTGCTTCTGTAGATGAGAGTGCTATGGCACTCTGCTTCTTGCTTGACCAGCTGATTGGTCCTTCTACAAGCATTAACAAATATCCTGATGTTGACTTTGGATCTATGTTGTCACCTACCCAATCACTGTCAGTAAACCCAATCAAATCAAGATCGGATTTAGCTTTGTAGAATATCCCATGAGTTCTTGTTCCTTGAACAAAGTTAAGGATCCTTTTGGCAACTCTCCCATGGATCTCATGAGGATGATCCATGTATCTTGAAGCCATAATAACTACATAAGAAAAATCAGGTCAAGTGTGTGTAAGGTAAAGAAAACACCCAATCAACTGCCTATACAGTGTATTATTTATCATAGAAGAAGAACCTGCTTCTTAAAGCTTAACTCCTGAAAGGAAATGAGTCTTTCTTGGCTTGAAATATTTCATGTTGAACTTGTTCAGAAAATCTAAGGCATATTTGGACTGATGTAGTTTGATTCCATGTTGGGATTGAGCAATTTCGAGACCCAAGAATTGGCTCAACAACCCCAAATTAGTCATAGAAAAGGCATGGTTCATTGCATCCTTCAAGGAGGCAATCTCTTTCTTTGAACTTCCTGTAATCAGAAGGTCATCCACATACAAGAAAATAATCATCAAAGAACCATGAATCAGCTTCAAATAAACATTAGGATTATACTTGCATCAAACAAAACTCATTCACAATAGAAAGCCATTAATCTTGGCATACCAAGCCCTGGGGGCTTGCTTGAGCCCATACAATGATTTCTTTAGCTTGCACAGGAAAGATGGAATAGAAAAAAACCCTTGAGGTTGCTTCATGTAAATATATTCAGTGAGATCTCCATTTAGGAAAGCACACTTCACATCCATGTGATGTACCTCCCACTGCTTCGAAGCTGCAATGGGTAAAGCTAGCCTTATGGAGTCCATCTTTGCCACTAGTGCAAAGGTTTCATTGTAGTCAATACCATATACTTGTGAGTAGCCCTTGGCTACCAATATTGCATTATATTTCAAAGGTGAACCATCAGCATCAAACTTAGTCTTGAAAACCCACTTACATTGAACTATCTTCCTCCTTGGGGGAAGATCAACCAGTTCCTAAGTGTTGTTCTTCTGGAGAGAGTTGAATTCTTCTTTCATGGCTGTTTGTCATCTTGGATCATGTGCTGCATATTCATATGTATGTGGGTCTGATTTAACGATCAGATAGCACTTATCTGCAAGCAAAGCGCCTTTCATACACATACCACTCTCAAAGTGAGATCTAGTCCTCCTAGGGTCACTAGGATTTCCAGCTAGTTCCCCAGCTACATGAATGGTCTTTGATGCCCATTTTAGTCTTGTAGGAATGTCAAGATATGCAATTAAAATCATCATTATCAGACATATCATACTCAACAAACTCATTTGTCTCTCCAATTACATTCAATGGATCTAGTGGTGAAGAAGACTCTCCAACTTCAACTGCTACTAAAGGCTCTTCTTGGAACTGAACACTCCTTTCAATGAAGGATTTGTTAGTGCTCAAGTTTATCAGCTTGTACCCTTTTGAATATTCAGAATACCCAACAAATAGGCACTCTTGGCTTTGGGGCTACAAAGCCTTTATCTTTTTAGTTGGAATTCTAGCCCAAGCCTTTGAGCCAAAAATCCTGAAATGGATCACATCTGGCTTGCACCCACTCCAAGATTAAAAAGGATTCATACCATCAAGATGTTTATGAGGCACCCTATTCTGGATGTAAGATGCACAGCTTATAGCCTCGGCCAAAAAATTTGGTGGCAAAGTCTTAGCCTCCATCATACAAGTTGCCATCTCCTTCAGTGACCTGTTCTTTCTCTCAGCAACACCATTTTGTTGTGGTGTGTAAGGGATCAAATGCTACATTTGAATACTTTCATATTTATAATACTGAATGAACTCAGACTTGACATACTCACCACCATTGTTAGATCTGAGGATCTTGAGTCCCCTCCCATACTGGTTTTCAACCAAGGCCTTAATTAAAGACTTTGAAGAGGTCAAAAACTTCAGACTTATGCTTTAGGAAGTAAACCCAACAATACCTGGAAAAGTCATCTATGAAGGTTAGTGCATATTTGTCTTGAATCATGGACATATGAGGAAGTGGTCCAGCAACATCACTATGGATCAACTCAAGAGGTGCAGAGGTTGTCTCATGACTAGCTCTCTCAAATTTGTGCTTTGGGTGTTTTCCTAGGATACAACCTTGACAGACTCCCTTGAAAAACTTGATCTTTGGTAACCCTATGACCATATCTTTTTCACTCAAATTAGAAATATACTTATAGTTAAGATGGACAAATATTTCATGCCAAAGCTTGCTTGCCTCATTAGCATGAATCAGAAGAGCAGAGGGGTTTGAGTAGGGTAGAAAATGGGAAAACATGTATACCTTTGAAGTGTGATCAACAACACCTTTTGCAATGACTTTACCATTCGAAATCTCTGTGATCTCAACATGATCGGGGGAGAAGATGACCTTCTTTGGAGACCCTGTGTGAGTCATCTGATACACTGACAAGAGGTTAGAGGCAAGATCTGGAACATACAACACATTATTGAACTTACCATGGTCAAGATCAGTCCTTCCTTTCCCCAAACTGTCAGTGAGAGAGTCATCCCCCAAAACTATTGGTGGACCTTTCGACATGTCAAGAGAGGAGAATGCCTCCTTTGTCGAAACCATATGTCTAGAAGCTCTAGAGTCTATGATGAAGCTAGGTGAGCTTGATGTGCCAGCAACTAAAGCATGTACTCTCTCTCTGTGCTCTGAATTTGATCATCCTTCCCTCTTCTTTTAGCAATCAGGAAGGGAGACGATATTCTTCTCCAGGAGTTGGGAAAACGTGTCAATTTTCTTCTTCAAACAAGATCTCTCAGGATGATATCCCTTACTGTAGTATGCGCATTTGCTCATTTCTCCTTTATTCTTGTTCTTCTGGAAGTTCTTCTTGGATCCTTGGGGCTCCTCTTGAGACTTGTTCTTGTCTCTCTTTTGCTTAGGTGGCTTCTTAGCTTTCTTCTTTCCTTTCAAATCCACCCTTGAATCTCCAACAACCAAAGCTTGGTCTTTGGAAGGTTTGATGGTGCCCATCATCACCAATTTATCTTCCTGTGTGAGGGATTCCATGAACTCTGCAAGCTTAGGCATCTTCCAGGCTCAAGCTATCAACTTGCTGGCATGGAAGGTAGAAACAAACACTGAATAGCTAGGTCCAAGCTTCAATAGTATGGCCAAAACTATTTTCTCTTCCTTCTTTTCAATTCCACATTGTTTTAGCTACAAAACAAGGGCTTTAAACTTGGAAAAATAGAGTTGCAAGGATTCCAAGCTGCTGGGACTCAAAGAGATCAATTCATTCTTGATCTGATGTCCTCTCATCTCATATATCTTACCAAAAATATATACAAGCTTCTCCCACACTTCATTAGGTGATGTCAATCCATCAACATAGAAGAGGAGGTCTCTTGAAATGCTCAGACACAAAAGACCATAGGCCTCATCCCTCTTGTTGTGCCATTTTATTTTCTCTACAGCTGCATTGGGCTCTGCCTTAGTTTCCATAATCACCCTATAGAGACCTTTCTCTCTCAAAAATATCTCCATCTTGGATTTCCATTCAAAGAAATTAAATGGAGTCAAGATGATCTTCTGAGATTGGTCCATAGCTCAGAAACTGTGCCCTTCAATCAGCAGAATATGCTCCCATTCAAGATGTTGAACCTGCAATAGCAATATGGAAGGAGAGAAATCAATCTACAAAGGCTTTGATACCATGTGGAAATTGAACCCAAGTGATAGAACAATTACACTCATAAAATTGCTAATCAAACATGCAAAATTACCATCAAAGGAGACTGAAATTGGAGCATAACACTAATATGTATTGAATAAGTGTACAATAGCCAACCTTATGAAGTCATAGGCTGATAAAATATATAATTACATGAGAGATTCGAATGCATAAGGATGCCATTCGAAATAGTCAAAAAGTAGGCTTACTAAATCTAGTCAAATCCCCCATAGGTGCATAAAGCAGTTTCCAAATCCACTTAGAGGCTCACGAATTGGAAAAGTCAAGTAGGAAAGCTAATAAGAGATGTAAAGACAACTCATACATGCTTTTATTAGGAGAAAAGGATGGAGGATGATGTGGGAAAAAAACAGGTCAACTACAACTAGTCTTGCTTTCCTTTTTTCCTTATTTCTCAATAAAATAGGAAGCTTGGAAAAAAAAGAAGATATGCACTTTGGAGGATCTAGAATAAAGCAGACATGCTAAATATGGTTTCCAGGAGGTTTCCCAATCGCTCCATGACTCAGTTTTAGCAAGTGTTGACTTCTATGACATGTAGAAGACAACTAGCATAGAGTGGAATATAGGAAACTACGTAAATAAGAAAAAAATGAATTAATTAATGTATAAGCCAGGTAACTATGGTTTGATTATTATAACATTAAAGACAATCCAAATTTCCCGCACTTAAGAAAAGTTTGTTTAAAATTATTTAGATTTTCAACATCATATTTGGATAGAATTGTAATATCATCTAGATATATAACTACAAACGAGTCGTTCTCACCAACAAAATTTATATCCATAGCCCTTTGAAAAGTAGCACCAGCAATCATGAGTCCAAAAGGCATTTTGTATACATAAACATGCCCCAAGGATTAGTAATGGTCTTTTTTTCTCTATCTTCTGGCTGCACATCAATATGATTATAGTCAGAGAATCCATCAATCATTTATATTCTCTGGGAACCCAACACTCTCTACAAAATGTAATAAATTTTTGGCAATGGATAGTTGTCTTTAAGGGAGCATCTGTTCAAATTACGAAAGTCTACATAAAGCCTTATTTACACATTCTTCTTATGTACTGGCGGTAGATTTTCTACCCAAGAAGAATACCCAAGAGGTATTATAATCTTCGCATCTAATAATTGTTTGATCTCTTTTTCAATAATTGGTAGAAATGTTGGAGTAAGTCTTCTAAGATTCTATATGGAAGGATTAGTATTAGGATTTAATGGAGTCTTGTTTTGGATTATGTTGGTATTATAAGTTTTCGTATCTTCATATGACCAAGCAAAAATTTCAATAAATTCTTTAAACAGTTTAATATACCCTTTCTTTTCCTTTTCTGAAAGTATCTTGGATATTTTAATCATTTTGGGCTCATTGACAGTACCAATATTACAACTTAAGACATTTTGTAACACCCCGGTTTTGACCCCATTGCATTTAAATAAACGATGTAAATAATCATGGTGTGGATCTAGGAAAAAGACCCACCATCGATTTAGTATTTATGTTTCGGCAATTAAGGTGTGGCCGATGGTATTTTTTTATTCTAGATTAACATTAATAGCTGAACATTATGTTAAAATTGCAATTTTAATTAAAACCCACAGTCAGCTATGTCAACACAACTAAATGAGATGGGCGCATGATTTTTCCTAAGGATGAGGGAGTGGGGGATTGGAAGAGTGGGGAAATTTGAATTGGGTAGAGCCCCACTTTGGGAAAAACATTTTTTGAATTTCTTGGGAAATAAAACACCAAAAACAACCACCTTTCCCTCATGCGGCAACGTTTCACCTTCCCTCACGATTTTGTAATGGAAAAATGTTTTGGGAAAACCAATTCGGCATTCACGTAGCAATAAGTAAGAAAAAACATTTTCTGAGTCTGAACCTTTCAGGAATTTCTCTTGTCTAGCGATCTGAATCCTTCACATTTTTGGTTTTTGTGTTATGATTTTTTCCCCTGTTCGGCAATTTTTTTCTCTCACATTTTCTCATGTCTGCTAGTTGTTTTCCTAAATACGATTGCCCTAAATCCGATTTGGTGTCTTTGTTTTGAAAGACCAGCAATATTTTCATTTTGGTATTTTGCAGAAGTCGATCTAGCACCAGCAATGTTTAGAAATTCATAAATTTAGGTGTGTGTATGTAATCCCTAGCATCTACTACGTTTTGATAAATCCCAGGACTAAGATCACTGTGTGTGCATGTGCGTTTGGATTTTGTATTGATTGAAGGAAAGGAAATAGATTCTAGACGTGATTGATAAATCTAGTGTGTGAAAGAACCTCACAGACCAATCTAGAAGGCTGGTTTTCTTCTTTGCATGCCCTGAATAGCACTGGAAGGGAAGGCATGTCCTGAGGGACTGTGTAGCAGAGAAGGGAATGCTTCCTTGTGTTGGGTGTGTAATTGTTTATAAATAAGGCTAGATCCAGTGTGGGTGTTCATAGCTCTAGCGTTGAGCTCACTAGCTTAGCAGTCAATCTTTCCACCTCCTTGGCAACCTGATAAACCCAACTAGAAGGATGTCTTGGCCGATATCCTGATAAACCCATCTGTTGGCTTAGTTTTGTTTTATGTGAATTTGGCTAAGTGTAAACCACTGCCTATGTAAGTCTGATAAACCCAACTGTGTTGGCTTGAATAACAAGGATCAATAAGAGAATAACAAGCACAACTGTGTTTGATAAACCCAACTGTGTTTCCAATAATTTCATTCCATATTATCAAGGATCATTAAGATAATAACAAGCGCAACATAACAATTACAAGAGACAAAGGAGACAAAGAATTTCACTAGGAAAAACCAAGAAGGTGAAAAAAGATACAGGTAGCATCCAACGGGAGATCAAATAACTCAGATAGTGGCTTCCTGAGCCACACTACCTCACAACTAGCCGAACAAGATGCGACGTACTATGCTTCGACTGTACTCAGTGCTACACAGGATTGCTTCTGCCTAAACCAAGAAATCACACATGATCCCATACTGAAGCAGCACCCCGAGGTGCTCTTTCTATCTACAGCACTGCTTGCCCAATCTGAATCAACATAACCCTCTAGGTTAAACTTTTGATTCATGTCATACTTGAGCCCATAATCAATCGTACCCTTCAGGTACCTTAGAATATGCCTTACATCTATCATGTGAACATGTTTAGGATACATTAGAAGATGGCTCAAGGTGTTCACCGCAAAGCAAATATCTGGTCTCGTGTTTGTCAGGTACATCAAGGACCCAATCATTTAACGATACATCATGACATCAACCGACTTTGATGAAGCATCACTCAATAGCTTCAAGTTTGATACCATAGGTGTGACCATGGCCTTGCAGTCCATCATCCCAAACCCCTCAGGATCTCTACTGCATACTTCCCTTGTCCAAGGAAGATTCCATCTGCACTCTGCCATACCTCCATACCTAGAAATTAATGCATCATGCCCAAGTCCTTCATCTCAAACTCAGCAGCAAGTTTTCTCTTCATGTCGGCAATTAATCTATCCTTACCTATCACAAACATGTCATCCACATATAATAGGATTATCATGGGATTTCCTTCTTCAACCTTGTAGTAAAGGTTGGAATCTCCTTTACTTTTGGTAAATCCCAAAATGTATAGGAAGCTTTCAATCCTACCATACCATGTCCTAGGAGCTTGCTTCAAGCCATACAAGGATTTCTTCAATCTGCACACATATGACTCCCTGTCATGTGTCTCAAAATCAAGTGGTTGCTCCACATACACTTCCTCTTCGACTACACCATTCAAGAAATCTGTGTTGACATCCATTTGGTGTATCTTCCACTTCATCACTATAGCCAGGGAAAGTACTGTTCTGATGGAAATGTATCTAGCTACCAGAGAAAAAGTATCTTCATAATCTATCCCCTCTTCTTGGGAGAAGCCACGAGCAACAAATCTTGCCTTGTATTTCTTTATGCTACCGTCTGCAGCATGCTTGATCTTATAGATCCACTTGGAAGTCACAATAGACTTCCCATTTGGTCTTGGGACCACTTCCCAAACATCATTCTTCATGATCGACTGGTATTCCTCGACCATGGCATCCTTCCATTATTTCTTTTCCACAGCTTCTTCATAACTAGAAGGTTCTTTGTTCATAATGTCACAAAGTAAGGCAACATAGCTGGTGTGTGATCTTGTCTTTTTCCTTTCTCTATGTTCTTCTTCTGGAATACCATACCTTTATGCATCTTGAATGATCTCTCTAGCCCATGCAGGTTTCCTTTTGTGAGAGTTCTTCTCATGGGGTTGATCTACAAGTTCTTGTGGATCTTCTATTTCATGATCCACTTCTGGAGTTGCTTCATTCATGGTGGTGTCTTGTATTCTGATACTCTTGGTTCTTCATTGTCTTCAACAAGTTTCTTCCTTGATTTGATGTATGCTGAACCGTTCATCAAAAGTCACATCCCTATTGATGTCAATCTTCTTGAATCCTGGAAAGTAGATTCTGTATGCCTTCGATCTTTCACTGTAACCCACAAATATACCCTTCTTTCCTGAAGGATCTAACTTCATCCTCTTTTCTTTTGGGACATGTGCATATATTGGGAAACCAAATATCCTGAGATGGTTAACCTATGGTTTCTTACGAAAGAATACTTCTTATGGTGTCTTGTTGTCAAGTATCTTGTGAGGTGTTTTGTTTTGTACATATACAGTTGTCCTTGCTGCTTCTACCCATAGGTGCATGGGTAGATCTTAGTCATGAAGCATTTCTCGTGCTTCTTCCACAATTGTTCTATTCTTCCTTTCTACAACCCCATTCTGTTGTGGATTGTATGGAGTGGTCAACTCTTTCTTAATCCCTGAATCACTGAATAACTTCTTGAAGTTCCCTAAAGTGAATTCTCCACCATTGTCGGATCTAAAGATCTTGATCTTCTTATCATTTTGATTCTATATCAAGGTGTTGAATTCCTTGAACTTATCAAACACTTAATCTTTATTCTTCAAGAAATAAACCCAAGTATTCCTAGAGAAATCATCAATGAAGGAAACATAATATACATACCCACTCAGAGAACTGGATGACATTGGAACTGGATGACATTGGACCGCATACATTGGAGTGGATAATATCCAATATTCCTTTTGCCTTGCTTTCACTGCTTGGAAATTCCTTCTTTGTTTTCTTTCCTTTTGCACATCCTTTGGAGATACCTTCATGTTTTGACTTGATTTTAGGAAGACCTTCTACTGCTTTGCTTGCAATTGGTAGTGCTCTATAATGCACATGTGCAAGCCTTTTGTTCCAAAGTTCACTTGGCTCCATGGATTCATGAACCATGGCATTTTTAGGTTGTCCCTTCAATTTGTACAATCCTCCCTCTTGCTCTCCAATCACTACTACATCATCAATAATCTTACCTTTAGGCCACATAAGTACTTGGCCATCCACAAATACAACTCTCATCCCTTTTGCATCCAAATATGATATGGAGAGAAGATTCTTTTTGAGTCCAGGTACATATAGAACTTCTTGCATCTTTAAGGACTTCCCAGAGTCTAGTTTGTAAGAGACTTCACCACTTCCTTTTATAAGATATTGGTTGTCATCCCCAAGTTTTACCTTATGAGGTGACTCATTTTTAGATATATCTATAAAGGATTCTTTAAACCTAGTCATGTGTTTGGAAGCCCCACTATCAATAAGCCAATTATCACATCTATGAGAAATAGTACCTATGAGAGAAGAGATCAAGACATATTCATCGTCACTTGAAGAGTCTTCACTTTCTTCTCTAGTCCTCTTCTTTGGAGGTTCATTATCTTTGGCAGCATGAGCATGATATCTCTTCTTGTTATTCCTATTCTTGTTGTTGTTGAAGCTTTGTTTATTCTTGGGACATTCTGAGGAATAATTTCCTTTCTAATCACAAGTGAAGCATCGAACATAGGAGAGATATTTCTTCTTCTGATGGAAGTGATGGTGCTTCTTGTTATAACATTTCTCCATCTTGAACTTACTTCCCTTAGTATGTGCTGTGACGGCTTGGTCTTCACTTCCCATCTTTTCTTCTTGGGCCACAAGCCTAGCTTTTTCTTGTGAACATTCCTCCCATAGTCTACTGAAAGAGATTAATTTCTTCCTAGCACAAATACCTTGTATGAATGAGTCCCATGACCTAGGTAGGCCATTCAATGTGGTCATGACAATTTCTCCATTATCCACTACTTCATTGAATGATTCAAGTTTTTCCTTTATTTGGGAGACCCTAGTAAAGGAGGATTGGATGGTCTCCCCATTCTGGATCTTGACACTCTTCAATTGGTTTCGTAGTGTCATCTTTCGGTTTATCTTCTTTCCTTTAAACAACTTGGTCAAGGATTCAAACATACCCTTGGGTGTCTTTAGCGATGACACATGTGGTATGAGATGGTATTTAATATAATCATAAATGATTCTCTTGTATTTGACCAAATTCTTCTTATGTAAGGCCTTAGCCTCATCTCTTTCTAGAACTGGAACCTCTTCAATTATGTAGGTATCCAATTCATTTTCTTCTAGGATTAACCCAATCCTACACTTCTATGCTCAAACGTTATCAGCCCCTTAAAACTTATCTTCAATATCAGTGTGGTGAGACATATTAAAGAGTACTTCAAATGGAAAATAGAGAGTTTTAGGTCTTACAACTTAAATGTTGAGAACTAGACGAGAAAGCTGGTGTGGAAATTCCAAAATTTGACCTTCCAAAATTGACTGTAATGTTTCTAGTGTAACTCATAGATTTTGGATTTTCATGCCATGAAAATTTGAAATGTGGTAGCCTGTTCTATTATCTTTCAAACCCCACAGTTTTGAGCTCAAATGGATTCTCCGGGAGAGAGATATTCCAAGTGTTGCAACATGACCTGTTTATGGGATAAAATAGGATAGCAAACTTGTACAGCGTGCCACATGTCACTGGTTTACCTTCGGCCTCTGAAACTTGGACCAATGAAACTAAAGTCTGTTCTCTCATTGAAACATTTTACATAAATTCATTTGTATCTTCCTATCCCAAGTTGTGACCTTTTTTTCTATGCCACCTGTTTATGACTGAGATTTGGAAGAGGAAGAAACCCTAAATTGTACGTATCATAAAACAAACAATACAGTGAATTAGATGATGTGCTTTGGATACAAGGTACAAGGGGATGTTACCTTGGGCCTATAAAAGGTTCAGATCCTAAAAATTTGCAAAAATGGACTTATAGATAAAATTCCAAGATGAATAGTTTTTTCAATGTAAAACCCTTCTCTAGTCTAGCCTCCTCTTGCCTTTGATGAACTCTGGAGAGAAAACCCAAAAATAACAAAGCCCTAGATTTTGCAGTTGCACAATGTCTTATTCTTAGGTCTACTCTGATACCATGTTAAATTTTCCGATAATTTCATTCCATATTATCAAATATCACTAAGAGAATATCAAGAACATCATAACAATTACAAGAGACAAAGGACACAAAGCATTTCACCGAGGAAAATCATGAAGGTGAAAAACCCCGCCAACTTCCTCAGAGATAGAATAATCCCCAATATAGAATATCACAAGGATCAACCCATATATAATTCTCTCTAGCAGCTACTCCTCATTCACATGTGCTCACTCCTCTTTCTCACTTGTGTGAAGTGAGTGAATGAATAAAATGAGAGACACAACCTCTCTATTTATACACTGACTTAACTTGTCTTTAACCCTAACTGGGCCAACCTCCGAAGGAGGTCTAATAACCCATCCACATGTCATCTACTGGGCCGACCCCTTCTTGGTGGTCTAATAACCCATCAAGTATAAGTTGCGACCCTTACAATAATACTTGCGATACTTATGACACATACAATACAAATGATGACACTTCTGATTAAGGAGGACTCTAACATCTCCATCAGTAATACAATATTGTACAAGTACAATACATAGAAGAATATCTTCCAAAGTTACAAATACATCAACAATTGTATCCTTGTCTATGGGTGAAGTCTGCTAGTGTTCCTTATTCTTTAGGGAAGATCATGCCCAGCTTGGGGGTGGCAGTGTTGCTGAGAGATTAAAGAGCACACTGGCCTATGGTGGGGTGGAACGTTGCAACGACATAGCTGGTTGCGGGACAAGCTTCTTTCAAAGATAAGTATTCTTGTGTATTTAAGTTCTGCAACTGTATTTGCTTAAGAATTATTATGAAATTATTGTGAACATGTTGAATGCATGAATGTGTTGAATGAATGATTTGCTTCCATTGTATATATCATGTACATTCCATTATGCATATGTTTATACTTATGAATGTCATATTTCAAAGCAATTTTTATATTATGTTCATGGGGCTTAGATTTCCTGGGTTGATAGATGTTGTCGCATCCTCTCCGTCGAGTAAGGGTTGGGGATGTAACAGTGTGGTATCAGAGCACTAGTTGCATCTTTAGGCCTCAGTGGGCCAATATTGAGCAGTTGACAGAGGCAGGATCACCCTCTGTGGCCAGTAGGAAGAGCAACAGATAGGAGAAATTTTCATAAATTTCTCTAAGTGTTGGAAATTGCATAGCGGCTACATTGCCAAGATTGGAGCCGTAGTGGCGGTGGGGTTTCCGAGAGGGAGCCGACGCAATGACCATGTTGGTGAGATAGAGCTGACAAGAAGGAAAAATTATTCTAAGTGTTTGAAAAATTCCTCTTCGTGCATGGCGGCTAAGAAAGCCAAAGAAGGGCCGCAATGACTGTTATAGCGAATTTCACCACTCCAGGTGAATCACACTTTGTATGGCCTTCCCCTTTCCCGCTGCAGACTCTTTAGACCCCATGGACCATATTTTATCCTTCGATGTTTCCTTGATCATCCCTAAAACTATATAAAAGATGATATACGTGGCTTTTTCCCCGATAACCGCGTACATACGCGAGTTTGACCCCTGTATCCGTGTACATCGGGATGTGTGCATAGTCCAAATCATTTTGGAGTTTTCCTTGACATGGATCTGACTCATTTGACTCCTGGTCTTCCATATGCCTTGAGATCGCTTGGATTTGACCCTTCATTATCCCTTGTGAAGCTATATAAGGAACCCCTTGGTACATTGAAGGCAT
>LPNX010110310.1:10777-55756 GCA_001517045.1 Pseudotsuga menziesii | reverse complement strand
GTACGAGGTCTGATCCTTTAGTGTTAGACATTTTATTTCTATTGCATATTGGGAAAGATTGATTTCTGGAGTCATAGCTGTCTGTTGTGGTACCCCAAGACATAGGAATTTCTCTCCATAACAACGACGGCGGCAGACAACATATGTTTGAGGTGGCAACAAGAGAAAGAATGAGCCGCTATGTGACGGATGGAAGCTAAAGAGTGAGCCAACAGAAGTGGCTCAGCTTGTCAAAATGCAGCCACAACGACGGATGAGGAAAGGATAAGAGCTTGTCGGAAGGGAGCTGACACGGAAGAAATTTCAAAAATTCGTCTAAGTGTTGGCAGTGGCAGGAGGAAAAATAATTTTTGAGTCGCTACAGCAGTCAAAAGTTGAAGTTTGAGCTGACGAAGCAGCGGCTAAAACTTGAGTTTTGAGCCACAGCAGCGGCGGGGAAACGAAGAATTGAGCCACTACGGCAGACTGAAGATGAACATTGAGCCAATGTGCGGTGGAAGAATGTTGAACATCAATCCGCTACGGTGGATGGAAGATGAACATTGAGCTGATGTGCGATGGAAGAAAGTTGAACATTAAGCCGCTATGGAGGATAGAATATGAACATCGAGCCAATGTGCAGCAGAAGAAATTTGAAGATCGAGCTGATGTGTGGCAGCAGAAAGTTTAAGAATGAGCTGCAACGGTGGAATGAAAAAGAAGAAGGAGCCGCTACGCGATGGAGGAGAAAGAATGATCGAGCCGCTACACGATGACGAATGGAAGATGATGAAGGATCTGACATCGACGGATGAGAAAGAAAGAATGGAGCTACTACGATGGATGAAAAAAAAGGATTGAGCCGCTGTAGCGGATGAAAGTCAAAATTTTTTCCGATGCAGCAGGTGAAAATTTTGAAATTTTCTCCAAAAGCCACAAGGGGGTGAGCCCCCTTGACCCCTGTTGTATCCCTAAGATAGTGTTTGTTATGAGAGAAAGTTCAGTGTTTTGGGCAAAGTTGTCAATGTATTATTTTTCCAAGTGAAGTTAAGTAATGTATGATTCATCTGAATGTTAGGCAGCTAACAACTATGTTATTAACACATTTTGTAGAAGCCTAGTCACCTCAAAAAGGAAGCATTCCAGATAGTGAAGTTGGGTAAAGTGATTTGTGGTTTAGCCATGAGAATCGACAACATGAATGATGATGCACATAAAACCAATGAGTATGAGGAAGATGCTATGGGGGAAAATGTCCAAGTTGGAAATGCTGAGACAGAGTCTAATGGGAGCAAATTGCAAGAGACTCCCCCAAATTTTGCAGCCACCATGAGAATCCTAATGGAGGAGATGCAGAGTTACAAGGAAGATGATGAAATATTGGTTAAGGCTCAGGAGGAGCAGAATCAGCTGAATGCAGCCATCCTGCAAATCTTGACAAATATTCAAAGAAAGATGAACTCTGAGGACCAGACAGAAAATCTAGAAGGAAATAAGAACACTGCTAGAAGAAGAAAGAGATCACCTAGTGATTCATATGACTCTGAAGGGTCCCCTGGAGATTCAATTTCTTCTTCCCACAAGAATTAGAGAAGGAGGCTCTACCATAACCACTCATAAGATGAATTTAAGAAGGCAAGGCCTCCTACCTTTAATGGTGAGATAAAGACTGGTCAAGAAGATGAAGCTTGGCTTCTTGGGATGAGAAAATATTTCCAAGTCCAAGATTATTCTAGGAATATGAAAGCTATAGTAGCCATTCTCAATTTGACCAGAAGAGAATCCATATGGTGGGAGCATTTCAGGCAAGTAAAGAAAATCAATGAAAGGAAGATTGTGTGGAAGCAGTTTTGGAAGTATTTCAAGGTGAAGTACCTCTCGGACAGGTACTATGATGACAAGATCAAAGAGTTCCATGAGCTGAGATTGGGACATCAGACTATGGAAGAGTATGCCAATATGTTTTTGGAGCTGTTGAGGTATGTCAGGTACATAAAAGATGAGAAGGTGAAGATCCAACATTTTCTGAGTGGATTGCCTTCGTCTTACAAAGACCGAATTGAGTTCTATGAACCTAGAACTAGACTAGAAGAAGCAATAAGAAAAGCTAAGTATTGCTACGAGCAAAGAAAGAGCAAACCAGATTACCAAAAAACATGGAAGGACAAAAGGAGTGAGAATTTTGACCAAAGGAAGAAAGGTTAGAAACCTTCTAACTTCAGGAATCAACATAAGCAACTAGCACGAGTTGAGAAGCATCAAGCTAGAGAAACGGGAGAAAATCCAAAAGATCCACAACAAAACAAAGGACCACTCCAATGTTGGAAATGTGGAGGACCCCACATGTGTAGATACTGTCCACTCGAGAATGAGAACGCAAGGCCAACATACAATATTCAAGAGGTAGAAATAGTGGGACAAGTAGCAAGGGCTGTACCTAGAATTTATGCAGCACTGGAAGACTGCCAGGAAGATCACCATTCAACAGTGGTTGAATTTGCAGGTAAGATTGTTGCGCAATATATTTCTATTTTTATTGACCTTGGTTCTACTCACAGTTATATTGCTCCTAGAGTAGTCGAGGTTTGTGTTCTTAGGAAAGCAAAGCATAGCAAGTCATGGTTAGTTCAGCTAGCCACTGGAACTAAGAGAAACATTAATGAAGTACTAGAGAAATTCCCATTGGTGATGAATGGATTGATCAATTGTGTAGATCTGATTGTTCTACCACTTGGTTCCTATGATGTTCTCATTGGAATGGATTGGTTATAAGCTCATAGAGTGAATCTTGACTGTTATAATAAGACTTTTGAATGCATGGATGAAGAAGGGAACCCAATAGTTGTAAGAGGCATTCCAAAAGTAATCTCGGTGAGGCATATTTCAACAGTGCAATTAAAGAAGTTTTGTAGAAAAGGTTGTCAGTTGTATGCAGCCCATTTTGAGTAGGCAGCAGAGAATGAAACTCCTAGGCTGGAAGACTATCCTGTGTTGCAAGAATTCAAGGATGTTTTTCCAGATGAGGTTCCAAGACTTCCTCCAAAGAGGGACATAGATTTCACAATTGAACTTGTGCCAGGAGCAACACCAGTGTCAAAAGCACCCTACAGAATGAGTACACCAGAAATGTTAGAGTTGAAGATGCAGTTGCAATAAATGTTGGATAAAAATTATATCAGGCTGAGTGTGTCTCCTTGGGGAGCACCATTTTTGTTCGTAAATAAGAAAGATGGTACACTGAGATTGTGGATTGATTACAGGAAGCTGAATAAATTCACGGTGAAGGAAAAATATCCCTTGCCAGGAATTGATGAACTTTGTTAGAATAATCAACCCATAGTTAGCTACCTTAGACATTAATTAATCCATTTTTTTCTTATTTGCCTAGTTTCCAATATTCCACTCGATGCAAGTTTTCTTCCACATATCCTAGAATTCAAACTTGCTAAAACTGAGTCATGAAGCACTTGTGAAACCTCCTCGAATCCATATTTAGCATATCTGCTTTATTCCAGATCCTCCCTAGCGCATATCTACTTTTTCTGCTAAGTTGCCTGCTTTATTGAGATTTATGGCAAAAGGGTAAGTAAGACTAGGTGTAGTTGACTTGTTTTTTGCCCTCATCATCCTTCATTCTTTTCTCCTAATAAAATAATGTATGATTTGTCTTTCCATCACTTATTAGATTGCCTACTTGACTTTGCCAATTCATGAGCCTCAAGGTAGATTTGGAAACTGCTTTATGCACCTATGGGGGATTTGACTAGATTTAGTAAGCCTACTTTTTTACTATTTCGAATGGCATCCTTATGCATTCAAATCTCTCATGCAATTATATATTTCAGCAGCCTATGACTTCATAAGGTTGGCTATTGTACACTTATTCAATACAAATTAGTGTTATGCTCCAATTTCAGTCTCCTTTGTGTGTAAATTTGCATGTTTGATTAGCAATTTTGTGAGTGCAATTGTTCTATCACTTGGGTTCAATTTCCACAACCTCTTCAATCAAATTAAAGGAGAAAATGTATTTTCCAAAATTGACTTGAGGTCTGGGTACCATTAGGTGAGAATCAAGGATGAAGACATTCATAAAACATCCTTTAGGACAAGGTATGGACATTATGAGTTTGTAGTGGTACCATTTAGACTCACAAATGCACCAGCAACATTTATGTTCCTTATGAATAGTGTCTTCAACAGGTATTTGTACAAATTCATTCTTTTTTTTCTTGATGACATTCTTGTTTATTCTAATAATGAAGAAGAGCATGAAGAACATTTGAGACTAACATTGCAATTACTCGAAGAACATCAGCTTTATGCAAAGCTGAGCAAGTGTGACTTCTATAGGGATAGAGTTCAGTACTTGGGTCACATTATTTCAGAGGAGGGTATATCTGTAGACCCTGACAAGATTGAAGATATTAAGAATTGGACTACTCCAAAGAATGTGACAGAGGTAAGATCTTTTATGGGGCTTGCAGGATATTGTAGGAGATTCATTAAAGGATTCTCCAATGTTGCACATGCTATCACTTATTTGAAAAGGAAGGGGATAAAGTTCGAATGGACCTCAAAGTGTGAAGAAAATTTCCAGTGGTTGAAGTATCTTCTCACAAGTGCACCAGTCTTGAAAGTTGCAGACCCAGAGAAATATTTTGTGGTATGTACAGATGCATGTGGCCAAGGACTTGGAGGAGTTATTATATAGGACAACCACGTGATATGTTATGAATCCAAGAAGCTAAAGGAGCATGAGATGAACTATGCCACTCATGATCTAAAACTTGCAGCGATAGTACATGCTCTCAAGATGTGGAGGAATTACTTGTTGGGAAGAAAATTTGAGCTAAGGATAGACCATTGTGGTCTGAAGTATTTGTTTGATCAGCCTACTCTAAATGTTAGGCAAGAGAGATGGTTGGAGTTTTTATGTGAGTTTGATTTTGAAATCAAGCACATAAAGGGAAAAGAGAATAAGGTAGTTGATGCACTCGGCAGGAAGGTGCAGGAAATGCATGTGGCATCCATTAGTATTTGCCAATTAGATTTGAGGAAACAGATTGCTAATCATGTTGTTGAAGATGAATTGTATGCATAGGCCAAGGACAAGTTACAATAGCAAAGCCTTAAAAACAAGTATGAGGGATATAAATTGGAAGAAGATGGACTTCTTACTTATAAGAACAAAATTTATATTCCAAATATAGCATATTTGAGGAGGGTTGTTATGGATGAGATCCATCAAACTCCATATTTTGGTCACCCAGGATATTAGAAGACGATTGCTACAGCTAGAAAGCAGTACTTTTGGCCAGGACTGAAAAAGGACATGGATGAATATATTTCAAGGTGCATTAAAAAAGATATGTTTGCAGTGGGTGACCTTGTTCTCAGGTGGGATGCACGAAAGGAGGAAAAAGGTAAGCACGGGAAGTTCGATAATTTATGGATAGGGCCTTTTTCAGTGATCAAGATCTTGGGAAACAACACTTTTGTTTTGCAAAATTTGAATGGTGAGGAGATTGCAGTTCTAGTCAATGGACGTTTTTAAAGCATTTTTATACATATTGAGGGATAAAGGGTCATTGTACATATTCACTGTATATATCATTTGCTTTCAATAAGACTCCAGCCCAATAAGACAGAAACGACTTTAGCATATTTCTGAAGGCACAGGTCAACATGTTCTCAAAGTTTCACAAGGAAAAATTTGTCCCCAGATGGAGCCAGATGTTATCTCTAAGGTTGTTTGATTTTTTATCCTAGGGTTTTATAGATTTTTTATTATGATGAGTTTTTTGTCTTTAACTTTTACCTTGTTTTACACTTTTTTTTTGAATGCCATTAATTTATATTTTTCTTATTATATCTTTTGAAGCCTCAAATCATCACTTATTTAAAGCTATGAACCTATATTAAGTGCAAGAGGTTTTATATTATGAATTGGATTCTCAAACTGGCAGCGTTTTTCAAACTGGCAGCATTTCAAACTGGCAACATTTCTCAAACTGGCACCATTTTTAAAGTATTCCATTGATGATTTTACTCATCAGTACCATTTGGTATAAAAAATATGACAATAAAACTATGGTATATGTAAACATATTTATGTGGACAGGCTCAGTACTTTATATAATTATTTCTTAAAAGCAGTCCTGTTTAAGTAATCATGTTTTACATCGTGTCACTCATTGGCTTGCACAAGTGTTTTGAATATGAAATCGAGGCATTTTATGTAATGAGTGCTAGTACCAACGATGGCAGTGTTAGTAGATTCATAATAATCTTTTATTTTCCCTAAAACCTGTCATGCTCAAATTCTCTTCCGAACTTGTTGAAGATCATTAGAGACCGTTTCTATGCTATGGACATTTATGGTTCTAGTTCCCAAAATATGGAAATAATATGTACAGTAGATCTGAAAATAGCAGGGATTTGATTTGTTCATGTATTTTCGTTCTTAAAGAAGGCAAATTTTGCATAGTATAGTCTTCTGTAGTTGGATGTAAACTATTGCAGGGAAACAAAAACAGCATAAATTCTTCTTGGAAGTGTATATTGTGAAAGGGTTGCAGAAATGTCGAAGATAACATAGGAAGAGGATTCATAAATCATGGTGAGAAGAAAACCAGGAGGCCTGATTTGTAGATTGGAACCCAATAACACAGAATGGATACTGAAGTTTCCAAGGTCAGCCCAATTGATGAAGAATGTTGGATGGTTTGTTTTCTGTTAAAAATTGCAGGTTTATCATTCATAGGTAACTATGGCTTTTATAAAAAATTATAAAGATGAAATGGTTCATCTTAAGAGTTTAAAAGTCAGGGTAAATGAAGAGTCTATTGCTGAAGCAATAGATGTTCTAGCGCAAGGAGAAAGATGGTTTAAGCAACAGGACTTTCAAGGAGATTACAGTGAGTTCTTAATGCCAGGTTTTGAAAAATTAGACTGGAAGAATGGTATCCATGTGAGCAAGATAAAACCTAGCTGGAAAATTCCCTTAGAAATGGTGCAAAATTATATTACATGTGATGGTCGGTATGACAGGGTTCTCAAATGCCATTTACGGTTGTTGATGCACCTTAATGGAAGCTTGAAGCTCAATCTCCCATTCTACCTATTAAAGAGCCTACAAAAGATGATTGCATGGGTTCAGGGTCATCTAGAGCACACTGCTCATTCAGTATACCATCAGGTTTTAATAAAACTAATGATTGTATCACAATTGCATAGGGAAGGATGAATTTGGGAAAATCTGCTGTCAGAGCTAGGGTTTGAAGAAAAGACTAAAGAGAAAGGAAAATGGGTAATGGAAGACTTGCACCAGCAAACAACAAATCACAAAAAACAAATTGAAGTTGTTGTAGCAGAAGGGAAGGGTTTTATAGAAAAACCAGTTCATAAAATTTTATGTCCTGAAGCTTCATTCACAGATGAAAACCCTGAAAAGTTAAGTGTTTTGTTAAAGAATATAACTTCAAAGAATGAATTTCATGATCAACTGTTGAAGTCAGAGAGCATGGATGTGAAGCCTAGGACTAGGTTAAGAAGGAAGTTACAGGCAAAGATGAAATCAGCACATGAAGACTGTGAGGAAATCGTGGCGATAGACGATGCTTTCAGCGAAGAGACTGTACACACATCCAAAGGTCAGTATTGTTCAGATAATGAGAAGTTCATTGATGTTCAGGGAATTGCAGGGTTTATACCAGAAATCTTTTGTACAAACAAACAAGTTGATTCAGAGGATTGCTCAGCATCAAGGATTCCACAGGAAGATGAGGTCCATATGAAAGAAGAAGACATTGAAATAACTCCAGAATTAAATCAAGTCAAGAAATCTTTGCAAACATACAAGGAGCAAACTAGGTTTCTACAGAACATTAATGAAAAGTTAATGACAGCAAATAAAAGACTTCGAGAGGATCTGGAGGATAAGGAGACAGATTATCAGAAATTGCTATCAATATCTAAAGACATTCTAAAGGAAAAAAGAACCATCCAGAAGCAGCTCGAACACATGAAGGCTCAGAGTAAGGAGGAGAACAAAGATGCTGAATTTGCCAGGTTGCAAAAGCGGTCCCAGGTTTTAAGTGATTTAACTATCTTGGCAGAGGCTTCTAAAAGTCTTTAGATTTAAAGCTATAGTTTGCTTTTGAAAGCAATTTTGTTTTTGACAGATGTCTCTTTTATTTCACACTTGTGTTAAAAAACTGCTTAAAGGAGATTGAGCTTTGTATTTTTGAAAGAGCTCGGTCCATAGAAGTAGGATCTGATAACTATCTTAGAAACTCAGATATTTTGTATATAAGGATAGTCACTAGATTAAAAAGGTGGCAATTGGAGTTATGGAAATCCAGTTTTGATGATATTCTGTATGACATGAAATGCTATGCATCTTCAATACAGGTTCTACTTTGATATGATTATGATTATGAGTTGGCTTTGTATCTTATGAATTGTATTTCTTGTGATTTATCCTGTATATGGTTAATTGAATCCCATTACATGATTCTTATGGTGAAGTACATTTATCTTTTAAACTTTTAATAACAGAGTCTGTCTCATTTCATAAATTCGTGCTTGTAGTTCCTTTGATATTGAATTTTGTATTTCGTTTTATGTTGTATAGATCTTTAATGATTATGTGATTTTCCTATATCTTTAATTTCATACCAGCCCAGTTTTTATCTTGATTTCATTTAATTATATTTTTGAAAAATATTTCTTTAAGCTTGAACCCATGTAGTCTAGGTTCAACTTTAGGGATAACAGAAGGGAAGAACATAAATCGGAAGATGACTTTGAGAAAACAGTTGAAGAATGTGAAGATCCAGAATGAAGAGACCATACATTCATACTTTACAAGGGTCTCTCAAATCAAAGAACAACTTGAAGTGGTAGAAGAAGAAGTGGAGAATGCAGAAGTTGTGATAACTACATTAAATAGTCTCCCAAGATCATGGGATTCATTCATTCAAGGAATGTGTGCCAGAAGGAAGTGATTACTTTCAACAGACTCAGGGAAGAGCACACACAAGAAGAAGCTCAGCTCATAATAAGAGAAAAGAATATGGGAGCAACTGAATATCAAGATTTCACGATTCAAAGAAGATACCTCAAGCGATGAGGAATATGAAGAACTCAATTCTTGAAGAGCCTCTTAGCCATCTTGAGAATTTGGATAAGAAATGATGTTGTTATGAATGAAGAAGATAATGAAGATGAAAGAAGGAGTCTGCCCACAAAACAAATAAATCTAAGTATTCAATTGTCATTTCATGATATTGTTTTGTTATGCACGTTTATATTCAGTTTATGTGTTATGCATGATAGAATGTTAGCATTAATGACAGTATAGTACTAATATGCATGTGATGGGTAAGTAGCTCATGGTGCTATACAAATCTCCATTGCTACTTATCTAGAATGAAACCTCTTTGCTGACATATTGGATTAGTGCACAATCTCAATGTTGTCTTGGTAGAGATGGAAGGCATATAGAATAGTTTCCGTGAGATATGGATGAATGTTGTATTGGATAAGATAGTTGCATGATCATATATCAATGCATAAGAATTTTCCACTATGAATATGCATTATGAAAAGTTTCTAATCATACAACTAGTGCATTTGACTTGTAGGAAAGATCACGTACAATTGCCTACAATAAAAGAAGGATGAGACTTGTTCTGAAGAACAAGTGACGACAGTTCAAGATTCACTCTAATAATCCAAAATGAAGAATGATTTCTAGGATGTAGTATCGAGACCTAAATGGAAGTTCGTAGGTCCATCCTGCAGTAGATGGAAACATCGTGGGATACAATGCAGGATTTGTAGCACAAGGCTTCTCCTGGAAAGAAGGAATAGACTACAAAGAGACATTTGCGGCCACTGGAAGTTCAGACACATGACAGGCAGACTCATGTGTGCAAATTAAAGAAGGCCTTATACGAGCTCAGAAGACACCCATGGGACAACACATACATGAGGAGCTTGAAGATCATCTAGAGTGATGAAGATCTTAACCTTTGCTACAAGGTTGAAGATGAAAACCGATAGAGGATGACAAGCTCATAGATGGGTGAGAGAAGAACGTTTTCAAGATAGAGGATCTTGGTATCCAGTGACCCTAGATGGATACATAGAATAATAGTAGAAAAGGAAGCTACTTGTCACTCCAGTACAAGATACATAGAGTACGAAACACATAGGGAGAATGATGCTCCGCTTCAGAGGGAGTGACTACAGAAGATCCCGAGGTTTGACATGGTATGACAGGATGGATAGCTTATTGATGACTTGAGGCTTTACTGAGAGTAAAGTGGATTCCAACCTTTTCTTCAAGGTTGAAGGTGGAATAATAGTGATGGTTTTGTTATATGTCGATGAATTGTTCCTGACAGAAAAAAGAAACTCATTAAAGTTGCAAGAACGAGACTTCTTGCTGAGTTCAAGATGAAGGACTTGGATATGATGCACTACTTTTTAGGCATGCAGGTGTGGCATAGTACAGATGGAATATCCCTAGGAAAAGGGAAGTATGCAATAGAGATCCTGAAGAGGTTCGAGATGATGGACCGCAAGGCCATGACCACACTTAGAGTCGGTTGATACCACGATGTATCGTTAGATTATCTGTTCCTTGATGTACCTAATGAATACGAGAACAAATATTTTCTTTGCTGTGAACACATTGAGACAAGTTCACCTGATGGTTGCAAAGCATGTAGAGAGGTACCTGAAGGGTAAATTTTATTATGGGCTCAAGTCTGAGGTGAATCAGAAGATTAACCTAGAAGGTTATGTTGATTTAGGTAGCTTCAACAATAGAAAGAGCACTTTAGGGTGCTGCTTCAGTATGGGATCATGTATGATCTCTTGGTTTAGCAGGAAACAATCTTACGTGGCACTAAGTATAGTTGAAGCAGAGTATGTCATAGCTTGTTCAGCTAGTTGTGAGGCAGTATGGCTAAGGAAGCTACTATCTGATTTATTTGATCTCTAGTTGGATGCCACTTTTATATATTGCGACAACCAGAGTTGTGTGAAGTTGTATGAGAACTTGGTGTTCCATGACAATTCTAAGCATATCGAGATCAAATGTCACTATATCAGGGATATGGTGCAGAGAGGAGAAGTGAAGCTCCAGTATGTTGCGAAGGATGAACAGATAGCTGATGTGTTTACTAAGCCATTGGACAGAGTGAAGTTTGAGTACTTTAGGAAGAATCTTAGTGTTCTCCAGATCGAGGTTCCCTCAAAGGGAAAGTGATGAGTTCGTGAGTCATTCTGACATGGTGAGAGGATTGGTTCCTTCCATGGTCGGATGTAAGTGCTGAACCATTCTGAGGTGACTGTGGGATGTGTTCCCACATGATCATATATAAGCACTAAAGGCCATTCTCCGGGAGAATGGATGCACCTGGTCAGTTACCAGGAATAATCAACCTGGAGCTGAAGGCCATTCTGATGTGACTGTGGGATGTGTTCCCACATGATCAAATGTTAGTGCAGATCCATTCTGATGTGACTGTGGTATGTGTTCCCACATGATCAGATATAAGTGCAGAGCCATTCTCAGGAGACTGTGGGATGTGTTACCACATGATCAAATATAAGTGTTGAGCCCTTCTAGCATGGATGTTGGATGTGTTCCCCACATGGATAGATATAAGTGCTGAGCCCTTCTAGCATGGATGCGGGATGTGTTCCCCACATGGCTAGATATAAGTGTTGAGCCCTTCTGACATGGTTCTTGGATGTGTTCCTCCCCTGGTTAGATATAAGTGATGATACCTTCTGACAAGGTTCTTGGATGTGTTCCTCCCATGGTCAAATATAAGTGTTGATACCTTCTGACATGGTTCTTCAATGTGTTCCTCCCATGGTCAAATATAACTGATGAGCCTTTCTGATATGGTTCTTGGATGTGTTCCTCCCATGATCGGATGTGAGTGCTGAGCCTTTCCGATATGGTTCTTGGATGTGTTCCTCCCATGATCAGATGTGAGTGCTGGGCGTTTCTGACATGGTTCTTGGATGTGTTCCTCCCATGTTTAGATGTGAGTGCTGGGTGTTCCTTTCTGAAATGGTTGTTGGATGTGTTCCTCTCATGGTCAGATGTAAGTGTTGGGAGGCCATTCTAACTTAGGGTCAGATATAAGCATTGAATAAGACCTACATGGAGGCTAGTCCTACAACCAACATGAAAAAGGGCTGGCTCTATAGAACTTCCTATGAGGATAAGAATCAAGAGATTGCACCAGTGATGATGACCCAGTGATGATCCAAATCAAGTAATGATCCAGATCCGGTGATGATGATCTAGATCGAGTGATGATCCAGATCCAATAATGAAGATAACTTGAAGATGAATATGACTTGAAGATGAAGATGACAAGAACTCAATGTTTATCCAGTGGATACAGAGAAGAAGACCTATGCTGATAAATTGTGTCAAGAGAATAACTTCCTAGTTAAGAGGGAGTGTTGATGTATTTGTAACTTCAGAATGTATTCACTTGTATATCTTATGTATTGTACCCCAATGTTTATTCTAGGAAGTATCTGTAATGTAATTGAGTCATGTTATGCCCCAATGTTCCTATCGGGAGATTCAATAATGTAAACAAGTCATGTAAAGTCATTTAGGTTAACCCTCCATTGTAAGTCGGGGCAATAGTCCCCACAATTGAGTCAAGGTTAACCCTCCTTATTGATCAAGGGAAAAGTCCCCACAGTTGTGGGGCACTAGGGTTGTTAGAATATCCTAGAGAAGTCAGCCCTGGTGAGTTAATGTCAAGTCAGGTCATTAGTACCCTAGTTGTGGTTACTTGAGCCTACATAACTGGGTTAAAGGTTAAGTGAATGAAAGAATATAAATAGAGAGTGAGACTCTCTATTTATCACACACACGCTAACTCACTGGGGTGCATGAGTGAGAGAGAAGAAGCTGGGATCATAGAAAGAGACAACTGTTGTCTGAGATCATCTTTATGTTTTTGGGTTTTACTTTTTCTATTGGTGCTCATTCTATCTCTGAGGAAGTTGCGGGGTTTTCTCCTTTAGGGTTTACCCGAGGAAAATTCTTTGTGTCTCTTGTCTCTTGTGTTTATTTTTGTGCATGTTATTCTCTCAGATAAGATCCTAAGATCATATTGATTAAATGATAAAAATCCAACACATCTTCCATATCTACAACTCTATCTTTATTTCCATGTTGATCTTATTTCTTCTCAAGAGAAAACCATTGCTTTGAAGGAGCATTCCTTGTTTTCTTCTTTTCTTGTGAAGCATGTTTTATTCTAGATCTGATACCATAGGTTTTCTACTGCATTGCTTTCCAAATATATGGAATATATGAAACTTGTTCAAAATTATCTTTTTCATGATAATCAACAATTTTTGCATAACGATATTCAAACCTAGTTAAAACATTGGAAGAAGAAACATCATCCAATTGATCAATGTATGGATCTAATTATTTAACCTCCATCTCATATATTTCATTAGATTGATCATCATGTATCAAATTGTTTTGAAAGGGAGGTTTTATTTTTTGTTCTTCAGTATTCCTCCTATATCTAGGAAAAGACCTAGGATTGAATGGCCTTCTAAACTGATAGAGATTTCGATTATCATTCTCCTAAGTAGGTTTATTTTGATTTTGATTTTCCATTTCCAACCTATTGATTTTTGCTGATAAATTATAAAGGAGTTTGGTCATCTCACCCATCTTATTATATGTTACATTTTCCCCCAAAGTAAATGGTAGCATTTCTTTTTTCTTTTTCTTGTCTTCCCCATGATACTCTAATTTATCCCTCGCCTTATTTGTTTCCATCAAATTTGAATCTACCTCCAAAATTGCTTCTTGCATATTAACTAGAGTAATGAATCTTCTTTCCATTAGTAATAAACAAAACTCAACATCAAAACAATTTTCATAGGTAAGTTTTGCAGATGTCTCAGTAGGCTTAATTTATGCAGGGATTTTACTATACATCTTGTTAAAATGTTTAGTAAAATCAGTAACTGTCTCGTCTAGTTTTCTTTTCAAAGCTCAAAATAAGGAATGTATTAAAGATAATCTTTTGTATCTCCCCATTGTCTCGTGAAAAATTCTTCCAAATTTTTTATCACATAGATCTATGGAATTATGGAAATTCCCTGAACCATTTCCTTACCTCTCCATCTAAAATTTGAACAAATACTCGCATCCATACATCCTTATTTTTAATATTTTGGTTCTAAGCATAGATAAAATAATCATTCCAATGCTCCTCTACTATAACCTCTCCTTAGCCATTAAACCTTGGAAGATACTTCTGATAATCTCCTCTTGGAAGGGCATTTAGAGGACGGGGTAAGACTAATGGGGCATATCTAGCATCCACTATGGCATTCATCCTATTTGGAGGTTGAGCTACCATATTTGGAATAGCTTGTGAAGAAAGCGACTGAATCTATGGAGAAGGTGGTTGCATCTGCATAGAAAGTGACTGAATATGTGGAGAAGGTGGTTGGATCTACAAAGAAAGTTACTGAATCTATGAGGAATATGGTACTTTGACCTTTAGTTGGCTAATGGGAATTTTACTAGTGAGGGGTGTGTAGGGTGATGATGAAGGCTTTAAGTAATCAAAATGTCTAGAATTTAAATTTCTTATTTTACATCATCAAATAAAAAAGGATTAGAATAGACTCTAAAGTTGTCAACCTAAATAGGATTAAAATTCTGAAACTCAGGAGTAGTGATAGATAAATATTTCTTCTTTTATTCCTCAATAGTTGACAATTTGGAAGGATAAAAAGGTTGATATAATTCACCCGGTGTTTTTGAAACTTAAGAATACTGATGGACACCTATTGATGTAGAACTGATCTTTCGTTTAGATTATCTTAAAGTTTTTTCTGGATTTGGAATTGCTGAATGTAAAGAAGATGAAGGATTTCCCCTGGCTCCATTTCTATGGGAAGCCGTCGTGAATTTTTGAACTACAGGTGAAAATGTAGTCTGCGATATATACTGATTTTATTCACCTTTCAAAATCATCCTTAAAAATATTAACATCGACAAAAAATTTACTTGTGTTTCTCTGTTCTCTGACAACGACGCCATAAGATGTTTGCACTAGAGTTTGTACCTAGAATAAAAAAGTGCAAAGTCCAGACAATCTTGAATGATTTAGGTATATGAATGGGTTTTAGTTTCTATGAATTTCAAAGGGAAAAGTGAGGATTGGAATAAATAAAAGACTATATGTACACATTATGTCAAGAACATAATCCTACTTCATATCTTAAAATTCATGAACATAAATACTTTTTGGGTAGGAAAGATTAATAAATGTCAACCCATTCATGAACATTCTAAGCTAAAATACTTTTATCAAATAACTGAGTCATAAATAGGGTGATCACATTGAACATTAACATTTACAATGATAATGAATAAAATATGCTAATCTCAAATATAATTTCATTCCAAAACAATCTTTAGATTACTTATAAAATATCAAAACATGCCTAATACAGATGATTATGTCCCGTAGCCCGATCTCCCAAAATTAATTTCCAATCTCTTTTCTTTCTTTTCTTTTCTTACTTATATATATATATTTTAAAAATAGTATTTTTTTAAATCCAATCTTTAAGGATTGAATAGACTAAAAATAGAAAAGAGATATCACATCAACTATTTGGTTCTTAACTAATTTGACTCATAACATAAAATCTTCCACCTACACATATTTATCATTAATATTTGACAGATGTTGATGGTGATGAATCATCTTGGAAATTCTAGAAACATGAACTTCATCTTGCACTTGAGCAATCTAGCTATATCTTGATTTGAATAAAAAAACGAATATCCAGAGCTTCGTAGCTTCCTCTACCAACATTGTAAGCCCATCCAATGCATGGGACCTCCTCTGTAACCGAGATTACTCTACAACCATTGTCTGAATTTTGGTTTGAAGTTATTTATTCTGGCTAATAAGATCTTCATTTTGTTGTTGAGTAAGCTTCTTTCTTCTGAGCACTTATTTTGAGTATGTTATTAGCTCTTGATAATTTCCATTGGTTTCCTCCAAATCTTATCTCAACCCCCTATTTTCCAATATTAACTACTCATTTGAATCATCCAGGTATCCATTTTGATCTTTATAGTAATGTAATGATTTCTTAAGAACTTCAATTTCTAACAATGTCTCCATGGATGTTTGATGTGTCGGGATTTATTTCTCTTCTAATTCTTCCACATTTGGGTACTTTCAACACATGTCCATCTAAAATTCAGATATTTTTTGTTTACCTTTATCTTTATGACCTTCCACAGGAAATTCTGAAATATGATGCAATTCTCTTTTAATGTCCTTGAGAGTTTGATCTACTGTGTAATGTTATATAACTTTAACTTTTGGATACTCATCACTTGAAGAATCTTCCACAATATTTACTACATGTTTTTGGAATTTGGAATCAAGAATAGCTTTCATATTTATCCTTAATTTATTTTTGGGCCTAGTCCTTTTGTCTCCAACTTATTCCCCGAAACTCTGAAATAGGAGTTGTTACGGAGAGAAATTCCTATGGCTTGGGGTACCACAACAGACAGCTAGACTCCAAAAATCAATCTTTCCCAATATGCAATAAAATGTCTAACACTAAAGGATCGAACCTCGTACCTTATTCCGGACGATTGAAGTAGATCCCCGTTGAGCTTTCCAATATTCAGCTTGAATTGATATAATACTTCCTCAACAACAAGTAAACAATACAAGCATACTATATTTCATGGTGTTAGATCTATTCTAGCATGTATAATCAATAATATAAAAGCATTTGACATATTCCAATGGATACAATATTCATTCAAATACACATTACTGGACAGGAAAAGATATTTCTATTAATATGAATCAGAGATTACAAGTGACAACCTCTGACGGCACGTCTGCGAACCAGAGAAACTGAATCCCCCACTTGGGCCTCCACCACCTCAATCCTCCATCACTTCGATAGCAAGCTCACTAGAAAAAGGCAAGCTTAGGAAGAAAACAACAGTGCTCCAAGGGACAAAGGGATGCAGACTCAAGCATAAGTTCTGGCAACAATGGACTATAGTTTCGTTACTCTCAATTCTCTCTTATGCTTTCAATGTCTCAAGGGGTTCCTTATATAGCTTTTCAAAGGGATACTGAAAGGTCGAATCCATGCGATCTCAAGGCATATGGAAGGCCAGGAGTCATATGAGTGGGATCCAAGTCAAGGAACGCTCCAAAAGGATTTGGATTACTCATACATCCCGATGTATGTGACTATAGGGGGAATATCCGTGTATGTACGCGGTTATCAGGGAAAAATCCATGTATATCACTTTTCTTATGTTTTTAGGGATGATCAAGGACACATCAAAAGACAAAAAGTGGTCCATAGGGGCTAATGAGTCTGCAGCGGGACAGGGGAAGGCCATACAATGTGTGATTCACCTAGTGTGGTGAAATATGCTATAACAGATGCCCCCTAATGTATGAGATCAAAGGGGTTATACAATGGCCGAAATACATTATAAGTCCATCCCAAAAATGAAGTGATGAAGGTACCCAAATGGAAGACCAGCCACCCAATCAGCATAATACCATAATACAACTCTGCATATAACTGCAAATACATATAGCAGTACCGGATACATAAGAGTACAATGGCCATGAATAGGCATGAAACATGATAACACATATGTGATCATCGCCACGTACAATATACATAGATTAGAATCTCCATGATGAAGATATACAAAGGACCATGATCTCCACAAAGGCTGAAGATATACAAGGCTGAAGGACCTGGGATTTCCGCGTATACACGCGGGTTTACTGCGCACAGTCGCGTATACCCTGGTTTTTACCTTTTTGTGGAAGATAATGGATTGCTGGGTGAATTCTGTTAGTTGCTGAGTCTCCTTTGGCACTGCCTGAGTCTGTTAATACCTCTGTTTCTGACCAGAAATGTTGTTTTTTTAGCCTAAATTTTTTCTTTTAGGAAAGTTCTTGTCATGGCATCTTTGATTTTTTTTTTGAGATTAGTGCATTAGATAATTTTTCCTTAGTGCTTTGCTGGAATGTTGTTTATGTGTGCTTGCAGAGTCTGGGGTGGATAGAATCATTCTTTTTCTTTTTGTATCTCTTTATTTTCAAAAAATCCAAAAACATTTGCTTATCATCATGCATTGCATTTTGCACTTTGCATTGTACTTGCACTAGATCTAGATTTGCTTTGGAGTAATAGTTAGGACTTCATATAGGGAAATTTGCATTCAGCATTTGAAGAAGAAATTGTGCATTACACGTAGTACGCATACCCTGTTTTCATGGACACAATGCATTTGCATTGATTGTTAGGTGTGCATTTTGCTTCTTGTTGCATCATAACACCATTAGTTGCATGACCATGTCCTATTTTTGAGTAATAAAGCCAACTAAAATCAACGCTAATTAAAATGAATTACACTCTTTTCTTTTCTAGGGTGCACCAACAAGCTTAGGTTTTAGGATCTTGGAATAGTTCATTGAAAGTTAATTCTCCAAGATCACTAAACGACAACAACTAGGTGTCTGTCCAGGGAGTGTGTGAAATCCTTGATATAACCAGCGTTCTCAGGAAGCTCCTCTCAAAAGGGAGTCAAGCACTAGGCAGTGTGAGTGGTTGTTGATTGGGATAAACCCTGGTCGATAACTGTGTAGCACCGACGATATAGCCAGGATTGTATTCGTATCTGGGGGCTCTTTCGGGAGTTTCGGGCTTTGCTACCCTGCCCATACGGTCAATCCCGCCTGCGACTGTCCGCCTGAGCGTTGATTATATTGAGGTGACCTTAGTGACCTTACCTAGGATATCGAGGGGGTACTTGTAGAGGTTATTCTGCATGTGTCCCGGCCAGGTTGGGGTCGGACAGCACAGTCGCTTTACGCGTTGAAGCTGAGGGCCACAATAATTGGTTACGTATCTCCACTTGTGGTGACAAGGGCCTCTCAAGCCTCTCCTAGGCGAGACATACCGACCACATTCGGGAGCTCACTTATCCAGCCCTTGTTTGCTTGCATTTGGCTTTAGATTTTATTAGTGATTGCTCTGTGCACGCTAGTTGGCCTAGGGTTACGTAAATAGAGAGTCTTTGCTTTTTTGTTGAGTAATTGTGGAGTCGGGTGCGGTTCCGCGCTGTTCTCGTCGGTTAGCAGGACTTCCACCTTCCACTTCTCCTCCTCCTTTGGGAGAGGGGCTTAGACTGTCCAGGCAGACTATGTCACACACTGATTCACACATCATGGAGGATCATTCAGAGACTATTCCTGAGCCACCTCCTCCCATTCGTATTGACGATGGGGAACTTACTCCTACGTACGATCCTTCACCTGACCTATCTAAGTTCGGTCCTATGATTTCCCAGATAGGATCTTTGCATGATAGACCTACTCACCCTAGGGTTGATTCCCCATTGACACGTTACCGGTATGGAATGCCGTATGATGCCGAGACTCACTTTGACCCTCCTAGCACTAGCTACGGTAGTTATGTTACGACTGGTTTTCCTCTGCACGATTTGACATTTCATGTTGAATCTGACTTTGAGCCTAGCACTATGCCTGGGGGCAATCCCATTCCTTACCTTGCGGAGAGGTTTGGGATTACTAGTCACATTGCACCTTCCATCCCAATGGTGGAAGCTCCATCTTATATACCTCCTAGGTCTAGAGTTAGTGATCCGATAGGGATACCAGGTTCCAGACGAGTGATGATAGGCACTAGTACATATCTTCTTACAGAGATTCCTTCATCCTCGCTTCCGAGTTCTTCAAATGTAAACCCTCCACCTTACTCACGTGGTCCTTCGAGTCGGCACGTAGCTACGAGTTAGATCCGTACTGCGATTACTAGACCAATTGTGTCTCAAGCCTACATACCACCCGTGGTTTCGGGAGGTTATGTTCATGTTTCTAGAGGTCAGATTGCTACTTCCATGACATATATCCCTACTTCCAGTATGTATATTCCTACTTCCGGAATGTATATCCCTACCTATGGAGTGTCTCATGGGGCATCGTAAGCGATGACCTATGGACCCTATTATGGGACGCAGTATGGACAGGTCTCTCCACCTTATGGAGGCAGGTATTCACAACTTGCTTACTCTCCTAATTACGGCTTTGTAGCTCCTACTAGTCAAGGTCCATCTCATTATGGTACTTCCACGCCACCCTATACGAGTCATACAGGAGGAGGTCACTATGGCCAAGGTCATGGTGGTAATCAATCCTATATGAACTAGGGAGTGGTCCATAGGCCTCATCATCCTAGGCTCCCTTTCCTCGCGACACTCAATATACCTGACTTATCGAGACTTACGAATGATCCTGTGGCTCATGACCCGGCTTGGCCTGCTGTCCCTACCAAGATTCCTTCAGACATACCTAAGTTTGAAGGAAAACCAAGAGAGGATCCGAGCGAACACGTTACGACATTCCACCTATGGTGCTCTTCCAATTCATTGCATCAGGACTCAGTCCGTTTGAGACTATTTCAATGCACCCTCACAGGGCCTGCGACGAAATGGTATATAGAGTTACCTAGGGGTGCCTTTACTTTGTTCGACAACCTTGCGATGAATTTCCTTAATCACTTCCAGCTACCAGTGCGCTATGATGTTGGTACTGAACTCTTGTCGACATTTCGGCAAGATAAAGCCACCCATATTTCTAATCATATTCAGGAGTGGCGTAGACGGAAGAGATTAATTAAAGCCTTTATACCGCCAGAGTTCCTCCTTGAGTGGTTCCTCAAATCTTTATTGCCATATATAGCGAAGGATGTTTCCACATCCGGAGGGCAGAATGAGGAACAAGCAATATTTAGGGTGCAGGAACTAGACTTGATCTATGCTCAGTCTGGTTTGTTATATGAGATTATACCCAACGCTCCTCGTTCTAGTTTCGATCCCAAGGGCAAACCTGGACCACATGCCGATGGCATTGTGGGTAGTGCAAGTAAGAAACCTGTAGGTTCGGTTGTGAAACAAGTTGCTCAGTTTTCAATCAACCAATCTGCCTCGGGACAAGCTACGACTTCGTCTCACCCTGCCCAAAAGGCGAATGTACTTGTTGTGCAATCGTCCGACCAGAAAGGTAACCAGCAACCCGAACGGAATAGAAAAAAGGGTAAAAACAATAATAATAAAAAGGGTGGGAATAAGAACGAAAATGCCAACAATAATGACAAGAACGGTAAAAATGATGGGGGGGACAAGCAGAATAAATGTAAGGTTAAGTTTCCTTGCAAGCTATGTAAGGACGATCACCTCACTTGTGCCCTAGGATGGATGAAGCTTCGAAGTTCATAGCACAGGGCCCAGCTGTGTTAACGAACCCTTTACCGCATAACCAGAATATGAACTCGAAGTCCCATGATCAATCTAGTGATGAATATCCTGCTAAAACTAGTGGTCATGGGTGCATTAATATGGTCCGTGCTGTGAAAGTTGTGATGCATGCGAAAGATTATACTTCGTCACAACTCAACCCAGGAAAAGAACCTGATCCACCAGGAACCCCTTTGTGCATTGAGAAACCTGCGGATAAACCTGAGGCTGCACCTCACATTCCTAAGGGGGTACTTAAGTGTTCTGGGCATAACCCAAATGCCCGAGCCGCCCAAAATTATTCAGTTGTCGAGGACTTGGGCCATACTCCTTATGCCATAGGAATTTCTCTCCGTAACAGAAATGGTGACTCTGCTGGGGTACCACAACAAACAGCTAGACTCCAGAAATCAATCTTTCCCAATATGCAATAAAATGTCTAACACTAAAGGATCGAACCTCGTACCTTATTCCGGACGGTTGAAGTAGATCCCCATTGAGCTTTCCAATCTTCAGCTTGAATTGATATAATACTTCCTCAACAACAAGTAAACAATACAAGCATAATATATTTCATGGTGTTAGATCTATTCTAGCATATATAATCAATAATATAAAAGCATTTGACATATTCCAATGGATACAATATTCATTTAAACACACATTACTGGACAGGAAAAGATATTTCTATTAATATGAATCAGAGATTACAAGTGACAACCTCTGACGGCATGTCTGCGAACTGGAGAAACTGAATCCCCCACTTGGGCCTCCACCACCTCAATCCTCCATCACTTCGATAGCAAGCTCACTAGCAAAAGGCAAGCTTGGGAAGAACACAACAGTGCTCCAAGGGACAAAGGGATGCAGACTTAAGCATAAGTTCTGGCAACAATGGACTATAGTTTCGTTACTCTCAATTATCTCTTATGCTTTCAATGTCTCAAGGGGTTCCTTATATATCTTTTCAAAGGGATACTGAAAGGTCGAATCCGTGCGATCTCAAGGCATATGGAAGGCCAGGAGTCATATGAGTCGGATCCAAGTCAAAGAACGCTCCAAAAGGATTTGGCTTATTCATACATCCCGATGTACGCGACTATAGGGGGAATATCCACATATGTACGCGGTTATCGAGGAAAAAGCCACGTATATCACTTTTCTTATGTTTTTAGGGATGATCAAGGACACATCAAAAGACAAAAAGTGGTCCATAGGGGCTAATGAGTCTGTGGCGGGACAGGGGACGGCCATACAATGTGTGATTCACCTAGTGTGGTGAAATCCGCTATAACAGGAGTATCTACATTTTTTGTACCAAAAGAAAGTTCCTGAATCATACCACCTTTCTCTTTTGTATCCCTGGGAGTATCTAGAGAAATTATCTCATCATTTTTAATTCAAGGAACACCTTCTTTTGGTCCTCGTTTTGTAAGGGTTCTGAAATAGGTTTATCATTTACATTTAACTCATTCTCTGGTTGATTATTTCCTTGTTCATGTTAGTTTTCTATGTTTCCATAGCTTAATTCCTAACTTTATTAGAATTTAATACATTTGTGGAAATTGAAACCAAGAGATAGAACAATTACAAACAAAATTGATAGTCAAACATGCAAAATTCACACCAAAGGAGACTGAAATTGGAGCATAACACTAATCTGTATTGAGTAAGTGTACAATAGCCAACCTTGTGAAGTAACAGGCTACTAAAATATATAATTACATGAGAAAATTGAATGCATAAAGATGCTATTTGAAAGAGTAAAAAAGCAGGCTTGCCAAAACTAGCCAAATCCCCCATATGTGCATAAAGCAGTTTCCAAATCTAGATAGATGCTCACAAATTTGCCAAGTCAAGAGGGAAAGATAAAGATGAATGGAAATATGACTCATACATGCTTTTATTTGGAGAAAAGGATGGAGTATGACGTGGGAAAAAAACAAGGCAACTACACCTAGTCTAGTTTTTTCTTTTGCCTTAAATCAGAAATAAAACAAGGCAGCTTTTCAGAAAAAGTAGATATGCGCTTTAGAGAATCTGGAATAAAGTAGACATGCTAAATTGGGTTTCCAGTATGTTTCCCAAGCACTCCATGACTCAATTTTATCATGTGTTGACTTCTAAGACATGTAGAAGGAAACTGGCATATAATGGAATCTAGGAAACAGGTAATAAGAGAAAAATAATTAAATTAATGTCTAATGTAGGTAACTATGGGTTGATTATGCTAACACACCCCATTAAGCCTGAATTTATGCGTAAATATCAGAAACTATAGGGCCTAGCAACAAGGCTTAGTCATCCTTTACATACTGCTTGTCTATACAACCAAGGAAAGAGGCAAAAACCCAGTGGAAAAATCCTCCCTTAAACATGGATAGGAATTTTTTTTTTGGAAATATTGTCAACAGTCATGCTTCATAGCATGATCAGCAATCCCCAGCAATGATTTTATATTTCTGAATGTCTTCTCAAAAAAAACTTTGGTGAAGATGTCTGCTACTTGTTCTGAAGATGCACAGCAGAGTAGATCAATGGTACCATCATGTACAAGCTGTCTAATGTAGTGCATATGGATCTCAATGTGCTTGGTTCACTGTCTCTGAACTGGACCATTGCAGATTTGAATGGTGCTCTAATTATCACAGTAGATAATAGTTGAAAAATCTGATTTGAAGCCACATTCTCCAAGTATCCCCTACAACCACAAACATTGAGTTGTTGCATTTACAACTCCTCTATACTCTGCTTCTGTAGATGAGAGTTCTATGGAAATTTTCTTCTTGATTGACCAGCTAATTGGTCCTTCTGCAACCGTGAACACATATCCTGATGTAGAATTTCAATCTGTGTTGTCACCTTACCAATCACTGTCAGTAAACCCAATCAAATCAAGATCATATTTTGCTTTGTAGAAGATCCCATGAGTTCTTGTTCCTTGAACAAAGTTTAGGATCCTTTTGGTTGATCTCCAGTGGATATAGTAAGACTGATCCACGTATCTCGAAACTACACTAACTACATAATATAGATCAGGTCGATTCTATGTAAGATAAAGCAAACACCCAATAAACTTCCTATACAACGTATTATTTACCATAGGAGAAGAACCTGCTTCTTCAAGCTTAACTCCTGAAAGGAAGGGAGTCTTGCTTGGATTGCAATATTTCATGTTGAACTTATTTAGAAAATCAAAATCATAATTAGACTGATGTACTTTGATTCCATGCTAGGATTGAGCAATTTCAAGACCCAAGAATTGGCTCAACAATCCCAAATATGTCATAGAAAATGCATGGTTCATTGCATCCTTCAAGGAGGCAATCTCTTTCTTTGAACTTCCTGTAATCAGTAGGTCATCCACACATAAAAAATATCATCAAATAACCATGAATCAGCTTCAAATAGACATTAGGATCAGACTTGCATTGAACAAAACTCAGTGACAGTAGAAAGCCATCAATCTTAGCATACCGAGCCCTGGGGGCTTGCTTGAGCCCATACAATGATTTCTTTAACCCGCACACTAAATATGGATTAGAAACAAACCCTTCAGGTAGCTGCATGTAAATCTCTTCAGTGAGATCTCCATTTATGAAAGCACACTTCACATCCATGTGATGTACCTCCCACTGCTTTGAAGTTGCAATGGCTAGAGCTAGCCTTATGGAGTCCATATTTACCACTAGTGCAAAGGTTTCATTATAGTCAATACCATGTACTTGTGAGTATCCCTTGGCTACCAATCTTGCCTTATATTTCAAAGGTGAACCATCAGCAGTAAAATTAGTCTTGAAAACCCACTTACATTGAACTAGCTTCCTCCCTGGGGGAAGATCAACCAGTTCCCAAGTGTTGTTCTTCTGGAGTGAGCTGAATTCTTCTTTCATGGCTGTTTTCCATATTGGATCATGTGATGCATCTTCATATGTCTGTGTATCTGATTCAACCATCAGATAGAACTTCTTAGCAAATAGAGGATCTTTCACACAAAGGGAACTCTCAAATTGAGATCTAGTCCTCCTAGTGTCACTAGGATTTCAAGCTAGTTCCCTAGCTGCATGAATGGTATTTGCTGCCAATTTTGGTCTTGTAGAACTGTTAGGATCTGCGATCAAATCATAATTATCAGAAATATTAGAATCAGCAAACTCATTAGTCTCTTCACTTACAATCAATGGTTTTGGAGGTGAAGAGGACTCTCCAAATTCAACTGTTACTAAAGGCTCTTCTTGGAACTAAACACTTATTTCAATGAAATATTTGTTAGTACTCAAGTTGATCAGCTTGTACCCTTTTGAATCTTTAGAATACCCAACAAATAATCACTCTTGTCTTTGGGGTTGCAAAGCCTTCCTCTTTTTAGTTGGAATTCTATCCCAAGCCTTTGAGCCAAAAATCATAAAATGGTGCACATCTGGCTTGTGCCCACCTCAAGCTTCGAAAGGAGTCATACCATCAAGCTACTTATGAGGCACCCTATTTTGGATGTAGGATGCATAGTTTATAGCCTCGGCCCAAAACTTAGATGGCAAAGTCTTAGCCTCCATCATGTAGGTTGCCATCTCCTTCAGTGATCTGTTCTTTCTCTCAGCAACACCATTTTGTTGTGGTGTGTAAGGGATCGAATGCTGCATCTGAATACCTGCATATTTACAATACTGAATGAACTCAGACTTGACATAGTCACCACCATTTTCAGATATGAGGATCTTGAGTTTCCTCCTAAACTGGTTTTCAACCAAGGATCTAAATACTTTGAAGAGGTCAAAATATTCATACTTATGCTTTAGGAAGTGAACCCAAAAATACCTGGAAAAGAGGGAATGGACCAGAAATGTCACTATCGATCAGCTCAAGAGGTGTAGAGCTTCTCTCATGACTAGCTTTCTCATACTTGTGCTCTAGGTGTTTTACTAGGATACAATCTTGATAGAGTCCCTTAAAAAACTTGATCTTTGGTAACCCTATGACCATATATAAGTTTCACTCAAATCATAAATATTCTTGTAGTTGAGANTTGCTTGCTTCATTAGCATGAATCAGAAGAGCAGAGGGGTTTGAGTAGGGTAGAAAATGGGAAAACTTGTATACCTTCGAAGTGTGATCAATAACACCTTTTGCTATGAATTTACCATTTGAAATCTCAGTGATTTCAACATCATTAGGGGAGAAGATGACCTTCTTTGGAGACCTAGTATGAGTCATCTGATACACTGACAAGAGATTGGAGGCAAGACCTAGAACATACAACACATTATTGAACTTACCATGGTCAATATCAATCCTTCCCTTCCCCAAACTGTTAGTGAGAGAGCCATCTCCAAAAAATATTGGTGGACCTTTCGACATGTCAAGAGAGGGGAATGTCTCTTTTGTTGAAACCATATGTCTAGAAGCTCTAGAGTCTATGATGAAGCTAGGAGAGCTTGCTGTGACAGTAGCCAAGGAATGTAAACTATCTCTATCCTCTGAATTTGATCATCCTTCCCTCTTATTTGAGCAATCAGGAAGGGAGATGTTATTCTTTTCTAGGAGTTGGGTCGACATGTCAATTTTCTTCTTTATACAAGATATCTCAGAATGATAGCCCTTATTGTGGTATGCACACTTTCTCATTTCTCCTTTATTCTTCTTCTTCTGGGAGTTCTTCTTGGAACCTTGGGGCTCCTCTTGAGATTTGTTCTTGTCTCTCTTTTTCTTAGGTGTATTTTTAGCTTTTTTATTGCTTTTTGAATCCACCCTTGAATCTCCAGCAACCAAGTCTTTGTCTTTGGAAGGTTTGATGGTGCCCATCATCACCAACTTATCTTGCTCTTGTGTGAGGGATTCCATGAACTCTGCAAGCTTAGGAATCTTCTAGTCTCGGGCTGTCAACTTGGTGGCATGCAAGGTAAAAAAAAACAATGAATAGTTAGGACCAATCTTAGAGAGTATGTCCAAGACTAGTTTCTCTTCCTTCTTTTCAATCCCATACTGTTTCAAATGTAAAACAAGGGCCTTAAACTTAGAAAAGTAGAGTTGCAATGATTCAAAGCTACTGGGACTCAAAGAGATCGGATCATTCTCAATTTGATGTCCTCTCATCTCATCTATCTTTCCAAAAATATCTTATAGCTTATCCCACACTTCATTAGGTGATGTCAATCCATCAATATGGAAGAGGAGGTCTCTTGAAATGCTCAGACACAAAAGACCATAGGAATCATCCCTCTTGTTGTGCCATTTAATTTTCCTTGTATCTGCATTGTGCTCTACCTCAGTTTCCATAGTCACCCTATAGATACCTTTAAATATCAACAATATCTCCATCTTATATTTCCACTCAAAGAAATTGAATGGATTCAAGATGATCTTCTGAGATTAGTCCATAGCTCAAAAACTGTGCCCTCCAGTTAGCAGAATGCGCTCCTAGTCAAGATGTCGAACCTGAAATAGAAATATGGAAGGACAAAAATTGATATACAAAGGCTCTGATACCATGTAGAAACTGAACCCAAGATATAGAACAATTACACTCACAAAATTGCTAATCAAACATGCAAATTTCACACCAAAGGAGACTGAAATTGGAGCATAACACTAATCTGTTTTGAGTAATTGTACAATATCCAAACTTGTGAAGTAATAGGCTACTGAAATATATAATTACATGAGATAATCAAATGCATAAATATGCCGTTTGAAATAGTCAATTAGTAGGCTTACCAAAACTAGTCAAATCCCCAATAGGTGCATAAAGCAATTTCCAAATCTAGGTAGATTCTCACGAATTTGCTAAGTCAAGTGGGAAAGATAAAGAGGGATAGAAATACAAATCATACATTATTTTATTTTGAGAAAAGGAGGGAGGATGACGTGGGGAAAAAACAAGGCAACTACACCTAGTCTAGCTTTTCCTTTTGCCTTAAATCAGAAATAAAACAAGGCAACTTTTCAGAAAAAGAAGATATGGAATTTATAGAATTTGGAATAAAGGAGACATGCTAAATTGAGTTTCCAGGATGTCTCCCAAGTGCTCCATAACTCAGTTTTAGCATGTGTTGACTTCTAGGACATGTAGAAGGAAACTAGCATAGAATGGAATCTAGGAAACTAGGTAATAAGACGAAAATAATTAAATTAATGTCTAATGTAGGTAACTATGGTTTGATTATTCTAACAACATTTTCATAATAACAATATAAATAGGATCACTAAAATAAACACAATCACAAGGTACACAACAATTTACCCTAGGAAAACCCTAAAGGGAAAAACACAGCAAAGCTTCCTCAATATAGACTACCAGTATACAATGACCAAAGAACAAAGTCTCATCAAGTAAGAGACCAAACCCCAAGAATAAAATATAAGAAACCAAAGAAACTGGTCCTCCTCCTTCTCTGTATGTCCTTCTTTCTCTCTTGCGTGCAATACGAGTGTGAGTGTGTGTGTATAAATGTGGCCCTGCACCTCCCTATTTATAATAAACTTCCCAACTGAAATTTTACCTAGCCAGGACAACCTACCTGAATGGAAGGGCCGACCTACCTAGGTACACTTCACAATTATAATTATATTTATCTTTTTTGGGTGCTATTAACCCAATTTGCAACTGGGGGTTTACCCCATGATTTTTACAGGACCTTTTACATTAGTAACATTTCCTAAAGGAGGAATAATAATAATGTGAAGTACAAGTAGAATATTCTTTGAAGTTACATTATTTCAACAACCCCTCTTAATAAGAAGGGTATTCTACTGACATCAACAACAATTGGTGTGGCCTGACACAACATCATCTGAAGGAGAGAGAGAGGAAACATCATCAACATCATGTTTTCGAACATTGTATGGTACATTTATAGATCATTCAAAGTTTTGAACAACATCATATTCAACACAGAGATGGAGTATCAAAATATTGAGTACAAAGCTGAAGTATGATCATCAACAATTTCAGTATAGAGATGAGGTATCATCATCAACATCTTCAGTATAGAGCTGAAGTATCATCGTCAATATCTTCAGTACAGAGTTGAAGTATCATCATTTGCAGCATGGAACTGGGGCATTATCATTTGTAGGAACATCATCAACATCATGGAGCTAGAGTATCATCATCTGCAGCATGGAACTGGAGCATCATTTGCACTATGAAGCTGAAGCATCATCATCATCTGTTGGAACAACATCAATAACATGGATTTGGAGCATCATCATCTGCAACATGGAACTAGAGCATCATCGGCAATATGAAGCTATAGAATCGTCATAATCTGTTGGAACATCATCATATGCAATATGAAACTGAATCATCATCTACATGATGGGATTGGTGCATCAGCATATGTAGTATTGAACATAATCATCTGCATACAAACTGATACATTACTAACATCGACAGGACAAGGTTGGCTCATCAACATAAAGATGGAATAACAAAAACAACATGTGACAACATCATCAACAACTCAAGGCTGGAGTAACATCATATATTGTAGGTATAACGACAACCTACATGATATTTCCTTTCAGAATTACGAGATCATGGAAAACACATCTGTGGTACTCAGAGAATCTTTCCTTTCGGAATTATGGGATCAAGTGTTTATGGAGCTACCAATTATAAACACATATATACATAGGATGATCCTTCCTTCCAGAATTATGGGATCAAGTCCACTACTAACATTCTGGAAGATCCTTCCTTTCAGAATTACGGGATCAAGTCCACTACTAACATTATGCATGATCCTTTCTTTCAAAATTATGGGATCAAGTCCACTACTAACATTATGGATGATCCTTCCTTTTGGAATTATGGGATCAACTCCACTATCATCAGCTTTAAGATGATCCTTCCTTTTGGAATTACGAGATCAATTCTAAGGATGATTAGTCCTTCCACGTCAACATTTAATATAATCATTCCTTTCAGAATTACAAGATCAAGTCTAAGGATTATTAGTCCTTCCACATCAACATTTTAGACGATCCTTCCTTTCAGAATTACAGGATCAAGTCTAAAGATTATTAGTCCTTCCACATCAACATTTAAGGCGATCCTTCCTTTCATAATTATAGGATCAAGTTGAAGGATGATTAGTCCTTCCAAATCAACATTTAAGATGATCCTTCCTTTTAGAATTATGGGACCAAGTATAAGGATGATTAGTTCTTCCACATCAACATTTAAGATGATCCCTTCTTTCAGAATTATGGGATCAGGTCCTAACAATAATTAGTCCTTCCACATCAACATTTAAGATGAACCTTCCTTTCAAAATTATGGGATCAAGTCTAAGGATGATAAATCCCAACTTCATCATCTTGGATGATCATTCCTTTTGTAATTACGGGATCTAGTCCAACAAGATCAACTTTTAAAATGATCCTTCCTTTCAAAATTATAGGATCAAGTCTAAGGATGATCAATCCTAAGATCAACAAGATCAACATTTAAGATGATCCTTCCTTTAGAAATTATGAGATCAAGTATAAGGATGATTAGTCCTTCCACATCAACATTTAAGACCATCCTTCCTTTCGAAATTACAGGATCAAGTCTATGGATGATCAATCCTAACATCAACAAGATCAACATTTAAGATGATACTTCCTTTCAAAATTATGGGATCAATTCTAAGGATGATCAGTTCTAACATCAACAAGATCAACATTTAAGATGATCCTTCATTTCGGAATTACGGGATCAAATATAAGGATGATTAAACCTAACATCAACAATATAAACATTTAATACAATCTTTCCTTTTGGAATTACAGGATCAAGTCTAAGGATGATCAATCCTAACATCAACAACATCAACATTTAAGATTATCATTCCTTTCAGAATTATGTGATCAAGTCTAAGGATGATCAATCCCAACTGAGCTACCTGATAAGATCAGGATTCAACTCAGTATCCCTTTCGATGTAAGTCCTTATGGTAAAAAACAAGCTTGTCTTGAAATTGTTCAAACTTCACATTAGGCAGAGACTTAGTCAACACATATACAACCTGCTCATCTATGCTCACATATTGGAGATTTATAGCTCCCTTCTTCACCATGTCACGAATGTAGAATTAACCGATTTCTATGTGCTTTGTCTTATCATGGAACATGGGGTTCTTTGTCATATTGATGCAGATTTTGTTATCACATAGAATCACAGTAGAATCCATCTCCAGATCAAATATATCTAATAACAACTTTCTAAGACATATGGCTTCACAATTAGCGGAACAAGCTAAAATATATTCTACTTCTGCAATGCTGATAAAAACACTCGACTACTTCCTTCTTAGCCATGAGATCATGGTTGACCCCAGAATGAATCATCCTTCTGAAGTGCTCTTTCTATCTGAGACACTTCCTGTGCAATCTGAATCTATATAACCATACAATCTGAAGTCACGATCTCTAGTATAACTCAGACTATAGCTTATCGTACCTTTAAGGTACCTCATCACATGCTTTGCTACTACCAAGTGAACATGTTTGGGTTCAACAAGATACTAACTCAATTTTTTCACAACAAATCATATATCTGGTCGGGTATTCATCAGATACATCAACGAACCAATGATATGTTGGTATAGTGTCACATCCACTAATTCTAACGAAGAGTCAACCAACAAATTCAAGTGTGTATCCATGGGTGTGGCCATGGCTTCACATTCCAACATGTCAAACCTTTTTAGGATTTCCACTGCATACTTCCCTTGGTTAAGGAAGATCTCTTCTGGTCTCTACCATACTTCAAGACATAAAATAATGCCTCAAACCAAGGTCTTTCATTTCGATATCTATAACGATCTTCTTCTTACACACTGAGATTTGCTTCTCATTACATTAGAGGAAATTTCAATTTAAAATGGGCCTTCCAAAAATAATACAAATTCCATGTCATCATGTATTAGCCAATGAAAATTCTTTAAAATTAAAAAAGGGAGCACCTCTTAAACAATTTTTTAATATAAATTTTTTAATGTCATCATCACGTTTTTTCAGGTATTTCTTGTTTTTGGGGTAGCAGGGCCCGTAAAAAGTATGCCAAGTGGGTACTTGTTGGATGTGTAATTTAATTACACATCCAATGATCTCTCCCAATCGAAATTTGAGTAAAAACACAGGGAGACATGTCAAAAATATGAACAAAAATGTAGTTTTTTCTTTTCTTCCTCCAAAATTAATAAAAAATATTTTATTATTTTAACTATTATTTTATTAATTTTCCTTAGGAGGCCCATTTTGAGTTGAAATTTCCTCTAATTCCTATCAGGAATGAGTCATCCACATATAACAATAATATGAAATGTTCATCATCCATGACCTTGAAGTAAAGGTTAGGACCATCCTTACTTTTGGTAAATCCCAAGCTCATAAAAAAACTATTGATTCTTCGATACCAAGCTCTTGGAGCTTGTTTTAGTCCATATAGATCCTTCTTTAATTTACAGATATGTGTTATTATGCCTTTGAATTCAGAACCTTGTGGTTGTTCTATGTACACTTCTTCTTCAATAACACCATTTAGGAACGCTGTTTTCACATCCATCTGGTGTAGCTTCCATTTAGTCTTGGCTACTAGTGACATGATGGTTCTGATAGAAGTGTACCTTGTTGCAAGAGAAAATGTCTCTTCATAATTGATTCCTTCCTTTTTGAGAGAATCCTCGAGCCACAAATTTGGCTCTGTACTTCTCAATACTTCCATCAGCTGTATGTTTTATCTTGTAGATCCATTTGGAAGATACCACACTTTTGTCTTCTGTCTTGGGAACTATTTCCCATACATCATTCATCATTATGGATTGATATTCTCCCATCATAGTTTCTAACCATTATTTATTTTGAACAGTTGCTTCAAAACAAGTAGGTTCTTTGTCTACAATATCACACACAAAAACCACATAACTAGGAAATGGCTTTGGCTTATTTCTCTCCCTTGTGGAGCCTTTTGGAGCACCATACCTTTCTGCTTCTTCAATAATATCACATACCCAAGCTGGATTTATCTTGTGTGAGATATTCATGTGGGGAGGTTCTTGGGGATCCAATATATCATTTTCTTCTAAAACCTCATCATCATGAGAAGGTGTAACTTCCTTCATCGGTTCTGCAGCTCTAGGGGCTATAACTTCTTCATATGTTTCTAGTTGTTCTTTGAATTGAGAGACCCTTGTGAAGTATTCATGGATAGATTCACCCTTGCTCATCTTTGTAATTTTCAGTTGGGATATCAAGTTCATGTTTAAGTTGATGTTTCTTCATTCATACATTCCTAATAGGGCATCAAACATCTCCTCAGGTGTATCCTTAGAGGATACTTGATGAATCAAGTGATCCTTGATTGAATCCTCTATGATCCTCTTAGCCTTGATCATATATTTCTTGTAATTTTATTTTGCTTCATATTCTTTGGGTTCTAACACAACTCCCTTTATAAACTTTGCAATATCATTCTCTTCTAGAATGAGTACTATTCTATATTTCCAAGCACGAAATTTTATACCTTCCAACTTGTCATCAAGCTTTGTGCTTGGATCCATCTTGTCCTAGAGATCAGAAAATGACAACAAATGAAAATTTCTTAGAAATGAAAACTGTACTCACCAAAATATGTGCTTGACTGACTCGAGTATGATGGTACAGTCAGCTTATGAAGAATCCAAATTATACCCCTTGAAATTGGACTTGCAAGATTATGGACTCCAGTTTCTGGTTTTCCGGATTCAAGCCAAAGTATAGCTGGATTTTCTGGAGGATATACCTACTGGAAAAAATTGATCTAGGTTCCAAAATATGGGCCTGGGAGGGGTGCACTTCCCTATGTCATTTGCACTAAAAAATTCCACTTTATCTGAAAACCCTAATTTCCTTATCCAGAGAAGGATGGAGAGATTTACCTCATGAAAGATTATCTTTTAAGGATGGATCTGATACCATGTTATATTTTCTATGTTTTCATAGATTAAGCCCTAACTTAATTAGCATTTAATACATTTTCATAATAACAACATAAAGAGGATCATTGAAAGAAACACAATCACAAGGTACACAACAATTTACACTGGGAAAACCCAAAAGGGAAAAACCCAACAAAACTTCCTCAGTATAGATTACCAGTATGCAATGGCCAAAGAATAAAGTCTCATCAAGTGAGAGACCAAACCCTAAGCATAAAATCTAGGACACCAAATACATTGGTCCTCCTCCTCCTCTATCTAGCCTTATTTCTCTCTCTTGTGCAATACAAGTGTGAGTGTGTGTCTATAAATGAGGGAGGGAGCCTCCCTACTTATACTAAACTTCCCAACTAACATTTTACCTAACCGGTCTAACCTACTTGACTGGAAGGGTCGACCTACGTGGGTAAACTTCACAATAATAATTATATTTATATTTTCTAGGTGCTATTGACCTGACTTACAACTGAGGGTTTACCCAATGACTTTTACATGACCTTTTATAGCGGTAACATCTCCTAAAGGAGGAATAATAATAATGTGAATTGCAAGTAGAATATTCTTTGAAGTTACATTATTTCAACTAATCAACCTTCCTTTTCTTCCCTCATGGATTTTTACCCTTGGTTTTATTCTCTGCTTCTTCACCATCAACCTGTACCCTTCTATCATTTTGGGTTTCGAGTGTCTTTGGTTCAAAACCTGACTAGAACAAAAAGTGCTACCAAGATCGATCATGCTTCTTTACGTCAGTCACTATTAACAATTTAACTATCCCATGGTGAAAAACAAATGACTGGTGTGACCAGGATGATTTTTTACCCTTGTAAGAATTTGTTCAATGATTTTGAACAAGTAATAGGATAAATTTAACCTAGATTGTCCATCTAGATGCAAAAGAAACCTTAAATGATACCTGAAACAATAGAAAATCGGCCTCCACATGTAATGTAACGCTATACAATGCTAAGCACATCCCTCCACTCCTATTTGACATTATTAAGATGAATACCCTTTCTCCAATGTATATTTTCATAACCATGCAATAGTTATAGGCTTAAATCAACCTCGAATAGATGTTTTTTGAACCATCGTTCACCCTCAATAGGCATCCTTCTTGCCTCTACAATCGAACCCTCGTTTACATCAAATTTTAGGGTTTGAAAATTCATAGATGAATTTTTGTAATTCTTTGCAAAAGCTTTAGTTACTTCCACATTATAACCACTGACTTTTTCAAAGAAAGAGAACCATCCCACGTCCCTCAGCATTTTAGCACATTGGGGAAATTCTTCGGCCCATTTCAAATTCACCACTTCGAGCCTGCAAATTTCACCACTGATCTTCTTGATTTTTACAACCATCAAACCCTGCTAGATCATATACCTCTGCAACAACATGAATTCAAATTTGAACATGTGTTTTGATATGGAGCAGCTAACCAAAACCAAGAAACTGGGTCACATTAAATGAGAAAGTGAGGTTAAATAAATCCAATGCATCGGGTTCGATGAACTTCATCATATCTGGAACAACTGGTACATGATCTCTATCAGTAATTATGAGCATACACTCCTCCATTCAAAAGGTTCCCAATCTAGGACAAGTGTCAAAACCTTATTTTAATGATTTGACAATCCAATAATGCTAGCTTGCAAAATGTTTATGTATTTCACTGTCGGAATGTACTATGATAATCATAAGGCACATAATTTCAATGTTGAATTAATTTGGCATATAACATAATATTTGTAAATACCTTATGGAATAATTAATGAATATGAGCCATATTTTATCACATTTACCATAAAAATACATAAAGGAAGTAACAAAATTATTAGGCAAGCAATAGACTATAACCTAAAGAACATAATTACATTCTAAGAAAATATGATCTACTAATAAAACCTAAGGTAAAACTAGGATACAACTCCAGTTCTAACATGATCTATTCACTGAATTTTTTTAAACAAATTTGGCTTTAGTTAAAGCCAAATCCCATTGTCTTGTATATATTTAACTAAATTTGTCAATAGGCTACCAATAATTTTCTAACCACCTTTGTTTTATCATCCATATAGACATGATATGCCAAGATAAACTACAATTTGGAACCCATTTTCTTTCAAAGGGTTCTCCAAAAATGTCCAAGGAATCTAGTATCCCTATTTGAAGTGATAATTCTAGGTAGTATATGTAACCTCATTACCTCCTTGAAAAACAACACAACCACATGGGTACTATCATTGTTCTTACTTCATATTATGAAGCATGTCATTTTAGAAAATATGTTCATTACAACCACCATTAAATCATTACCACTATGTGTCTTAGGAATTCCATAAACAAAATTGATGCTTATGTCTTCCCATGGTTTCTTGGGTAAACGTGAAGGAGAATATAAACTTATGTTTTGGTTCTTTCCTTTGGCCACTTGACAAATTGTGTTGCACCCAACAAACCTCTTTACCTCTCTATTGATTCTATACTAAACATACTTTTACTCTACCAATGATTTGGTCTTATCCATTCCAAAGTGTCCAAATAAACCTCTACTATGGAGCTATGGAGTGATATTTCCTCTGAATGAACTCTATGGAATACATAAATTTGTATTCTTAACTAAGAATATCTCTTAGATGTGAAAATACAAGCAGGGCATTCTACATGTATTCCAAGGCTCCTTACGATTCCTCCATCCTTATGAAAAATCAACATCATGTACAGACAATTACTTCAACTTTTCCAAGTTGACCAATTCATTAAACATCAACAAAATCACTTAGTTAGTTAACACATCTACAACCTTATTGAATTTTCCAAATTCTAGTTCCAAGCAAATCAGAATATTTTGAAAATATCCATTATATCAAATGTCTTTGGCTCATCTTACCTTGACTTTAATGGATTATTGCACCTTATGATTATTAAACAATAGAATTATCTTGGTAGCAGATATTGCCTTTGAATATTTAAATATTGGATAATTACATAAAAAAATTTCATAAACTTATTATTTTTTCTTTAAATCATACAAATTCTTGCTAAAGAATTGTATGGGATTACCTTGTTGGCTCTAAACTACTCCAATATTTGAACCACTTGATTCACATTATACTTGAAACACGTTTATGAAATCTTGGATTACTATATTTACTATTTGATTACCTTCCTCTTCAATACCTAAAAATACTTTGTTGTTGATCCTGTTCACTAAAAAATTACCTCATTCATGCATTTAGTTTGTGGCACACAAATCCTACTAAATATATTGATAAATATCCTATACAAGTTTTCCAAGACATGAAAAATTATCACATAAAATTTTCATTTGGATTCTAACCATTCAACAATATATCTCATTTGTAAATTTCCATGGATATGCCACTTCAAATAGTTCATCCTAACAAATCTTACAAGTTTCTAGAAACTCTTATTATGCAGTTTTTTAATTCAAGATTGAAATTTAATTTACTATCTTAGCACATGAAATAAGAAGATATTGAAATGAAAGAACCAAAATAAAATAATACAACATCCACAATATGAGTGTGATATGTACCGTGGGAAACCCAATACGGGAAAAATCGGTGAGAAGGTGAAAATTATGACTTGCTCTTTTCTTCTTAGTTATGATATGCAATAATAAATTGAACTCCTTATGGAGTTACCATGGTCATTGTGGATTTTATGCTGGTATATGGTATTCTACTTCCTATCTTTTACTCTAACTTTCCATATCCTTTCTCTTCTCAACTGTGGAACAATAATCCAATAGAGAAAGAATGGAACCCCTTCCTTTCCTATTGTCCTATTATTTAACAATGTATTCATAAATTTCATGGTTAGGGTTAGGTTTTTTGCTTAGCTCAACTCCCAATCAATGTTAGTGTTTTGGACCCTATAGAATATTATTGAAATTACATATGTAACTAGTTTCACATGTGTGAGTAATCTAATTTTATGTGACATTGACACTGTGTGATGGTGGTAAAAAAGACATGTCAACATGTGTGAGTCACTGGAAATAAGGTAATATTTGGGTCACTAGAAATATCTTGATGTGTAGAACACTAAAATTTCATATGATGCCTTAAACATACTCTATATTTATCTCAACCCCAAATCCAAAATAGGACCTACACCTAAAATGGGCCCTACAAACTAGTAGCTTTGTATGTTTTTACCCAAAAAGTACCAAAGTAGATACAAAATTTTATAGTGGTCCATTTCAAATAATTAGTCCCCAATTTGGGTGGACTTGGTCCTAAAATATTTTTACTAAAGGAGTTGAAGAATGATTTTCTATATCTTCTTCATAACGAACCATTTGTTTTTTGCTACAAGTTTTTTTCACCCCCACCTTGCTAGAGTTCATACTACCCTTGTCTATTTTATTTATACTTCTGATAAAAAAATTATCCTATACTAACTATGCTTTATATTCTAGTGTCAAATTTTATAAGGTAGATTAGAGTCGCTCATCAGCTTCTTGGTCAAACATAGAAGGCTCATAGAGTTTCAAATTACCTGCATTCACTACTTAGTTAGTGCACATATGTGGGGGTAGATTGAGTATATTTTCACTATGAACTACCTTCTCTGATATTTGAAAAATGACATACCATAGATCCTTGACCTTATTACTAGGACTTGATGACCTTTCTTTTTCATATACATAACTGGACTATGTCTCCATCGTTGAATGCGTTCTTAGTTGTATGTTTAAGGCTGTGTTTGGGCTTGTACTTTTCCTATGACATATTCAATGTTTCCTATACATGTGAATGGATTTGATTCACTTTATCAATGATTGTTTACATCTTCATTTCTTCTTGTTTGGTTTCTACACTCACTCCTCCTTGTTGTCCACATACAACATCTAAGGGAAAAGGTAGAAAATCTCCAAAGCAAGTTTCAAAACGGACTTTTTGTAGAAGTGTGGGATATTCTATTATAAGATTGTTGAGTATAAATAAAATTTCATCCAAAGTACTTGTATGTCTCTAATTTTAACCTCTCAAAATATGAACCAATGTGTATCCCAAAAGGAATTGAGAAATCTGGTATCTCTAGTTGAGATGATGCTCCTTGGTATCCCATAGTGCACCCATACATTTTTGAAGAAAATGTTTGCACATATTTCCCCTTGATTATCTTTTTACAATTCATGAGAATGCACCTCTTACTAAACTTGTTAATTACCACAAATAGATTGACATCCCTCTTCCTAGTTCTTGTAAAACCACCCATGAAATCGATGGAGATGCTCTAAAATGGTATAGTTGGTACAAGTAAGGGATGGTATACATATTTATTCCTATTAATATGATTTCCATTACAACAAAGTATGCTTGGTCAAAAAAACCAAGATACTTTTTCTTTCATTTTCAGTTAATACACATACCTCTATGAGTTGGAAAATTTCTTTCCAACATCAAAATGACATATAACTTTGGATCTAATAAACTGAATTATTTCACCTTAAGGAATATAGAGATCATCCAACTTGTAGAGAAACCCATCTTGGAGATGAAAACCAACTTTGTTATTATCTTCTTCTACAAGAACTTGGTCATGTAGAGTTGATCATGGGTCAAAGGATCTATGTACATGAGAGTACCTAAATTTTTTTTATCTTGGATGTCGATGGTCTTAAGAGAATTTGTGCCAACTTATCAATGCTTCTATTCTTATATTTGATGATAAGATGAAATTGTTCTAAAAATCCAATCTGTTTGTGGTGTTTGGTTTTTAAAATTATACTTTGGGACAACCAATATTGTGGCAACTAGTGATTGGTGTGTATTATGGTCTCATTTCCCATAGGATAGTGTTTCCATTTCTTAATATCTTGAACCAAATAATATAAATCCTTGTCATATGTAGGGTATTTTAGGACCCCACCATGGAACATTTTATAATGATAGCATATTGGCCTACAACCTTGCACCAATATCACTCACATATCATATACACTTTCATATATCTCCACTTCAAGGGGATTTTACAAATTAGGCAACATGAAAATAGGTGCACTATTGGTGTACATGCACATTCATTTTGAAACATTTTTTTTCTTTCTAATGATCTAGATGGATATCGGTGGCTACTCGCCTATTCCACTAGCTCAAAATAGTTTTTCCAGTTTGGCAGTTTTTTGGGTTGGAGGAGTGCTCCAGATGGATATTAGTGGCCACCCACCTATTCCACCAGCTCAAAATAGTTTTTCCCGTTTTGTAGTTTTTATATATTTTCATGTCCAAAATTTCTAGGGCCATTTTGAGGTACTATTTTTTTTTTTGGGACATGCAATAGTCCATTTGTAACTGGAGGATGAGAGAAATGTGTGCTTCTCAACTAGACCTTTCCAATGAGCTAACGAATTCCCTAAACATGTACCATATGAAAAAGTTATGCCCCTGAGAAGTTCACACCTCAACTAACCACCTCAAGACCCGCAAACCATTTTATGGATCATCTCTTGGGGTTAGGTTTTTGGATGTTTGGGTTTTCACACTCATGCTTATGATAAAAATACCCTTAATCCTCCTTTTGTAATAATCTTTTGACAAATGAGTGTAGCCATCACATATCTTCTCATAGATATAGCTACCACTATTCTAGATACTTTTATTTTATAGTATATTTTTGTTTCATTCATTTAATAGAATATGAGTTTATTGTATCATCGTGTCTCTTGCAATATACATTTTTATGTGAGTATATATATGCTCTTTCATTTTTTTCTCACATAAATATAGATTAGTGGCATCAAAGCAATTTTAGCTTTTTTGTCTTGCAATGCATGTCCCCAACAAGATATGGATATCAATAGTTGGGTCTTGAACTAGTTAAGCTTGAGAAAAGACCACCCTTAGTGGCCCAAACTACCTCCCATGGCCTAGGAAAAGAGAGACAATGAAGGAGGAGATCCTATCAAGCTATTGCTCGAGGAATCCCTTGCATAAAAAAGGAATGAGATGATAGAAAATTTCTTGTAGATCCTTCTATGGATATCGATAGTAATGGAGGGATCATCAAGAAGTCACTTCGGAGGAGCCACACCCTTCAAGGTATAATTTAACTTTGATATCCATGTATTTGAAGTCCATACCGATGATCATTCCCTAGATAAATGGTTGAGTTTGCTAGAAGGGTATTTCTTTGTACACAATTTATTCTATAGGGAAAATATCACCTTTGCACTCCTTAAGGCTATCCCTCATGTCAAAAATTGGCAGGAAACTTATTGTGATCAAAACTTAACATAGGAGTCTGGAATGTTTTAGGCCAATCCCACTTGGGATTCTTTTATAGATGTTGTTAAAGAACANACGTTATTGTAAATATTAGGAATATGAAGAGACTCTCGGATGTGTGATCCCAAGAGTCATTGTAAATGTATAAATAAAGGCATTCTATGGAGAAATAAAATGAATTCAGGAGTTATCTCACTTGACAGTGGTATCAGAGCGATTAATAACTCCTGCATGTACAGTCTGCATTCTACTGCTATCTGCACCCTGGGCTTTCCTCAGTATGCAGATTGCATGCATTGGTGCATGCGCTAGCTGCTCTAACGTTCATGAGTGATGCGATAGTATTTCTCTGAGTAAAATGCTTTCTCTACTCCTCTCAGCCCCATCCATTCTCTGTGTGATGTGATAATCCCTGTGATAGTCAGCATTTTAGTTTTTGCCATCTTTCCTGCTTGTAGTTTGCAGACTCTCCTCAAGTCTAAATATCTGCGTGCCTCTGTGCCATTTCAACAAGGCACTTATTTTCTGAGTAAGAACATTTCATATCCTTCAATCTAGCCATTATTCTCTTCCCTCTACTATTCGATATTGTTGGCTCAGCTCTGGCATATGCCATCTGTGTAAACAAACCTGGAAGATGCCCATTATTTCTTTGATTCCTCTCTGTAGTATGTTTTCTCTCAGCGATCCACTGCACAACCCTAATCCGTTGAACCTTGGTGCAATTGGAGTTGCATTAAGTGTGTGAGACCATTCACTATTGTTGCCGGTGCATAAAATCAGATACGTTGAATACTAGTGCAATTGGAGTATCATTGAGTACTGTGTAAATATTACGATAGAGCTGCATTGAAGACTGATGTAATGTGGAGAAGTCCTAACATTCCTGTGGTGGATCCCTGTTGAAGTCTGGACTGATTTTGCTTGCGACTAGTGTTGGAACTGTCCCAATTATGTGCTATCATGCTATCGTTGATGACTATTGTATGAAGAATCCAAATGCTTTGTGTTGAAGCTTGTTGGTTAAGCTTGTCAGTAAATCTCGTTGGTGACTTCCTTGATCCCGTTCTCTGCCTTGCAAACTCAGTATTCACAACTGATAATTCACTGGAGATTGAATTTGTGTTGTTTCTGTTGCAACTGCTTTGAAGATTGAAGATCATTAGTGAAGAGATATTGTTCTCTTCAACTGCGTGAAGTGTGACTGTGTTGATTGAAGTTGTGATATGTTGATGTAATTCCTTTGAATGCCAGTGACTTAATACTGATAGTGAATATTCACATAGTTTCTAAAGTGTATGGAGGTAAAATCTTGGTGTTGTATTTACTTATAACCGTTGGAAGTGCATAAAACCTAATTTCTTCCCTAATTCCTATGCGTGGAGTTTTTTTGGAAAGTCCACAAATATTTTCATATGTACGATATGGTTGCTGTGTATTGAAGAGGCCTGTGACTGCTGTATTGAAGCTTTGAGTTTGAATGTATGTGTATGGGAGTGCTGGGGTTTCTCCTTTCGATTTAAAGTTGTGCTTTGAGCTCGAAACTGTGACCAGTATAGGAGAAGATTGTTGGTGTTTGTTGTGACCGCTTTGAAGACTGATTATCATTGGCATTGTTGTAAAGCTTGAGGAAGGTGGTAGAGACTTAGACTTGCACCTTTACTCTTTCTTATTTTTCTCATATTGTTTTAGTTGCAAGATTCAATCACAGAAGATGCAATCTATAGCATCTGTAGTTGGTGCCACTCTCACTGGAAAAGACACTTATCCAGAATGGTGGAGGAAGATCAAATCTGCCTTCATCTACAGTGACCTTTGGGACGGTATTTGCGAAGGCACCACAATAGAGACAGAAGTTGGAGGGCCCATAACCAAAGACCCAGGACCTCCAAAATCCAAGAAAGAGAAGGCCATTTGGAAAACAAAAGACAAGAAAGCTTTAGTGGTAATCACTGCCACAGTCAGTGAAGAGGTGAGCCAGCACATATTGCCTGCAAAATCATGTTTTGAAGCACTAAAAATGTTAAAATATCTGTATGATTCACACTCTGAAATGGAATTTATTCAACTAATGCTAAAACTATTCAGTTTAGAATTAAAATACAATGATCCCATGTTACTTGCCTCTGAAATCAAAGCTATCATGCACAAGATTCAAGCCACTGGTATGAAACCAGATCTTCCCCTTGTAGCTTTTGTAAAATCTTTGTATCCTTCTCACTCCAACTATCTTGAGTCATTGCAAGCAAGTGACAAGTTCAAATCACTAACATTTGACACCCTGGTAGAGAAGATAGCTGACAGAGAGAAAGCTTTTGGTAAGAAGACAACCGAGCATTCTGGAGAATCACTTTGCTTTGCTCAAAAAGCAAAGAACCACACCAAAGACCAATCCAATGATCATTCCAAAGGAGAAAGCAGCAAGAGAGGCAGAGGAAGAAGAAACTTCAGAGGTAGAGGAGGCAAAAACAACTCTAGCAAAAGATCAAATTTGAAGTACAAGCATTGTGGAAATATTGGACACACAGCATATCAGTGTTGGGCTTCGTGGGACTCCATCAAAGATAGACATAACCAGAAGAAAGATGACAATAAGAACCAAGATGCTAGTAAATCTTCAGATTCTGCTCATTGTATTGTTGCACATTGTAATCTTGGTATTAATGAAATGAATTCACTTTCATCTTACACAGATTGTTGGCTACTTGATACTGGTGCAACATCACACATGACTTTTAGAAAAGACTGTTTTGAAGAACTTAATGAAACAATAAATGGCATAGTTTACTTTGTAGATAAGTCAAGTGTTAAACCAAAGGGAATGGGCACCATTCGGCTGAAGATGCCTGGATTCCATGATTTCTTGTTGAAGAATGTTTTTTATCTTCCAGAGTTGCAAAGAAGCCTGCTGTCCTTGGTGCAGATTCGACAGCAAGGCCATTCCATCCACATGTTTGATGGAATCGTAGAAATAAGAAAGTCCTCTGACAACCAATTCATCATGACTGGATACGAAGATGGGAAGCTGCTGAAGCTAAAGGGTTCATCTGCAAGGGTTCAGAACTATGCCTACCTCTCTCAGCATGGAGAAGGTAATTTATCATCAAGTTTATTGTGGCATGCAAGATTTGGTCATCTGAATTATAAAGGTCTTCTTTTGTTGAGAGAGAATGGTGTATTTGGTTTTCCCACCATTCCCAAAGAGAAGAGCAAATGTGATGCATGTATATTAGGGAAACACAATAAGCTGCCATTCCATGAATCTAATTTCAGAGCAAGTAGGAAATTAGAATTAGTGCATTCTAATTTATGTGGCCCAATGCCAACTCCTTCTACCAATGGGAATAAT